>VWZD01007926.1:309647-334623 GCA_013396695.1 Sakesphorus luctuosus | reverse complement strand
TGATAGCTGAGTCTCACAGGGTTGGTGCAGGCTGGCTTCAGTCTTACAGGATCTCATATAGATCTGAATTGCTCACTTGTGATTTTACTGTAGCTACAAATACGTTTGTTTGCAGCCCAGCCCTGGGGCCACGGGTATGGTAACCAAAGTTTTGCTCCCTCCTGGCACTTGCCACATCCCAAGCCCATCACTAAACCATGTCCACAAAATGTCCCAGTGAGTCCTGCCACAGTCAAATATCCACATCAGACCTGACTTGTTTTCACTCCTACAAATTAAAGCATTAGTGCATTTATCTCTGGTAGGTGCCTTAAAGCCCAGAAATGCCAGAGTTTGGGATTGTGAGAGCTTCACTGAGAGCTTGAGAGTCCTACATGGGGTTTGTCAAGGCTACAGCCTCATAGGATATCCTGAGCTGGAAGGGATCATCCAGTCCAGCTCCTGGGCCTGCACAGACACCCCAGCAATCCCACCCTGTCCCTGAGACCATTGTCCAAATGCTTCTTGAGTGCTGGCAGCCTTGGGGCTGTGCCCACTGCCCTGGGGAGCCTGTTCAGTGCCCACCACCCTCTGGGGGAAGGACCTTTTCCTCACAGAGAAGTCCAATTGGCATCTGAAAACCAAGCACAACCTTGCTCCCATCCTGGAGGGATTTGCCATGGTCGATTCTCAAGGGAAACTGCAGACAGGCCAGCTTGGGCAGGGATGTCCTGAAACACTTGGAAATAGCTGTGGGAGAAAGAAATGTCTGCAACTTGGGTTATAGCCAGGGTTTGTCTTCCCAGCAATAAAATACATATGTGATCCTGGAAGCAGAGCCAGGACCCAGTCTCCCACCAGTTAGCAAGTCATGCTGGTCCCAGTGTGACTCTTGATGCCCAGCCATCTCTTGGCTCAGCCTTGGCAGAGCTCACTTCCAGTGAAGGAGACTTCTAGGAATGGGGCAGGAGATCCAAACTGGCTGCCCTAAGGCACTATCCACTTCCTCAAGTCAGTGCCTCTATAACCAAGGTGATGAGAGCTGTGAGTCCTACGCGGGGAAAAAAGGGCACCCGGGTCAGGGCTGCTGTTCCCCAGTAGGACCATGCTCCCAGCAAACTGGGTTTGCTCTGCCCCAGTTCTGGGCTGGTGGTTGCTGGGGAGCAGCCTGTGGAAAGCCCAGCACTGCAGCCTGGCAGTGGTTCACTGTGGATGCTCAGGGAGGCACAGGCTCTGTTTGAGTTTGCTGGCCAAGAACAGGCATCTCCTGGGCCCAGATGTCCCAGGATGGAGCAGATCCAAATTTGCACTAAAACGACAGAACCATCCATCTAGTCCCATTGTTCTCATTTTAACTTTGTGTCTCTGCCTCCTCCCCTTGCAAGGCATCAGTGCTTCCCTGGCCCTGTCTGCCAGAGCCTGCATCCCCCACAACACTCTTATCTCCTGCCTCGGTGGCTGCAGCTTGGCTCTGGCCTGTGTTTACCACCACTTCATTTCAGAGTCATCTACACCCTCGCTGTGCCCAAACTCACAGTGGTGGAGCAGAGAGGGCCATTGTGTGGGGTGCTGATAAGGGCTTTGTTTTAATTTAGCTGGTCCTCAGAGCCTGTGAAAAGCCTTGAGGGGTGGCAGGCTGGGCTCCATCAGAGTCCAGTGAGGTGGGAGCAGCTTCCTAAGCCAGCTGGGCATGCTTCTCAACCACAGCCTGGCATCTCGCTGAGGCTCACCCATGCTGGAGTCCCCCATGTGCCTGAGTGCAGAGGAGGAGATGGGAACTGCTGTGATGATGGTGTGGGGCTGTTGCTGCTCTGCTTTGTGTCCCATCCCTCTGGAGCACCACAGTCTTGGGGGACATGCCCCAGTGTGAAGTGTCACTGCTCGGAATGAGAAGAGGATGATGAGGGCTGGGACAGCAAAGCAGAGCACTGGGATGTGCTGGGGAAAGCTCTGAAGCTCTGAAGGTAAAGCATGGAGGGCTCAGAGCAGCTCTGTTACAGGATCTGCATTGCTGCTTGGCTCCTAAAGATGGAACAGCTGCAGAGGGAAACTCCAGAGAGGAGACGACTGTCTAAATAATACCCAGTGAATACCAGGAAAAGATGCACATAGAGCTTGATCTTGCAGGCCTCAATGCCAATGAAATATGTACCTGCTCAAGACAGCAGTTTTGGGGATGTTTCCATAGGTTTGTGTGACTTCCCCACAGAAGCAAGCTCATGTTTTAAATGTGGCCATTCTGCTGCTCCTCCAGCAAGTGTCTTCTACAGAGAGGGACAGGGGTGAGCAAGGAATTCTCAGATTTGAGACAGGTGGGACAGGGTTGTGGATGAGATGTGGGGCATGGGCACGGTCCTGCAGGAAGGATGAGCTCCAGATTCTGATGGTCTGTGAGCAGAGGGACACTGTCACACTGTGACAGTCCCTGCCATAGCCTGCCCTGTGGAGATCACCCCTTCCCCACCTCCAGCTCCCCAGATTTTAAGCCATACAGCAAGCTGAGCTTGTCTCATGCTCTTTGGAGCCGGAGTAAAGGCTGGGAAATATCAACAGCCCTCAAATGAAGGCGTCAGATGCAATTTTTGCTCTGCTGGTACATTAGTACACAGAGCAGGGTTTATTTGCTCCAAGAGAAAAAACCCACCCAGCCTTTATGCGTATGGATTTCTGTGCTGTGTCCAACGGAGCAACACCTGTTCACTCAGCTGATGCTTCTGTATGTCCTTGAAATAGGCTTGTGTATTAGAGAAGGAGCTCTACAGGCATATGGACTTCATTTGGAACCTTTTTCTCATTTAAACATAATGTATTTGGGACAAGAAAAAGACTTCTCAGCCCAGTGCAGTATGTGGGGACACACTTGCTAAAGAGGTATATATATATGTGTCTAAGTATTTATATACATGTATCACACCCGACTGAGCATCCACAGTTTTGCAAACAACATTTTTAGGACTATAAATATACAGCCACTATACATGTTATAAATCTATAGCCAGCAAACCACAAAAATATTAATATATGCCCTCCACAAGTCAAGAAGTACTCCCACCATCTTTAGCACATTTAATTGGATATCAGACAGTCGAGTCACGGACTGGCTTTCCATGGAGTGCTTCTCTATTTGGTGCACAGGGGAGCAGTGTTTGCTGTCCAAGCAGGTACTTGGCACCTTCTCTGATTACTTGCTGGCATCCCACACCTCAGCTCGTGCCATGCTGAGCGAGCTGTGCTCTGAGGATGTTTTTTCAGTTCTGTTTGCTGTACCCAAGCACTGATGTGAAGCACCGTTCTGGGTCTGGTCCTCTTCTGTACTCCTTCAGCTCCTGCAAAGGTCCTACCAAAGGAAACAGGATGTACAGCAAGGACAGAGACCTGTTGGAGCTAGTCCAGGGGAGGACAAGAAGATGATTAGACGGATGGAGCACCTCTCCTGTGAGGAAAGGCTGAGAAAAATGGGATTGTTCAGCCTGGAGAAGAATAGGATTTGGGGTGACCTAATTGTAGCCTTCCTGTACCTGAAGAGAGCTGACAAGGAAGACAAAGGGAGGTATATTGCAAGGGCCTGGAGTGACAGGACAAGGTGGGGATGGTTTCAAACTGATAGAGAAGGTTTAGACTGGATTTTGGGAAGAAATTCTTCCCTATGAGGATGGAGAGGCCCTGGCACAGGTGGCCTAGAGAAGCCATGGCTGCCCCATCCCTGGAAGTGTCCAAGGCCAGGCTGGACAGGGCTTGGAGCAACCTGGGATAACAAAAGGTTTCCTTGCCCATGGCAGGGGTGTGGTCCCTTTCAAGTCAAACCTTCTGTGATTCTATGAAACCTCATGGTCTTGTGTCCCCCTCTGAATAAAAGCAACATGACAGAGGTGGCTGCCAGTGGGAAGCTCCATCTCTAGAAGCAGCTCTTTCTTTGCAACCCTGCCTCTGCTCCTCCAAAGTGTGGGTTTGTGTGAGTCCCCACTCAAGCAAGGCCCTGTACAGCAGGGTATGGAGTGAGGTGAGTCACCAGCAGGTCTGAGGTGCTCTGTTCCTGCAGCTGCTGAGGTAGCTGAGGGCAGCTGAAGGTTGTTCTCCTCTCTGCAGACTAACATTAGAAGGAGGGAGCAGGATGCTGAGATGGAGGGAGGGAAGGTCTCAGCCAATGACCAAAGCTCTGGGCTGGAAAAAAATCATTCAGGCAAAGATGTATGCCTGTTCTTGCTCCCCACAGCCTTGTCCTGCCTCTTCCTCACCCCTTTGCTGTCCCCTCCCAGGTCCCACATCAGCGTGATCCTCCCATTTCCTCTGCAGGGAAGGCAAGTCTAGTGGCAAGGGATTAATGGGTTTGATCAAAGAACAGTGAACACAAGAGCAAGAGGGAATGTTATTTAGAAATCTCTCATCTCACAGGCATGTGTAGCTCTAAAACTGCTGAAAAAAAAGAGTAATTACTGTCATAAAAATGAGTGGGAAGTGAGATAAAGGGTTTATCTCATGAGATAGGTCATGGCAGAGTAACCTGCCTGCTTTCTTCACTGGGAACCTTTTTTCTAAACAAGGCAAAATGCAAAGTTTAGTACAAGCATCTTTAACATGGGTGAGAACTGAGTTAAAGGAGAGGGAGGCAGATGGTGCCAGAAGGAAGGTCTGGAGCCTGGTGGTTTCCCAAGGTCAGTCCTGGTGTCTGGTCAGTGTTTCTCCAGGCACACTGTGAGTGGTCAATGTTGCCCAGAGAGGCAGGTGTGTCTGGGGGGAGGAGGATGGGATCTCACTGAGCAAGAACTGCTGGAGGAGAGGAGGGTGGGATGAGACCTGTTCAGCAGGTGGGAAGCAGAGCACACAGCAGTGATCAAGCCCAAATATCCAATAATTCTGTGATAAAATCTGGGTACATTATTTATCACGCATGTCCCTTTCTGCAAACATGAATGTTTGAGCATGAGAGTGTCCAGCTCAGCTTAGAAGCTGTAATGCTGTCCCTGAAACCATCTCAGATCTTCTTCATTTGTGTGTTCAAGCTGATGGCTGTCTGCTGCAGCCATAAAGAAGGTGATACTGTCTTGAATACCCTATTTGTTTCCCAGAGGCCATCTGGCTGCATGTCTTCATTGTTTGAGAAAGTGGTGAAACGGACAGTGCTGCATTCCCCCAAAAATATCCTGTGCTGGGAGAGTAAAAGTCAGGAGGGAGAGAAAAGTGACATGTGAGCATTCAGCAGTCAGGGCTGTGCATCAGGGCTGTGCATCACTTTGCAGGATCTCTCAGCTCGTCACTGAGATGAACAAACTCACTGTTCAGGATCTCAGGAGCCAGTGAATAGGGCCTCTCCCATGTAATCTGCTCCTGGTCACTGGCTGCCCAGGCACCCCGACTTGTGCAGCTCAGGCTTTCAGCTCTGGGTTCCCACCCAGTGCATACAAACCGTAGTGGCCTGGCAGGGACAACTGTGCTGGGATCCACAGATGTGCTCTCTGTGAAACAGTGAGGGAGCTCAGTGCCAGGCAGGATCAGGCCAAGGTGATCAGACTCTGAGGCCAGGCCAGGGCTGATGAAATCCCAGCCTTTGCACTGGTTTGGTCTTGTCAGAGGATGATTCTCTGGTTGTTTTGCTTTCGAATTCTGCCACACTCCTGGAGGCAGGGTCACCGCCCTGCCTCAGGGTCATCAGAGTCACAGTGTGTTTTAGTGTCATTCAGGAACCTGCAGCCACAAAACTGCTCAAACTTTTCATTTTGCAGTCTCAACCCACCCCCTTGTCATGCTCAGAGCAGCACCGAGCTAAGCCCTGCCTGGCTGTGCAGACTGTTTGCCATCTGGCACAAGCAGGACCAAGTAGAGTTAAATAAATGTTAAATACACAGTAATACCATGTGACACTAGCAAAAGGCAGTGAGTTCAAGCTCGGAGAGTCTGCTTATGTAAACAGCATCCTGAAATTAATATTTACCTTTTAAAACAAACAGATATTTGGGGTGTTTCACAGTCTTTCTGCCTAACAGATGCCAAGAACAACAGCTTGGTACTGCAGGGAATTGGCTTGACAGCTCAGGGGACAGTAAACTCCCCACCAGTCTCCAGACTGTGAGGTCAAAGCTGGTCCCTCTCTTTTCAAGCAGATAAATTTGCACGAGTGCCAGATTAATCTTTGCTCAGGGGCTGTGACCTCTAACGAGGAGTGGGAGCCACCCCAACGTTGCAGCCTGGAGCAGGGATTCAAGCAGCAGATGGGCTGAGGACAGAGGATTTGGGGATGATCAGAGTGGTCCCTTGTCCAGAGGGGCTCTGGGGAAGCAGAAGGGCTGTCCCAGGGTGGCTCCTTGGGTGGCAGCATCACCACCAGCCAGGCAGTTGTGCTCCATTTCCAGCCAGACCTGCACCTGTGGGGTAAATCCCATCATTTCTCTAAGGAACAATCGTTTTTCAAATCTCAACCAGAGCCCTTCTCAGAGCACAGCCAGGGGATGGGAGCTCACATCACACCCCTGGAGTGCCCCTGGAGTCTGCTGCTCCTCAATGAAGACCTCTCATGGTCATCTTCATGTGAGCAGCCAACACTTTTCTGGGGTTTGCTATGTTTTTCTAAACATTTTTAATCATTTTGCAGCAATGGGACACATGTGCCCACACAGACACAAAGCAAAAGTCTGCTGCCACCTTGGAGGTGTTTGGGATCTCAGTAAATCAGGAATGAGTAGAGGCTGGGGTAGGAGCCTGATTTTGGTTATAGTAGGATAATTTTGCAGATGTCTGAAGCAGAAGGAATTTTCAGTGTGTTTTGCAGCTCACCACTTTACCATCATCCACTGTTCAGTTTTATTTCTGCTCTCTGCTCCTAAAGCACCTTCATCCCTGTGTTTTCATCCTCTTCCTCCCAGCTGGGGAGAGCTTTTTGGTGCTCATCCCCTCCTGATCCCTCCTCTGGCTCTGGGTGCTCTCATCTGACCTGGCTGCTTGTCGAGGGTTTCGGGTTGGTGTGGCTGTGTGGGGGCCCAGGCTCAGAGCCACCACATGCCCATCCTGGTGCTCAGCTGGTTCCCACCTTGGATTTTCAACTCCCTTCAGCAGATTCTTGCTGATTTTTCAACCTCTCAGGGAAGGGGAGAAAGGAGCATGGGAAGCCAATGGGGCTGGAGATGCATCAGGGATGGAAGTGGTGATGGGAACCCTGAATCGAGCCCTCCAGGACACACTGCTCACACCAGCATCACACCCTGTGTGAGGAGACACGGGGCTGCCACCTGCCACTCGCCCGCCGTGCAGCTGCCAGCTTGGTATGACAAAGTGACACAGCCTTTGGGAGGCCGTTACCTGCCAGGCACGACAAAGTAAACCCATTAATGCCAGCAGTGTGTGGGTGGGCAGGGCTGGGAGGATGTGGGTAGGCTCTATTACCCCTGTAAAACAAAACCCAACAGTGATGCCAGCGTGGCTGCCAGTGGGGTCCCTCCACAGACAGTGGAGGCTGATTAAACAGGGGACATCCCAAAAGCCATGTCAAGCCACGCTGAGCTCACGGAACTACATGAACTAAAGGATGCTTGGGCACCAGCAAAGGGCTGCATCCAACCTGGGATGCTCAGAGTTTCCAGAATGACTGTGCCAGAAAAACTGCTGTGTTTGAGTACGGACTCATGTTGAATATCTCTTTCTTTTGAAATCTAATCCTCCTTGCATTTCAGCTGCTGACAGTGCTTGTCAGGGCTTGTAGTCACTGTGATTGTAAAAGTGATAGCAAGATAGATGCATCTGCCCTGACAAAGTCACACGGCGAGCTGCAGCTCATTGCTGGGGACCAGGGTAGGGTGATGCCATCAACACTTTGACAGCAATTGCCCCCTCAGGAAGGACCGTTGGGCTGTTCTCTGACTCCGCTTCCTTCAGTTAGTTCAGATCACTCATGAGGTTCAGCCAAAGTTGAGCTGCAGAAAGCGGGGGAGGTTTCCTATAGAGTGACAACTTCAGGCTGAAAGTGGGAGGATGTGATCAGGTCACCGCGAGGTCTGTGGGAACACAGGGATGGGACACCATGGAGGAATCTGGGAGATGCCATCAGCCCTCCTGCTTCCCAGGCCAGGTCCAGCTCCAGAGGGGGTGTCCAAAACACACTCATGTCTCACCTCAGCATTCCCTTAGAAATTCAAACTTAATTATGGTGTTTGGTACATGCTACTGAATGCCAATTTTCCCTAAATAGTGGTCCATATACATAAGACAAACCTTGAATCTCTGCTATTAAAATGAATGGGTAACTCACATTTGATATGAAAGCCTAGAAACCAAGGCTGCAAATAAGCAGACTCAAATAATCTTCTCTGAATTGGAAAAAAAGAAATACTGGGCTTTGGAGGAACAGCCATGCCCCAGTATGAATGGGGATGTTTTCAGAACTGGGAGTAGGGCTTCATATTTCTTCAGGGAATTAACCACAGACCTCAGTTAGGGGTGATGGATTAGAACAAGTCTTCCTGCCTGCTGATTTCTATCATGGACTTTAATCACTTTGCCCTGCCTGTTTCCAGCTTGACCAAATGTTGTGTGAGGATCTTTGCACTCCTAGGTTTCTAGGAAATATTTCTATACTACAGAGGAATATATAATNAATATATTATAACATATATATAGTTATATATATTTATATTGTAACATATATTTTTTTATAGATATAACACATCTATAAAAATCCTTTATGTAAGAATATGTAGAAAACATATAAATATGAATATCTAAAAATACGTAAAATACATATGTATTAGAAATATTTCATTTCTCATTCTAACAAAACCAGAGAGCAGCAATTCTGTTACTGGTAGTGAGGGCTGGAAATGACGGAGCTGAGGGAGGGGTTTTGCCAAGCATGATGAGTTGGGTATAATCCCCCCCAGGCAGTGCCCTCGCGCTGCCAACACTCCTGCCCACCCTTCCCTGTGCACGCTGGGCACAGTGGCAGGATGTCCTGGGTGAGGGGTCCCCAGACACCCCCACAGTGCCCACGATCATGCCGTGCAGCCAGTCGGAGCTGCAGGAGTGTTTCCAGGCTGTGGAGATGCCCTGCAGAGGAGCATGTCAGCTCGTGGATGCTCTGCCCGGCGCTTGGCACGTGCCATGGCCACCGCTCCAGTCCTGGCCACATTCCCACGGAGATTGCTTTCCTAGAAAGCTCTCCCTGCTGCCGGTCGGCCAGTCCTGCAGCACCCGCTGCTCCCTGGCCCTGGTACCAGAGATACCATCAACCTGAAGCCAACAGGGTGGAAACCCAGCAGTGCCAGGACTCCTATCCCTGGGTCAGGGCTGATGAACCCAGAATATGACCTGCTGGATGGCCCAGCTGTGTTTGGGTTTGAGTGTGAAAGGACACGTGGGCGTGCTTTTCCTGCCCTGCCACATCATCCGGCACTGCCCTGCTCCCCAGCGGGCTGCTGGCACATTCCCCTGGCAAAGGGGCTTCAGGTGCCAGGGTAATGTGCCCAACCCAGTTTGGTTATGTTTTCTTTATTAAGCTTTAGGGTAAAATATAATCCAGGACTGCTAAGGAATTAAAAACAGTTGTAATACTAAGCCTTGAACACAGTCTTCTCTCCCAGCCATCTCCTGCCCTGGATCCCCTGGGCTGGGGTTTGTTGCCCCAGGCTGCCATGTCATGTGGCACAGGGTGGCTTCAGCTGGAGCACAGAGGACATTTCAGATGGCCAGTGAAATGTCCTGGGTTAATTTGGATGGAATTTCGTTTTGGAAAAGGTGATGGAACAAGTATGTGACATTTTTGTTCCAAACCCAGGCTTTTCTTTATGTGATAAACTGTAGAGCTGGAGATCAGCAGAAATTGAAATAATGGATTTCACTGTTACTGACTTTAAAAAAAATAAATAAAATCCATTAACTGGCAAATTCTGAAATGTTATGATTTTTCTGGCTGTTCAGCACAAAAAAGCAACATGGAAGTGTCAGGACCCGAGCCCTGCATAGCCCCTTGGAGCCTGGCTCTGGCAGATCCCAGCCAGGTCCCCACTGCCTTGGCTCCCTCAGAGAGGCCCCTTGGCTGCACGTCACATCTTTTGCAGAAGGACATCAGCCTTGCTGGCATCTCCCATTGGCATCTGGGGCTCTGCCCAAAGTACCAGTAGGGCAAGGAGGTTTTTTATTGCCAGTTCTCAAGGTTGGACCACCCACCTTGATCGCCAGTGTGGTACCTACCCCAGGATCGTGCCTTTCCCGGCCGGAGCCAGAGCAATGGGCAGCACAGGGTGCCCAGGGATCAGCCAGCTCCACCCAGGAGTGGTGGGTAGCACAAAGCCCATATCAGCAATGATTTCCTGACAAACAGTGCGGCTCATTGTCTGTTCTCATTTATAAACTGCTCCACACCAGCCATCTGATATCCATTATTACAATTACAAACAACCCACAGTAACTCTCCAGCTGGTCAGCTCCATCCTAACAGCACTGCAGCCATTCAAGGATGCCATATGGTACCAGAGTTTCCAAAGCAGCATTGTCAATCAGCCTTATTAATTTCTGAGTTCATTTCTTTTCCTTTTAGGGATATATTTTCCCCTTTCTTTCTATATAAGACAGAGACACTTCTCTGGCCTTAATTTGGAATATGCAGCTTGACAGAATAATTGAAACATCTACAACTACAAGGCAGCTGGCAGGGAAAGGAAGAGCCTGAACTCTGTGAGCAACCCCCCGAGTACTGGTGCTCATGCAAGACCTCCAAGTGTCTCTTACCATATATACCACAGTGCGTGCCACAAGAATATTAAAAACCCATTAGATGTGGAGTGCCGGACATGGCTGGCTCTTTACTGCAGATGGAGGGCTGATAATGGCCACTTCCCTTCGATCTCTGAGTCTCCTTTGAGCTATATTTATTTTCTCCCCAACATTTTGGAGCCTATGAGTGGTATTTTTGGAGATGGTTGTAGATGCTGAGATGCTGTTGGCTCTGCTCGTGCCCATCCTGCTGCAGCCCAAGGTGATGCTCAGCTGGGTGCTGTGAGGTGGACTCTTCTTTTGGGGTGATTTTTGGTGAAAGAGCCACTTTTTGTGGCTTTTCCACATGGCACCATTACAGTCAGCTGCATGGTGTCTCTGCCACAGTGTCGTCGTGCATAGCGGTGAGGCAAAGGGATGTGCCATTCCCTGCCATTCCCAGCCATTCCCAACCCTCCAAACACATCTGGTCATAGCAACCAGGCACTGCATCACAGCTGCTGGCTGCAGGGACTGCTGAGGCTTAATTTTTGCTTTGTTTTAGTATTTTTTAAGCAAAACCAGTGATCACCAAGGAGTGTTTTTTTTCCTTGGCTTGAGGAAGCTGAATTTTACGGTTCTGAAATGCCTGGTTCTGGCTAAAGCTCAGCAGAGGAGCTCCAGCAGGGTTTTCCTTCCCTGGGAATGGCATAGAGGTGATGGTGGAGTGGAGATGAGGCCTTTCAGGATGAGATGTGGGCATTGTGGCACACTCAGACTGTCCTTACAAAAATGTCTCTACATGCTTTCATGTTTGGTTTCTCCCCATTTGGCTTTGGTGTCTCCACAGTTAA
The DNA here is from genome assembly GCA_013396695.1 of Sakesphorus luctuosus. NCBI lineage: Eukaryota > Metazoa > Chordata > Aves > Passeriformes > Thamnophilidae > Sakesphorus > Sakesphorus luctuosus. The sequence goes on along the minus strand of VWZD01007926.1, from coordinate 323,116 downwards.
CTGTATGGTGTTTGCAGCTGGAGCAAAAACTTCCCCTGGGGGTGCCTCCAACAGCACCCCCAGATATTGGGGCTTGTTGGGGGTCATCATTTATTGGGATCCCCTTATCCCAAGTAAGGGGGCAGCGTCAATGACGGTCAGAAGAGCTCAGGCACAACAGGCAGCAGAAGGCTTCCATCAGAAGGCTGACAGCTTAGAGAGTTTCCAAGAGAGTTTATTCAAGATGGTTTTGTCATAGCTCATAGATCATACTGTTCATAGTAGTAGTAGTAGTCATAGTAGTTAGTTCCTAGTAGATGTAGATCTATTCTCAGTAACATCCACACCTTTTATATCCTCTCACATCTAACATGTCATGACATTATTGGTTAACCAATTCACCTCACATACACCGAAGCATCTAATTGGCTACAAGAACCCATACACACTTCAGGTAGCTCTCTTCTCTTTAAGGGAGAACTGTAAACTGCTTTCCTTAAGGGCTGCACTCACAATCACCCCTACACCGAGACTTGCTGGGGTGTGCGTATCCATGCCCGGGGGGCTGGCAGAGCTCTCAGTGCATGATTTCACTCCTGGCCATGGTACATGGCCAGGGAACAGGATTCAGGCTGAGAGAGAACATACAAGAGCTCCTTGCATGGTGGTGGGTGAGCACGGCAGGTTTTGTGGCTGTGCTTTATGCAGATCATGTGGGATTATGTAAAACCTCTTTGTTCATCCTCCCCATCGAGAGCTCCGTGGGGCCAGGACAGTTTGCAGGGGAAATCTGCACTGCACAGATGGTGACACCAGGGCTCCAGCCACCTGGAATGGACCTGTCCTGCCTCCCTGTTCTGCAGTCCCTGTGGGCATTTCCCACACTGCTTTTAGCTGTTTGGAGGCAGGTTCCAGCCTTGGGGAGCCCATTGAGGATCCAGCACCAAGACACAGCCTAGCCCAGCTCTGCCAAGGGCTTTGCTCATTCCCAAGAGCAGTGGCCAGTGTCCACCTCTGGAGTGAAGTGCTAGGAATATGTCAGCCCTCTCGAGCAGCATCCCATCAGTGATGGCTGTTTATCCACGTGCAATGTCACTGCTGCAGATGCCTTCAGCCATGGAAAGTGCAGGTTATGGTGCTCCTAAAGTTACCTTTGCCATGGGCTGGGAGCCACTTTCACATCGTTATTCCTTACTGCCATCATTTTTGTCTTATCCAGTGGACACGCTTTAAAGGCTACATTGAACTGGATGGATCATTTGACTTATTTACAATAATCAAATACCATTCTTTTGTTGCTGTTGCACATTTGTTTAGCTCCAGCACCAAGCCCTGGTTCCCACCTGGGACTCTGCAGCCATGGTTTGGTGCCCAGCTCACACTTCCATGGGGATACTGCAGGGCATCCAGAGGACAGAGGTGGCTTGTGTCTCCATGGATGAGTTCCTGTCTCCATGGATGAGTTCCTGTCCACAGTTGTGACCTGACCTCAGCTGATATAGCTCATGATGGTGCTGGGATGGGGCAGCAGCCTGAGGCCCTTCCTGGTACATGTAGTACCCATGGGGACTGGGTTTATGCCACCTCCAAGTTTTCACCTGGCTTTTCCCAACCCCTCTGGCCTTCTCCAGTGTGCAGGGGAAGGTTTCACAGCACTGTTTGCATGGACACCCAGTCAAAGTTCACTCTGCTGCTATTTCACTGCTGCTCGGAGTTTGGTTCTGGTGTTTCCCTGCTTTGGGCTGCATTTGCACCAGGACTGTGCAACACCCCAGCCTTTGGTCCTGGCTGCCCTCCGTGGCCAGGTACCCAGGGCTTTCCTGGAGCACTGGAAGGCTGGGGTTGGTTGTGATCCTCAGCAGTGATGGGCAGGACTCCTCTCCCCATCCCACCACTGCTCAGCACTGTCCCCTCTGTGCTGTTGTCCCCCGCACAACGTTGCCCCACAGGACACAAAGACCTTGTTTTTATTTGACTTTTTGAATTTGTGATATTTTCCTTGATTTTCCCATGCCTTTTCCCTCTGGTTCTCAGTGAACCACCTTGCCCATTCTGCAGGAAGCTCCTTACTTGCTCTGCATCTCTTGCTGTGGCCATGGGGACATCAGAGCCTCCCAGACCTGCCCCTGTCCCTCCTGCTAAGCAGGCACAAATGATTATGTTGTTCCTGATGTGACGGTGTGTGAGTCACACTCTTCACAGAGCCTGGTCTTGGGCAGCTCTATTGTTTCCTCAGATATTCAATAACATTTTGCCAAAGGATCCCTCGTGGCTGTGATATTTCCCGTGGGTTGGGAATCCCTTGGGAGGGTCTCTAGGATCTCACGTGGGTGTCCCCAGCTCACCTCTGTGGGGCCAGATGCTTCAGGGCCATGTGGTGCCCTGTGACTGTCCCACAGCAGAGAGCCACTGCTCCTGGGTTTGTTTTCCTTTTCCCCCATCCCTGATGCAATCCTGCAGTTATCCCATTGCATCCTGAAGTGCATCCAGTTGCTAAACCCCTCCTCTTTTATGTCTCTGCCCAGCACTGAGGCTCCAGGATCTGCACCAGCACTGCTGCTTTTGCTTGAGGGTTATTGGGTTGTTTTTCCCCCATAATTTTTTTCTTTTTTTGTGGGATTTTGCTGTTTTCTCAGCATACTTTAATTATGATTTCACATACCTCCCAGAGCTGACTCACTGCTGACACCATCTTTTCTGCAAATTGGAGGGGAAGCCAAGCCATGACTTTCTGGTCTTATTCCTTGCTCTGCCCACACGATTCCTTCTCCTCCATCCCTTCCTAACAGCACAGTTCCCTGTGTGCCAGTTCTTCCTTGGGGACACCTCACCACAAGCACTGAGCACATTTTGCTTCATGCAACATGTGGCTGTTGTGCCCTGGGTCAGTCCTGCCATCACCTGCATCTGTCTCTTCCAGTGGGCTTGGAGCACAGGCTGGGCAGGGGAAGTTCCACCCCTGGACACTGTGATGGCAATTTATGCTCAGATCAACAGAGGAGAGATTATTTGGGGTTTTTTTTACCAAGTTCTTGAGTTGTTGGAGAACAAAACTCTGCTTTGCCAGCTGCTCTTCCTGGAGTTCCCTGTGCCAGGGATGGGGAGAGAAGCAGGCAAGGGCAGAATGCCGAGGTCAGCGTTTGCTCCAGAGCCTGCCCCGCACCAGCTTTCCAAGAAACTTTGTAGCAGGAGAAAAAAATAAAAAGCCAACCTAATTTTTTCATTTAGAGCTGGAGCCAGGCCAGATTTTGCAGCAGAACATTTTTTGGTGAAAATGGAGCTGTTGTCTTCTGGCCAGCACTTGTTGAATGGCCCCTGCCTGGCCAGCACCATGGGATGGCAGAGCTGGGGCTGGGAGGGAGAGTTGAGGGACACCAGCCACTGCCTGGTGGGTTTGTGGGCCGAGCCTTGTCCCCATGGAGTCCCCACTGAGGTGCTGCTGGAGGGGACCAGCTGCCTCCCCTGAGGGCTTCGATCACAACTTTCCTCTGAAAACTCTCCAGTGCTTTGTTCTCCCCCTGATACAATCCATTTGGAGCAAATGCAGTCTCAGAGCATCTTGCCAAGCCCACAAGCTTTGGGGAGGGAGGCTCCTGCGAAGCATTAGCAGCAGATAAGGCCTCCTCTGGGATGGCTGGGGAGGGGAATGGTGGTGGAGTCTCTCCTTTTCTTGTCCTATCCTTGGGACTGTGCTGACAGGGCAGGGAATGCCAGGCTCCACCTTGGCTCTTTCACCTAATTATCCTGTCACTATCCTGTTCCTTCACCTAACATGCTCCAGACCCTGACCCTGCACACTGCTGCTCCTCACTTCCCATTGTTGATGGTCCCTGCCTACCGGGCATCCCAGGGTGCTCCAGCATCCCCCAACTGCCAGGGGAGCTCAGTGCTGGACCAAAAGCAGGGCAAGGGCCTGTGGCTGAGTGGCACTGGGTTGGGATGGAGCCCCTGCTCTGGAGCTTCTGGTCCTGAGCCCCAGCACTGTGGGAGCCAAGGCTGGACTCCCCCCACCTGCAGCCACAGGTGTGTGAGAACTTTTTTAAGCCCCTGGAGGCAAATTCCTCATCCTGCCTTGTCCTGCCTGATCTGCGCAGACAGACAAGGCTGGAGGTGCAGGCAGGGATTCCTGGGATACCCACAGTCAGGGTCAGAGGTGCAGGCAGGGTCAGAGGTACAGCCAGGGGTTCCTGGGACCCTGTGAGGTGCCAGCAGTGGGTGAGTGATGTGACAAGTCCCTGTGGGATGCAGTCTGTCCCTAACCAGACAGCCCATGGGGACCTGGGGCGCTCGGTGACGGTTGAGGGGGTGGGAGCGGGGCAGGGTACAGGGGGAGGTTAATGCCGTTGTAAGCCGGGGCAAGGGGTCTTCAACAGACGAGACCTCGCCAGCCAGATGGGGAAACTCGTCTGCCACTCGCCGGGGCCACAAAGGAGGGTCCCCTGGTAGCAGCTGGTCCCAAGGAAGAGGTTAAGGAGACACGTGTCAGGGCAAAGCCCAAGGGTGGCAGACGCGGCCCTGGCTTTTGTCGGGGTCACCTCCCATCTGACGGGGAGCAGGTGGGGTGGGAGCCGCGGGGACCCGGGGCCGGAGGGGCAGCGGGATGGCTCTGTCATGGTCCCGCTGGGCAGCGCCGGCTGCGGGCCCGCCACCGCCTGTGACAGCTATTCACAGGCTGCCTTTGTGCCTTGGCAGAGAAGGAATCTTTTTTTGTTTTGTTTTTTTTATTTCCCCCCCAGAAAGGGTGGGAACAGCCCCATGGCAGGAGATGCTGATGGGGGTCACAGGATGCCCTGGCCTGGAGCAGGGGACAAGGCAGGGGACAACAAGACAGTCGGTGGTTGGAAATCAAGGACAGGGTCTGGCTGGGCATCTTCCTGGTCTGACTTGGAGGAGCCTGATGGATAATGGGATGGGCATCCATCCTGCTTCCCACTTCTGGGCAAGCCACAGGCAATACTTAATCCCTGGGTCTGGAACTGGCAGAGCTGCAGCCCTGTGGGCACTTCTGGCCCCAGGAGCTGCTCTGGAGGCCAGGATCCAGCCAAGGTCAGGGCTCACCCCCTGGCACAGACCAGCCCCCTCAGTCGGCCCAGGGCCCCCCAGCCCCTCCACTCCCCCTCGCCGCCCGAGTGGGGCTAATTTCAATTATCTTCTCCAGCCCATATGAATTCTATTAATATCAAAGTAATGAGGTAGTTACTGCGATTCGGAGGAATGGCTGGGGAATTGCTTGGGATAGGGTTTCGCCAGCCAAGAAGAGAAATTAAAACCTCCCTTTGGAGAGGAGCAAAGGGCTGTATCAGAGGTGAGCAGGGGCCAGCCTGGGGCAAGGGGGGATGTTCAGGGTGTCCTTCCCCAAGGGGCCATTCCTGCCATCCCTGGGGTCCCTCTCATGCTGGGGAGCTCCTTTGGAGATGCCATGAGCTGGATAGGGAGCTCACAGCAGGGATGATTCCCCCCATTCCCCTTCTGCAGTCCCCCAATCTCTGTACAAATTCCCTGAGGGCTTGTGCCTGGAGCATCCACCCTGGAATACAGAGGGATTCCCTTGCTCAGCCTTTCTGGAGCCATGATGCTTGGTTTAGGGAGCCCTGAAAAGCAGCACTGGAATGGGCAGTGCGTGTCCCGTGCCTGGCAGTACCCCAGAGCTTGGGACTGTGGTGGATCCCCTTGAGGCATGTGGTGTCCAGCAGCCTGGGAAAGGATGGGGAGAGCTCACAGACCCTGCCTGGCCCCCCAGTCCAAGGAATTGATGTTTTTCCAGGTCCAACACCCTTCCCTGACCCTCAAAAAGACTTAGCAAAAGGCCAGTGCAAGTCCTCTGGGCAGTCCTGATCTCACTTCAGAGACCTGTAAAGACATCAGGGAAGGGGGAAATAGATGGGGAAAGGGAAAATAGCAGGGACCACACATATATATATATATATATATACACACATCCCTCTATAAAAGAGGTCACTTGTCAGGCTGGGAGAAGAATTTTTCATGGGGCAGTGGATGGGGTTCATAGAAATGATGCCTGCAAATGAAGGGAAGGGGCCTCTCCTGCATTCTCCCTCCTTCACGGTGCTTGGGAACACCAGCAGAGCCTGGTCCCAGCTGCAGCAGGGACCCAGCCAGGAACCAGGGGTGGTGCTGGGCACGGGGAGGGCAGGAGGCTGTGCCGGGGGAGCCTGCATGCATTAGGGCGTAAAAATAGCTCTTGTTGTGGAGCAGGAGTGTCAGGGATGCCTGCCAAGCTGCGGGGGGAGCACGAGGTGCCTCCCAAGTGCTTAGAAGAGGAATTTGGTGAGGAAGGGGAGGGGAGATTGTGCCCATGGTGCTGAGCAGAAATTCAGGGCATGTGGGAGGATCCTGCTGGACACCACCCCCAAAAAAACCCGAGCTGAGGTCAGCCCAGAGCCCAGAAAAACTGAGCAGTGAGAAGAGATGGGAATCCCTCTCTAGTGTCCCCTTAGCCCCGATAAAGAAGGAGTTTTTTACAATGAGACATAGCACCAGGTTGCCCAGAGAAGATGTGCATGCCTCATTGTTGGGACATCAAGGTCAGATTGGATGGGACTTTGAGTGGTCTAGTGCAAAGTGTCTCTGCCATGGCAGAGGGGTTCGACTAGAAGGTTTTTGAGGTCACTCCCAACCCAAACCACTCTGTGACTCTGATAACCAACAGGCTGAGCAGGCAGTGGCCAGTCCAAGGGCAGTGTGTCCCCTGTCCCCCGTGGGGGCTGGCCTGGGGCTCTGAGGCACAAAGCCATGGCCGGTGAGATGAGCCAGAGGGTCATCCTATGCCTCATTTCTCTTTTGGTGTCACCAGTTGTGCAGCAGCCGCAGGTGCTCCAGTTTGTGAGCTGAGTGTGGGGGTTCTCAGCTGCTGGCAAAGTCCCAGCGAGCTCCTTCAGGTCCCTGCAAGGGTTTGTGTCCCAGCAGGCAACACCCAGTAGGGCGGGTGGATGGGTTGGGGCACAAGGTGCCCCAGTGCCCAGGGTGGGCGGCTCCGACCACCCCCCGCCCACGGCAGCCCCCGGTGGTTGCAGAGTGGCTCTTTGCTGGCACCTGCTGGCAGCGGGAGGTCCTGCAGCTGCTGCTTTCCGTGGAGCGCCACCCAAACTCTGCCCAGAGATGGTCCTCGCTCCGCTCAGGGGAAGGAGAAGGACCCTGGGATAGTGGGTCTCTCACTCAAGCATCTGCCAGGAGAGTCCCGCATGGATACGGAAGGTGAAGCCCCATAGAAAGATGCACTTAACTAAAAAAACTGATGCTGACTGTGGCTGTCCAGCTAGAAGGGGGAAAATATCCCTCGGGGCTCAAACCCAGCCTTTTCCCAGGACACAAGACTTTTCCCATCCCTCCTGTGCCTCTGCATTGTGCTTGGGACAGGAGGTCTTTCCCCTGAGCCAGGGAACGAAATCACATCCATCAAGGTCTCCTGGTTCTCCAGACAACCTCACAGAATCAGAAATCACAGGATGGTTGGGGTTGAAAAAGACCTGAGAGTTCATGTCATTCCAACCCCCTGCCATGGGCAGAGACACCTTCCACTAGGCCAGGTTGCTCCAAGCCCCATCCAGCCTGGCCTTGGACACTTCCAGGGATGGGGAGTCCACAACCCCAGTGGTGTCCCACTGACAGGCCATTGGAGGGAGATAACAGGCGTGGAGAGAGGTGGCATTTCTTGAAGTTCTGTTTGTTGAGTTACCAAAAGCCCAGGGGAGCTGCAAGTGACAGGAGCTGCTGAGTCCCTGCACCAGGGGAGCTGCCATTTCCCATGGGCATCCTGGTGATATGGTGGAGCCAGGAGGGAACAGGTGGGGTGGATTAGTGTTTGATGGGCACAGAGGCACTGAAAGAGGGGGGTAGGGTCACTATCTGCATGGCCACATCCAGAAGTCCCCACCATGAACAGGACTGCATTTGTCAAGGAGAATTTGAAAGGCCTTGAGGGGAAGTGTGTGAAGAGCAGCTGAGGACACTTGGTGTGTTCAGCCTGGAGAAGAGGAGACTGAGGGGAGACCTCACTGCACTTCCAACTTCCTCAGGAGGGGCAGAGGAGGGGCAGGCACTGAGCTCTGCTCTGTGGGGGCCAGGGACAGGACCCCAGTGAGTAGCCTGAGGTTCTGTCAGGGGAGGGTTAGGGTGGGTATTAGAAAAGGTTCTTCATCCCAGAGGGTGGTCAGGCACAGAACAGGATCCCCAGGTCAGCTGGCATGGCCCCAAGGCTGCCAGATCTCAAGGATGTTTGGATGATACTCTCAGGCACAGGGTGTGACTCTTGGGGATGATCCTGTGCCAGGCCAGGAGCTGGACTCAATGATCCTTGAGGGTCCCTTCCAACTTGACACATTATGTGATGCCGTAATTTTAATTGAAAGTGTGTTTGTCTGTCTGTGACCCCCCTGAACTCACAGCCTGCTCCAGGATTTAAGTTATGCCCCCAGCAAACACGTGGGATGTGATTAAATCCAGGATGGAGCAGGTGAGGAGCAGAGATGGGTTTGATATCCATAAATAAAGCTCCTGGAGATAAAACACCCCAGCACTGCCTGGCATGCGCTGCCCAGGGGGAAAAGGCTGCCCATGCCCACAGGAGAGGCCACATCCCAGACACCATCTCTGAGCCCCTGTGCATCACCCATTCAGCCCAGAATCATGGAGTGATGAGCCCAGTGATCCTTGTTTGAGCTTGCCCACCCTCATTCTGTGCCCCAGTTTCCCCCCGAGCTCTGGCTCTGGTGCCACAGACACTGCAGCCACAGTGCCAAGGGACATACAGAATCATGGGCAGTATCTCCAGCAGGGTATCCCACAAACTCTCCAGTCCAAGAGATGCTTATTCTCAGTGCCAGGCAGGGAGGAAACAGCATTTTCATTTGCAAGCAGCAAATTTGCCAGACCATGCAGAGTTTGCCCCTCTCCCTGTGGAAGACACTTGGTGGGGTGAACCAGCCCAGCTGAAGTGCAAACGTGATGGTGGATTTTACAACCTGCAGCTCCTGTGCTGTTTTAATGATAATTTTATATCCATTAACTTACCCCAGGGGCTGATTGACATCCCTGCCACTGATGCCACTTGGTCTTAGAGTATCAGAGAGCCAAAGAGGCAGCGAGTGTTGGACTTTGATGTGTGATAACTTTTGCCTCTCCAAAGACAAATTATTTTAGCTCCTGGGTGCTGCTTTTTTCCCATTCAGTCTCTTGTTCTTTGATAAAATGATCCTGCCCTGATAACACATGATCTGCCATGCAGTAGCATAAGCATTTTCCCATCATGAGAGCCCAGCTGATTCTGGTTATCTTACAGAGATTTGGCAAGAGAAGAGGCTTCATGAGAGGGAAGAAACTTTGTAGGGACTAATTATGTCCCAAAGCAAAGAGAAAGTGCTCTCAAGTTAAAGGACTCAGAGATTCCAGTGATTTTAAAGTCAGATAATGCCATTTCACTACATTTCCATCATAGCAAAGGATGAATCCACCTTTTAAATATATATTGCATATCTAAATCTATTGCTATCTAGATTAAAACCTATCTAGATTCATATCCATCTAGATAGGAAAAGCCATTTTATTTCCCTTCCATCCCATCCCTTGCAGGGTTTCACGGGGCTCAGTCCTGCAGGGCAAGGTTGGTACCATCCCCCTCTGTGAATTCCCAGAGGACACAGAGCAGAGCAGCTCTTCCTTAGTGCAGAGGGCTAAGGGTTGTCAGGGTAACCAGTAGCCTGAGATGCTACCTGGATCCCCACAGCTTGGGAATGTTGTCCCAGGGACTAAACTTGAGCTCTCAAGATCTTTTACTTTGCTTCAGAGGGGATTAATTTAATTAACACAAGTAACAAAACTGCTCAGAGCACTCTATAAATAGACTGGTGGGCTCTGACACAGCTCCTGGCTATGCCAAGAAATGAGACTAATAATAGCTGCTTAACAACAAAGTACAGGGGGCTGGAGAGATTAGGCAGAGAAAATGCCAGGGCGGGCTCACCCCTGGCATGGAAATCAGCTGGGAAAGCGTGGAATCATAGAATCCCAGAATATCTTGTGTTGGAAGGGACCTTAAAGCTCATCTTGTTCCACTCCCTGCCATAGGCAGGAACACCTTCCACCAGACCTGTCCAACATGGCCTTGAACACTTCCAGGGATGGGGCAGCCACAAGTTCTCTGGGCAACCTCTGTGAGGGCCTCAGCACCTTCTGCATCATCCAAATAGGTCCCCAAGGAAGTGCTGCTGGAGGGAATGGCTCAGCATGGGGGGACATGGAGCCCATCACTGCCACACTGCCAGGTCCTGCTCGTGGGGACAGTTTGGAGACAATGGAGCCAAGCAATGCTTTTTCCAGCTAAAAAGCAGAGATTTCTCCCAGAGCCAGGGTCAGAGCCCAGGCAGCACCCCCAGTCCAGCACCTCCTCCTCTCATGCTCCCCAGCCCCTTCCCCTCCCACTGCTCCTGCTGCCAGGGAGAAATTCCCAGCTGGGCTTTTGTCACCGACGCACGCGTGTTTGTGCAGGAAGTTTCTATTTCTGTGAATAGCAATTTTTCAAGCAACTCTTCCTCCGCTTGCTCCCCCTCAGCAGGAGCCCTGACGAACGCCGCTGGCACGCCTGGAACCTGGGACTCACTCCTGAGTGCCAGCCCCGGCCAGAGCCTCCATCCTCCGCCCTCCCATCCCACAGCCTGTCCTGCAGCTCCACGTCATGGGAATTACGCTCATGGCATCTTGTAGAGGGTCAAATGGAGCCGGGACCACTCCATGTGCTGCGCTCCTGGTGCTCACCGTGTGCCCTGGCAAACAAAGGGGCTCCAAAGAGGTGAAGGAGCCTGGGGGAGCCAAGCCTGCTTGAAAGGCCCAGAAACAGCAGCACCTCTGCTTGGGGAGCACCGAGACCCCCAAGAAGTCCTGGCATGTCCAAACTTCTCAGACCACAGCTGTCACAGACCCAGCTGTGCGGAGGAGCCAGCAAATGATTTTTGTCTTTGATTAAACCTTGAGCCAAGTCCCCTGGTGCTGGAGCTGAGCTCTCCCCAGTGCTGGAGCTGAGCCCCCCAGTGCTGGAACTGAGCCCCCCAGTGCTGCAGCCAAGTTCCCCAGTACTGTCTCAGTCTGCCAGCCCTATTGCTCCCCTCCTGATGTACCCCCTGCTCAGGGTAAGCCTCCCAGTTTGGACTCACTGTTTCCATTGGAAGACACAACCTGCAATACTCGCCTTGGCTCTCCATCCCACATAATTATTTGATGCAATTGTCATAGGAAGTAGAAGGGGAGAGCAGGGAGTCCTGGGCAGAAGCAGTGGCTGTGGGATGAGCTCTCTGCTGTGGATCACTGCACGTCTTCCTCACTGCACCCACGAGTGTGGCTGTTTCCCCAAAGCATGTGAAGTCAGAGTGCCGTGCCCTGGCTCCAAGGACCATGGTGCTTTCTCCATCCCAGCAGTGGGACAGGGAAAGGCACTGTCACCATCTGGATGGCTTCCATGTACCCAGATCATGCTTCTCAGCAGCAGTGCTGCCAGGCACAGAGCTGAAAGATGAAAGGAAACAACCCAAACGGTGCTGTTCTGCTGCACTAAAAGCAGTATTTAGCACTCCCACTGCTGTTTCAGATGGGAATGTGGCCTTAGAGGCTGGAATTATCAAAAGCAGCCCAGGGAAGGAAGAACAGCTGGACAAACTGCTGATTGCAGCTGCCTGGATGGCAAATAAAGTGAGGGCTCCCAGAGCGAGTGGCACAGGGGGAATGAGCTGTCTCCACTCAAGGACCAATGGACCAAATTCCTCTTGTTGTACATGAACAAAGTGGCATGAACAGCTGGAGTGGGGCTGGACAGTCCCACAGGGTATGCAGGGGATGGGATCATAGGGAAATAGCCTTGGGGTGATGTAGAACTGCTTGCTACAGTGAGCAGCATCACACCACAGAGGCAAAGAGTCATTTGAGCCAAACCCTGTACTTTTTAGCAAAAAGAAAAACAGGAATATGTGAACCGTCTGTTTTGTAAAGAAACAACCTTCAGGGTTTCCTCTGCTGCAACCTCAAGAAATTCCACAGCTGCTGCTGTGTAGGAGGGAGCCTGAGGAGCATTTTTTCCTTCTGCATGAAGCTGATGCTGAGGGCTGGATGCTGACCCTGGCTGGGAAGGGCTCTGCTGAGCAGCAGATGCTGCAGCCCCCCTACCCCATGTGCCCAGAGCCCCTTGCTCCATCCCCTTCCCAGCCTGCCACAAATGTTACTGAATTCTTATAAATCCTTGTGCTTTCCAGAGGGTCTGAGAACTCAGTAGCCCCATCCCAGAGGCCCCTGGAACTGCTTGAAGCACTTTGCAAGGGGCAAAGAGGAGTGTAGAGAGGTATTTGGTGCTCCTGGAGGTATTTTCTACTCCTAATTAATGCAGAAAAAATGCAGGTCGGCCAAGGGATTCAAAATGTTCCCATTTTCAGGATCCAGGAAAAGCAACACAGACTCTTCTGAATGTCTGCAGGCACCATCTCCCCGTGCCTGGCTCCTGTTTAGCACCTGTTGGGACTGTTGGCAGATTCCTGCCCTGGCTGTGGCTGCTGGGGACACACCAAAGGCTGAGCCACAACCTCTGCCCAGCTCCTGCTGCTCCTCCTGTGACACAGCCCAGCACAGAGGCGTCCAGAATGTCCAGGATCAGACGTGGGACAAAGAGTGGGGCACTGGAGACTTGTATCCCATCTTGGGCTGGAGCAGGGAGCACTGGGAAGCACCGGCTGCTCCTGGTGCCCTGTGCCAGGCCAGAGCAAGCACTGGAGGATACTGGGAAGCCAAGTTCCTCCTGGTGCCCCCTCCCACACTGGAGAGAGGAAAACCAGGCCCTGCCATTGCCCTATCACAGGATGGAGCAGTGGGGGCCTGGTGTCCTGGTCTCTTCCCATGCCCCACCCAATCCAGAGCAAGTAGCACTGGAAAGTCTTCTGTTGCCCCATCCCAGGCTGGAATAGGGAGCACTGGATCCTTCCCAGTGCCCCATCCCAGGATGGAAGGGGGAGCACCGGGGACTCGTGTCCCTTGCAGGCAGAAATGGGGAGCACTGGTGCGAACCGTGTCCCTCCCAGTGCCCCCCCCCAGTACCGGCTGGGGCAGAGGGTACTGTAGGGCATTGCGGAGCACTCTCCTCCCAGTGCCCTGTCCCGGGATAGAGAGGGGAGCACGGGGGAGCTGTGCCTCTTCCCGGTGTCCCATCCCTGGCCAGTGCGGGGAGCACTGGGGAGTACCCCGGTGCCCCATCCCAGGACGGAACGGGATGGGGCCGGGGTCCCGGTCCTTCCCAGTGCCCCGTGCTGGTCCTGTGCGGAGCGGGGCGGTGCGCGGGGCGGTGCTCGGAGCGGTGCGGGGCGCGGGGTGGGGGGTGCGCGAAGTGGGATGTGAACGAGGCGGTGAGGGGCGGTGAGCGGAGTGGGGTGTGAGTGGGTTGGTGCGAGGCAGTGCGCGGAGCCGGGTGTGCGCGGGGTGGGGCGGTGCGCGGAGCGGGGGGT
>VWZD01007926.1:283591-309516 GCA_013396695.1 Sakesphorus luctuosus | reverse complement strand
AGTGGAGCGGTGCGGGGCGGTGCGCGGAGGGGGGTGTGAGTGGGGCGGTGCGCGGAGCGGGGTGTGAGTGGGGCGGTGCGCGGAGCGGGGTGTGCGCGGTGCTGTGCGGGGCGCTGAGCGGAGCGGCGGGCGCGAAGATGGCGGCGGGCAGGCGCGCCCCGCGCACGGGGCTGCTGGAGCTGCGCGGCCCCGGCGGGCAGTGGCTCCGCGTCCTGCTCACCCTGGCCGAGGACGTCCTGGGGGTCAGCCCGGCCGACGGCCCCGGCGCCGGCCCCGAGGCCCCGGCGGCGCAGCTGAACGGCGGCGATTCGGGCTCCGCCGCGCCCGAGGCGCTCGCCAACATCAGGCGCACCGTGCGCGTCGTCAAGCAGGACGTGGGGGGGCTCGGCATCAGCATCAAAGGTGAGACCGGGCCGGGGGTGGTCCCGGGGCGGCGCGGGGACAGAGGCACCGGGCACTGTGACCTGTTGCTGCCGCCGTTCCGCGGCTCGCTCGGAGCGGAGCTGGGCAGGGGATCCTCACACCCCCAGCCCCTGTGCGGGATGGGGAAGGGGACACGTGGCACTGACGGGACCCGGAACGTCCCCAGCCCACGGAGAGAGCGATGGTGCAGAGGGAGCGGCCAGTCCCTGCCCGCCGTGCCGGCCGGAGTGGGGGTCGCCAGCGTTTGGGAGATGCGGGGGACTCCCACTGCCCCCCTGCATCCACCGGTGTGGGTCTGTCTCAGGAGACAGGTGGGGTGCTGAGGGCACTCAGTTACACAAAAGCTGCTCTTTTGCAGCCAAAGGGAGGGTTCTGCCGGCATGTTCTTGTCCCCCCCGTGTCCCTGAGCTGGGAAATAACCTTTTAAACTATCAGATAAACGAAGGGAGCGATATAAAGCCCTTGGAGATCTCTGGGCTCTGGGTTGTTAAACCAACCCTCCCTGGCTTGGAGATGTGTGTTCCCGGGAAGCTGAGCAGCGGGAAACCTCCCGGTTATAATCCCTGTTTTCCCTCCCAAGCTGCCCCGCTGCTTGATGACTCGCCTGAACTTCAGGCTGGAAACTTCTTGGGGCAGGGATGGCGGTCCTGCCTCTCTGCCTGCCTTTGCTTTTCACGGGGCTCCGAGCGTGGTGGAAACCCTACGAGAGGAGGATGAAAAGCAGCAAAGAGGCAGGGTCACAGAGCGTGGCTGCGAGGGGCTGTAACTCCGTGTGCGGGCAGGGCAGGCAGCGGGCTCGGCAGCCCTGGGGCAGCAACAGGGCAGCTCTCGCCTCCTGACGTGGCTTCTCCTCCTCCCAGCTCGGAGAGGACACGAACGCAGCCTCCGGCTCCCTCTGGAAGTCGGGAGGTTTTGCAATGTGGATGTCTGGGTGCTGGACCTGGAAGCACACTGCTGCCCGTGTCTGCAGGGTGCCCCAGCCTGCCAGCCTTTTGTTTTAGAAGCATAAACCCCCCTTCGTAATGACTCCTTGGCTGCCAAGTTATTCCTTGCTCTGTGGCTCTCCCAGGAAGGGAGAAACTTCACTTGGTTCAGTTAAGACTTCATTTTTTCAGTGACGTCCGTGGAAAAGAAGTAGTTGCCATCAAAACTGGGCAGTGGAAGCTGTTGTGAGTGATGAGGCAGCCCTGGTAGGACAGGACATCGTTCCTGCTCTCCGGGCTGCTGGCACATCCCTGTTTGTGTGCGTGCCTAGGGTGTTTCACCCAGGGATGCTTCACCACCAGCCGGGGTGTGGGTGGGGTGTCCTGCCATGGCATGTGGTGAGGCTCTGGGTGCCGTGGCTGCTGGGCTGGCAGGACAGCAGGGAGCCGAGCGAGAGCCGAGCTGGCGGGGGCTGCGGGCCCTGGCAGGACTCTCGGTGCTGGCAGCTGAGCGAGGAGCCGCTGCCACAGGGACGGAGCAGCCCCCGCCGGGGCCTCTGACAGCTGATAACCGGAGCTCTCGCAGGGCTTGGCAGGCGGCTGAGCGAGGAAATGCCTGTGGCACTGCCTGGGAGCAGCCCGGGGCGGGCACTGACAACAGCCCGGGCTCAACCTCTCCCTCTGGTGTGAAGATCATCTCTTGGAGGCTCCTCGGGACAGGCTGTCCCGGGGCGCAGGGCACGTTGGGGGCTGCTGATCCCTGGCTGCTCTGGGCAGTGGCTGCTTCATCCCTGCTCCCTGGCACGGAGGCAGCTCGGATCTCCCTGCGGGTTCAAAAGTTAACGTGCAAATTGATCTGAAGCCGCCGGGAGTTTGAATAGCATTCTTTTAGTCAGGAGAGCAGGGAGCAGCAGGCAAAATAGGGCTGCTGTGCTGAAAGGAACATGTAGCCAGGTTGGTTCACCTCTCCCTGGCTCTTTGACCTCCCCCAAAACGTTCAGCTGTCTTATCTGTTGAGATCATGAAGTCCTTGGAGCAAGGATAGTCTCTCAGCACACATGATTAATAATGCAAATAAAGACGTGCTTTCCTGCCAGAATTGATGGGGAGATGGCCAGGTTTATGTGTTGGCTCTGTGACTAATCTGTGACCATTGTGAGTGGTTTTGGAGCAATCCCTTAATCTGCTGCAAAGCCTCGTGGTACTTTGGCTGCTGTGGTTGGTGCAGGTGTCCTGTGGGCATCTGAGGGAATGGGCAGGGGGGTTGACCTGGCACAGCATGCTGAGTGCCAGGAGAAGGGCTCAGCCTCACTGGGGCCATCTGGTACCGCAGCATTCCCCTCCCCTCCTGCTCCTCTTTGTGCTCCAACAGCCACAACCGCTCTCTGTCTCTTCTGTTTCAAGGTGGCCGAGAGAATAAAATGCCCATCTTGATCTCCAAGATCTTCAAGGGGCTGGCAGCAGATCAGACCGAGGCGCTGTACGTGGGGGATGCCATCCTCTCTGTCAATGGCACTGACCTGTCCGAGGCCACGCATGATGAGGCCGTGCAGGCCTTGAAGAAGACGGGCAAGGAGGTGGTCTTGGAAGGTAAAAGACATGGATGCAAAGGGTAACAAGAATCCTGTACTGGGATGGCACTGGGATGACATATCACTTGCATATGCATTTGCATACTCTGCCAAATGGGAAACAGCATAGGCAGACTAATTTATCTGCTCATCTGGAGAGCTGGCCGTAACCGTTGAGATCTTCCCATCTTCCCTGGGACACGTTTCCAGGGTTTTGGACTCTTTTGTTGCACTGCATCACCCTGAGGTCTGCAGATCCTGGGGCAATGGAAGACATTTTCTTCTTTTCCGCCTGATTTTAATTTGAAGGCATATCCCTGGCTGAGATTTCGATAGCAGGGCAGGGGTACATTGGCCCCCTGCTCCTGCCTTTGGGTTTGTTGGGTGAGTTTTGGACAAGCAGGAGGAGCAGGTGGAGGATGAGGTAGGACCAGCTCAGGGGTGCTGCGGCTGGAGCTGCCCACCCAGGGAATCCCTGGCTGCTGAACCCCAACTGCAACCGCCCAAGATCTGGCAGAGGAGGCTACAAACATTGCAGGGATGCAGCTGTCATCATCCCAGGAGAGCCTGGAGCTGGTTCCCTGGGACACTGCAGGAGCCTCCTGAACCTTGCCTGAGTAGCTGGTGAGGGCTGATGGGTTGTGACCATGGGAAAACTGAGGGAGAGGCCCCACTCTTTTCCCATTGTGTTTCACATCACATCTTTGCCCACCCTCTGCCAGCTTGTCCAGGCTGGGATGAACACCCCAGATTTGTCCCTCAGGACTGGACCTTTCCCCTCCTCTCACTTCCAACCAGCCCCTGGGGTTGCCCTGGTTAACTGGGAGGGTCTTGGCACCAAAGACCCTTCCCAGTGCAGACCCCAAAGGGAGGTTTGATTTGGGGGCAGCTCTCTGAGCTTTCCCTGGACCAAGAAAGAGTTCTGCATGCTCTGCTGCCAGTGATCACTGTGGCTTCTGCTTTTCCTGCGCCTTCCCCACCTTGTCTCAGCTCCAGATTTAAATTTTTAGCTTCGCTCAGCCCTTTCTGCTGTGGGTTCCTCCTCTCCTGGGAGCAGCAGGACCACGGCTCAGCCAGAGGAATGTGCTGCTCTGCACAGCTGCTGGGAGCAGATAGGGTTGGTGGTGGGGTGGTTTTGTTGTTTTTTTCTGACCAAAGAGAAATACAAGAGCTTCTTTCTTTGTGAGTCTGCGAAATTCCTCCCTGTAGCCGCTGTTCTTGGACCACCCTGTCTCTGTTATTTTCTGTTCACCCTTTACTTTGGTGTGGGTTTGCTTTCTGTGAAAAGTCCTGCTAAAGGTGGAGATGAGCTGCCCTTTCTGTAGAGAACAATTCTCTCCCTGGACCCCCTCCTTCTCCTCCTCCATCCCCTGAGAGCTCTGCTGTGAGGCAGCTGCAGGCAGGGCCTTTGCTGTACCTCAGGTATGACCTGCTGGGCTTCTTAATTAATTAAAACTTGCAGCAGGTACCCTTGGGAGGAGCGTGGGGCTGGGTTGGCTCCCACCAGGGCACTCCGAAGGCTCTGAATTTGTAGCTGATGCTGTTGGGGTCCCTCAGTGTGGTGTTGCTTGGGAATGGGTCTCTGCTGTTCACCTGGTCACTGATGTCACCTATAAACATGGTGCATCTCCACCCCTCCCTGTTTTAGGTTTCCTGGCCCAGTACAGCCTGTCCTGTGGGGGATGGCTGGGCTGGCACTGTGCCAGGGTCTCCATCAGGATGTCACTGCCCTGTGGATTTGGTGACCCTGCCTCAGGATAGGGTGTCCCCTGCCTTGTACCTGCCATCCCGGTGGGTCTCCGGGAGCTGCTTTGCTGCCCTGGGAAGGGGTAGCAGAACTGGAGGACAGGGGGTGGCATTGAGGTGTCTGAAGGGTGTTAAAAGGGGGATTTCCTGCTCTTTTCTCCAGCTTGGACTCACTCTAGAGCTTGGAGAAAAACACCTTAACATCACTTAGACACTTTCTGGTGCCTGCACGCTGCCAAGTGTGACTCCAGCTTCTCTTATGGTGCTGTAAGTCCCAAAACAGAGCAGTTTGGCACAGCCGGTATCTTTTTGCTACCTTGCTCCTCCTGGCAGCAGTCATTCCTGGGGTTACAAGTGTTTTGGGTAGTTTTCAAGTGGCATTGCAGCAGGTAACAAAACTGGGAGGGCTGGTGCCTCCTGACAGGGCAGTGAGCTGGGGTGAGCCTCTCCAGAGTGGCAGAGCTGGGAGCTGATGCATTTTAATTTGAGCATCAGCAGTGGCTTCACATGCCAGATCTCACCCTGGGCTGCTCAGCTTGGCTTCTGGCTCCTGAGTTGTCATTGCTGCCCAGGCGTGAGGACATGCAGATACCTTTCAGTGTGTCCTTCCAAGATTCTTTTTTGGATGAGCCAAACTACTCTCTTGATATTTGCAGAAGGAGTTTGACTGTATTTATATTACATTGTTATTTCGGGGAGAGTTGCTCTCCCTTGCCTTATTTTTCCCTCGTTTTCTTTTTCTTATTTTCATTGCTTGGAATCCAGAGATTTTCCATGGCAGGGGAAAGGCTGATAAACATCCTTCCAGCTGCCCTGGGAAGGGCTTTGATGACAGGAGTGGTTTTCCTGCTGAGGCCCCTGTGCTGTATTGTCACGGGGGGAGAACTGGGAGCAGTGGGGAGGAGGAGCTGTAGCAGCCTTGGGCATCTCACATCCAAGGCAGCCAAGGGCTTGTTGGCCACGGGGATGCTCCAGCTGCTGCAGCTCTCCAGGACTTGCTTGGCAAAGAAATAGCTTGGAAGATCAAAATTCAGAAAAACAAAAGGGTGCCAGGAGAGAGTGGGGCTGGGGGTGCCCAGCTCTGTCAGCCTGATTGCCAAAACCATGGGAAGGAACCCAAGCAGCAACAGATGCTTTGGACCTGCCCTGGGGATGATGTAGAGAGAGGCTGAGGGTCCACATCCTCCTGCCTCCTCCACACCTTGCTGCCCTGAAGCTTTGCTTTCCCTGGGGAGTTTTCTGGGGTTGTTTCTCCTCCCCTGGAAACGCAGAGGGTTGTCCCATTAACTCCCTGGGTCCTGCTGACTGTGCAGCACAGGGGAATATTTAGGAACGAGCTGGGGCATGGGATGTGGCATTGAGTGCTGGGACAGGGTCTTGGGGCAGGAGGGATGGCAGTGGCACCTTACCCTGCAGTGACCCTTGGCATTTTTTTCCCTAGAGTAGGAGGGCTTGAGCTGAGGCAGCTGGGACCAGGAGCTGTTGCCTTGTTCATGCTTGGAGTTGGGGCAGGGAATGTTTCTTGGGTGGGATGCTGATGGGAGTGTTGAGCATTTTTGAAGCACATTAGAATATTGGCTTGAAGTTTACAGGTCATTTCAGTGTGTTTGCTGGGGCCCCAGTTTAACATGGTAATTTTACATCAGTGCTGAGGCAGAGAAGAACCAGCTGGAGACTGGCTTAGCATCTCCATAGGGCCAGCACTGGATCTCCAGGACCTCTCTGAAAGGCTTCCTAATGTGATGGCCACCAGTACAGGTGACTCGCTTGGCTGTGTAGATGCTGCTGGGAAGCTTTTGGCAGGAGAAACAGTAGTGCCTGTCCTACTCTTGATGGGCAGTGCACCCTGGAACCTCTGTGTTGAATCCATGCCATGATCTCCGAGCTGGAGCAGAGTGTGCCAGCACCAGGCTGATGGCTCAAGCAGCAGGAGGGTGTTCTTGAACCTGCTCTAGGTGTCCATGTGGCTAGGACTGTTTTTCAGCCTGGAGGAAGCTTTGTGGCCCCTCAGCAAAGCTCCCTGGGGTCAAGACCTTTGGCTTTGGTCATGGTGAGCCATGGGATGTGTGTGGGACACATCACACAGGCTCAGGGTTGAGGGTGCAGGAGTGTTTCATTTATGATTCTTCTCCATCCTTGGGAGGGATGGGCTGATGGAAAAGGAGAACTTGTACCCAAGAAGTAAAATCAGTGAATTTTGATGGTTCTGCCCCCTTCTGGCTTGTTGAGGAGGAAAAAAACGATTGCAACACAGAGAGAAAAGCAGAGCTGACATAAGGCCTTTGGTAAACCATGTCCCTGATGGAACTTACTCCAGGTTTCAGGGCCCATGCAATGCTCCGGCAATGCCCCTGTTCTGCTACCCCCCACGATGCACCATCCTGGCATGGGTGTCCACAAGCCCAGAGCTTTTTGCTGTTTCCCAGAAACCTAAAATAAAGTGTTTCTCAGTGCAAAGCCCTGAGCAGTTAAAGACTTTTATTTGTCCCCTCTCCTCCATCCTGGAGAGGATCAGTGGGACAGGCTGTGTCCTGTGGGAGGTGGACACATGGCCCTGGGGGCTGTGTGGCTTAGCCCAGCAGCCACTGAGGTTGGAGGTGGCTTTAAGTCAACAGCAGCAAGGCAGTTTCTGCTGCAAGTGGTTTTTGGAGGGTGCGGGTTAACAAGGAGCAGACAGGAACCTCATCACTGCAAAGTGTTAATTAGAAAGAAGAAATAATTTAGAAATTACAGTTATCAGTAGCAGAGGTGATGCATAATGTGGTCTGAGTTGTTTGCTTTAATGAGATGGAGGTAATTAATTAAGCCACCCAATACCAGCTGCAGTGAAGGGACTGGCAGAAGTGTAAGGCACCCACTGGAAAGCCCCTGCTGGGGTCACTGGAGGAGGCAGGAGTTCCCATGGGATTGTGGCTTCAGAGACCACCACAGCTTGCAGCACATCCTAGTTCCCTGTGCTGGCTCAGGGATCCCCAGGCTGTGGGAGGCTCTGGTGCTTCTTGACCAGCCTCAGTACTTCTTAAAGCCATGTACCAGAGACACACACGCTGGCCATTCCCTAATTCTCTGTGTCCCATCCTGGGCTGGGCACTGCTCCTCTCCTGCCCGGCTCCATCGGGACGTGACCCCACTATCTCCCAGCGAATGCCAGTGACGTCCCCCGCGTGCCCAGGGAGCCAGGGGCTGGCGCGGGGACACTGCTCGGGTTTCAGCAGCTGAATGGTATCTTTCTGAACTCCAATTAGTTCCCAGGCACTGAATAATGGCAGGTCCCTGCTGCCAAGATTAATGACTCGGGTGACATCCAGCGTGGCTCGGATTCCTGCGGGAATGTGGTGCTATTTATAGCGGGAGGTGCAGCGCACGAGGCTGGTGGCCCTCCCGCCGCCGCCTTGGCCCCGGGGCCACCGCGGGGTGACCTGACACACGTGGCACAGCATTGTGGCCTTTTATAGCTGTGTCCTGTGGGGCACCCATGGGGCTCTGCCTCCCTGCAGCTCCTACTGCGTGTCAGGATTTGGAGGTTTTAGGGAGCTCGCTGGGATAGGAATGAAGGAGAAGGTCATAGAATCACTATTCTGGGTTCAAAGGACCCACAGGGATCATCAAATGTATCTCCTGGCCCTGCACAAGACACTCCAACAATCCCAGCATGTGCCTGAGGGTGTTGTCCAAATGCTTCCTGAGCTGTCAGGCTTGGTGCTGTGACCACCTCCCTGGGGAAGATGAGTCGAAGATGGGTGGTGGTGGGCAGGTGAAATTTGGGGGTGGAGGGCTCTGCATGCAGACTCCCTCCAGGTGGGAAAAGGGCTCCTTTCTGGTGTCTCAGGCTGCCACGGCTTGGCTGCAGTGACTGGAGCTGGTCCCATCCAGCCACCTCCAAGTGTTGGCTGCAAAGCCACGCTCATGTGCCCCCTCCTGCCACCCACACTGCTGACCTGGAGCTGGAGTGGAACCAGCAGGAGTGGCTGGGGACGTGGCAGCAGGCACGTGTCTGCCCCGTGGTGTTTTCCCTGAGCACCTCCAAAGGGAAGCCCTCCCTGGAGCCACTAGCTGGTTCCATGCTGCCCCAGGGCAGGACCAGGACTGGCACCCTGCCTGCTCAGCCAAAGTTTTTTGGCCAGCGTTGCCGAACTCATTTTCAGGATGTAGCTGTGGGGCCCCATCAATTAGTGGTGCCTCTCCTCTCCCCCTTCCCTTAAACCTCAGGAGCCGGCTGCCATCCCAGTGTGGCTCTGAGGGCTCTGGCTCTGCAGCCAGACTCACTGGGGACTGAAAGCTGATTTCTTGTCCCTCATTTGAGGCTCATGGGGCAGGGCTGAGCTCTGAGCACGCACTCCGTGGCTTTTCCTGGGGCCAAGCCAGGGTATTTGAGAGCTGTTGCTCAGTTGGCAGCGGGACTGGCTGTACCAGCACAGTTTGGACTGCGTAATTTTGGCCTGGGACTCTTTCCCATTCCCCATCCCTCCCTGTGTGTGCTGCCCCAGAGACCTGATCAGACTTGGATCTGTGAACTGATCTGGGTTAAAGGGAATTAAAAAAGGGGGAGAAGCCATTTTTATCCCTCTTAGGGAGCTTTCTGTGCTGGGATGGTGGGGCAGAGGTACTGGGAGGGCCCTAGGTGTCATGTGATGGTAGTGAGGCCCTGGCACAGATTAAGCTGACAGAGAGTAGGCTTGGGTTTGATATCAAGGACACATTCTTCCCTGTGAGGGTGGGCAGGCCCTGGCACAGGTTGCCCAGAGCAGCTGTGGCTTCCCCATCCCTGGAAGTGTTCAGGGTCAGGCTGGATGGGGCTTGGAGCAACCTGGGCTAGTGGAAGGTGTCCCTGCCTGTGGCTGAGGGGTTGGAATGAGTGGATCTTTAAGGTCCTCTCCAACCCAAGGCCCTCTGTGATTCTCTGTCACCCTCTGGTGTGACCTCATCCACCAGTGCCATCCCTGTACCCACAGGGGTGCAGGGCAGAGGACCCACAGCACCCATGGGTGGCAGCTCTGGGGAGGTAATGGAGGGGCCGCCAGCTCCAATGAAGGAAGGGCACAAGGGGTCTCAGCAGGGCAGGATGAGGCTGTCCCAGCCCGTGCCATGCCCTCAGCCGGGTGCTGCCTCTTTTCCAGTGAAGTACATGAAGGAGATCTCTCCCTACTTCAAGAACTCCTCCGCGGGGCCTACGGTCAGCTGGGACCCATCTCCTGCCGCGCCGCAGAAGCGATCCTCGCCCGTGCTGCCCCCGCGGGAGCTCCGGGAGGGCCGCACCGTGCCCCTGAAGATGTGCTACGTGTCCCGCAAGTGCCTCCCCACCGACCCGGAGCACAGGTGAGCGCGCCGTGCCGGGGGTGGCGGTACCAGCGCGGTGCCCTGGGAAGCCGAGGGCCGGCGGGGACCCAGCGGGGCCGTGTCCCCGCAGGTACCTGGAGGTGTGCTCGGCGGACGGGCGCGTCGCCCTTTTCCTGCGGGCAAAGGATGAGGCCACGGCGCAGTCCTGGCTCGGCGCCATCCAGGCCAGCTCGGCTGCGCTGCTGCCGCGGGTGAAGGAGGAGCTGCGGGCACACCTGGCGGGCGCTGGCACGGCGGCCGGGCGGGACGTCAAGCACGTGGGCTGGCTCACCGAGCAGGTACCCCCCACGCCCCACAGCACGCCGTGCCACCGCGCTGCTGGTGGCCCTGACCCTGTCCCTTTGCAGCTGCCCAGCGCCGGCACCAGGAACCTCCTGGCCGTCCTGACGGAGAAGGAGCTGCTGCTGTACGGTAGCCTGCCCCAGAGCCGGGATGCCCTGGGCAAGCCTACGCACAGCTACCCCCTCATCGCCACCAGGTAGGGGCCACTGGCCCAGTGCCCTCCTGCCCTGCGCGGGGATAGGGTGGTGGCAATGTCTGGGGGCAGTGGCTGGGGCTGGGAGTCAGGAAGGAGCTCCGGGGTGGTGGCAGAGCCCCAGGGTGGTGGCAGAAGCTGCGTGTCAGGGCAGAGCTTGACGCTGACGGCAAGGGCTGGTGGTAGTGGCAAAGGCGTTGGAGGTGATGGTGGCGCCCCGGGGTGGTGGCAGGACAGTGGGGATAGTGACAGTGTCTAGGGATGGTGTCAGAGGGCTGAGGACGGTGGTTTCAGAGCCTTGGGTTAGGGCGGTGACAGTGTCGAGGCGTGGTGACAATGTCCCGGGGCCGGTGAGGAGCTCAGTGCGGGGGTTCGGTGCGGGCGCTGCGGGAGCGAATCTGCGGGGCTGCAGCGCCCCCTGGCGGCCCCGTCGCGCAGCCACCGCGGAGCGGGATGCGGGGCTGGGGTGGCGCGGGATGCGGGGCTGTGCCGGGGCTGTGCGGTGCTAAAGTGTGGTGCGGGATGCTGGGGCTGTGCGGTGCTGAGGTGCGGTGCTGAGGTGCGGAGTGGGATGCCGGACTGTGCCGGGGCTGTGCNGTGCAGGTGTGTGGGGCTGGGCTGTGCCGGGATGTTGCGGTGCAGGTGTGCGGCGCTGGGGCTGTGCCAGGGCATTGCAGTGCAGGTGTGCGGGGCTGGGGCTGTGCCTGTGCCGGGTGTTGCGGTGCAGGTGTGCGGGGCTCGGGCTGTGCCGGGGCGTTACAGTGCTGAGCTGCGGTGCTGAGCGGTGGCCTTGGCGCAGGCTGGTGCACTCGGGGCCGGCGAAGGGCTCGGCGCTGTACGAGGCCGAGCGCTCGTTCGCGCTGCGCGCTGGCAGCCGGCTGGGCGNCTGTGCCGGGGCTGTGCGGTGCTAAAGTGTGGTGCGGGATGCTGGGGCTGTGCGGTGCTGAGGTGCGGTGCTGAGGTGCGGAGTGGGATGCCGGACTGTGCCGGGGCTGTGCGGTGCTAAAGTGTGGTGCGGGATGCCGGGGCTGTGCGGCGCTGAGGCGATGCGGGATGCCGGGGCTGTGCGGTGTTGAGGCGGTGCGGTGCTGAAGAGCAGTGCAAGGTGCTGGGGCGTTGCGGGGCGTGGTGCTGGTGCGGTGCAGGGGAGCGGGGCAGTACTGTGGCGGTGCCGGGGCATTGATGTGCAGGTGTGCGGGGCTGGGGCTGTGTCTGTACCGGGGCATTGTGGTGCAGGTTTGCGGGGCTCGGGCTGTGCCGGGACATTGCAGCGCAGGTGTGCGGGGCTGTGTCTTGGCCTTGGCGCAGGCTGGTGCACTCGGGGCCGGCGAAGGGCTCGGCGCTGTACGAGGCCGAGCGCTCGTTCGCGCTGCGCGCTGGCAGCCGGCTGGGCGTGCAGACCCACCTCTTCAGCCTGGAGAGCCCCCGGGAGCTCGCCCTGTGGACGCGGCTGCTGGTGGACGGCACCCACGGCGCCGCAGAGCTGGCTCAGGAGGTCTCGGCAGGTCAGCGGGGGGCCAGGGGGGCCGGGCGGTGTGATGGGACCCCCGGCTCAACCCCCTCTCTGTCCCCAGCATGCACGTGGAAGGGGCAGGAGTGCACCCTGACCGTCCACATCGACAAGGGCTTCACCATCTCCACCACGGAGCCCGGGCTCAGCAGGACCATCCTGCTCCAGCAGCCCTTTGAGAAGCTGCAGATGTCCTCGGATGACGGCACCAAGATGCTCTACCTGGACTTTGGTGGCCCAGAGGGAGAGATTGTGAGTTGGCTTTGTCTTCAGCACACCCCACACACACTCCCACCAGTCCTGGGGGGTGAGGGAGAGCAGAGCACCCACTCTGTGCACAGCACCCATCCTGCCTGGCATGGGTGTGAGGCATGGCCCATCCTCCTGCCTCAGCCAGGGTGCACAGCTCTTCCCAGTCAGGCTGTGGTGGAGCTTGGAGGTCCCTGGGTGGTGGCTGGCTGCTCCAGGAACAGCTCTCCCCATTGCAAACATCCCTCCCTTCCTTTCTTGCAGCAATTGGACCTTCACTCCTGCCCCAAAACCATCGTCTTCATCATCCACTCCTTCCTCTCAGCCAAGGTTACCCGGCTGGGGCTGCTGGCATGACCAGGGAGCGGAGCACCGGGCAGAGCAGCCCAAGCCCCCTGCCCATCTATGCACCTCCCTTCTGGCCGAACCCAGCCCTGAGCCATCCCAAGGAGACTGGAGCCCCTGTGGGATCACACCACTCCCACCAAGGAAAAACAACCATCTGGCTGGAAAACCCCCTCCTGGGGCATCTGGGGGCAGCGATGGGGTGAAACCCTCTTGGATGGCAGCACCGGGATTCTCCGGTCCCTTCTTCCCCTCCTTGCTTGGCAGCTGGAGAGGCCCAGTGGGAGCCCACAAGCGGCCACGTGGCCGTCACCCCAGTGCCTTGAGAGATGATATTTTCTGTACAAAGAACCCGTTTGTATCCGTGTTTTATATTTATATCACCCACTTTAAAATGCTGACACGGCAGCTCTTCCCCACCTGGCTTGGAGCCCCCTGCAGAGTCTCCAGGTCATGAAGCACAAGGACATGTGTCTGTTTTCCAGACAGGCTACCCAAGGGCTGGAGGCCAAAGCCAGCCCCAAAGTGCTTAAGAGATGGGAACTGCAGATCAGCTGTATTTGCCAAATTTTTCCATGTTGTACGGAATGATAGGAACCACTTTTATTTGTCGGAATTGGACAGCGCGTTTGGCTTTGCTCGCTCTGGAGTCACTTTATTTCTTGGCTTGCAGGGGAGAGTTGTCAAAATAACTTCTTTTATGAACCAAAAGATTCTGCATGAAAATGCCTTTTATTTGGGGTTAAATAAACCTTGCAGATCACAACCAGCAGGAGCCAAGATCAGTCTCCTGGTTTCACTTGGAGAAATAGAAAATCAGTTTGTGGACCATGGCTGGGCTGAGCCTTGGGGTGTTTTCCACCAGGGGAAGGAGGGAATTTGTGTGGAGGCTGTGGGATGCTGCTGTGAGCTGGTGATGCTGGTCTGGGAGTGCTGGTGATGCAAAATAGTGTCAAAAAATAGTTCCTCTGGGGTGCATCAGGACTTGGGAGCTCGGCTCTTGGCAGGACAGGGTGATGGAGAGGAAGGGGATGTCCCGTTCCTCCCAGCACAGCCCCATGCCTGGCAGAAGGAATCTTTTATGATGAACAAGCCTGTACTTTTTATTGCATGTAACTGTCAGATTTCCAGGAGACCTTGCAAAATGGCTTTGCAAGAGGAAAAAAAAAAGAGATCCCCCTGCCACATTTCTGACTGTTAAATCAATACAGCAAGTAATTTAGAAACAGATGGTGTATTTTCTATGATCAAAAGCTTGTCTGCACAAGGAAACACATTATTACTGCAATTTACCTTCCTCTTCTTGCCCTACAGCTATTACTCTTTGGGGCTCATTGCAATAAAAGAGGGAATCGCTCCCAATTCAGAGCAGATTTCCTATTCATCTTACAGACCACAAGCTATCTTGACTTTCCCAGCACAGCTCAGGCTCCATCCTGCTCCATGCCTGGGCTGTGAAGGAAATAGGTCAGTCTGGAGACGGATATTTATTTTCTTGGGTTTCTTTGCATTTGATGTTGGTGATGGTGAGAGGATTTTTTTCCCTCCTCTATTTTTTGGTGGTTTCTGAGCCTCTTCATCCTTCTGGCATCATCTTCTGCTTAATGGGAGCCTTTTCCCCAGCAATACTTCTGCAGAGGGGCCTGTGAATAAGACAACTGCCTCTTATGATAAGGGTCTGGAGCACAGAGGGGCTGAGGGATCTGGAGGGGCTCAGCCTGGAGAAAAGGAGGCTCAGGGGGAACCTTCTGGCTTTCTGCAACTCCCTAACAAGAGGAAGGAGCTGGGGAGGGGTCGGACTCTGCTCCAGGGAACAAGGCACAGGACAAGAGGAAACAGCCTCACGCTGTACCAGGGAAGGTTCAGGCTGGACATCAGGAAGAATGCCTTCATGGAAAGGGATGTCAGGCATCGCAACAGGCTGCCCAGGGCACTGGTGGAATCACCACCTCTAGAGGGATTTAAAAGATGTGTGGATGTAACACTTGGGGACATGGGTCAGTGGTGGCCTTGGCAGTGCTGGGGGAATGGTTGGCTTGATGGTCTTAGAGGAATTTTGTACCTAAGTGATTCTGTTTCCCTGATAATGTGGGACCTCAAAACATAAACCACAGAGAAGGAGAGGATAGAAACTTCCTCCCTGGGAGAAGCCCATGGCCACGGGAGATCTCTCCCAAAAACACTCAGGCATCCCAAATCAACACTGAATTTCTCTGCCTGGGGAAGATTTTGGGGTTGGCAGCAGGGTCTGAATCCCAGTGCAGGATGGCATCTGTATGGAGTAATGAGTGCTCCTGCTTGGGACCACCACACAATTCCCCAGGGAGGAGTAACAGCTTCTTGGGGTTTTGCTCTGCCAGGCACTTTTATGGCAGAAGGACTAATATTTTTGAAAGCAGCTTTAAAATAAACATAATCAGCTCTGCTTGTAGAGCTGGGAACGGACTCAGGAAAAAGCAATTTCCTCAGCTCAGTCTCAGGCAACTGGAGTTTGATTTGGCCACTGTGACTGGAACAACTCAGGGAAGGGAAAATCTAAAGGTGCTGCAAATGCTGGGAGATGGATGGCAAATGGGAAAGGAAGAGGGAAAAGCTCCTATTCTGCTCTCTGTGTGGACCTCTTGGGAGGCTGGTTGCCAGAGGGGGCCAAAATGGGGATGGAAATGGAG
This sequence comes from Sakesphorus luctuosus, assembly GCA_013396695.1. Taxonomy (NCBI): domain Eukaryota; kingdom Metazoa; phylum Chordata; class Aves; order Passeriformes; family Thamnophilidae; genus Sakesphorus; species Sakesphorus luctuosus. The sequence continues at coordinate 294,268 of VWZD01007926.1, read as the reverse complement.
GAACAGAGACTCTGGCATCCAAACCACTTTGGTGCCAGCCTGAGCCATGCACGGAGAGAAATGGGTGATGGCAGTGGGGGTGGCTGCAGCCCAGCTCTGGTGCAATCCCTTTTCCTTTGGGAGCAAATCCAGCCAGACCATGGCGAGGTGAGCTCTCCATTTCCTCCGTGGGGAAACCCAGCACTGTCGGCATCCTCGGCAGCAACGTCACAAGTGGGAATTTCCCCCAGAAATGGCATTTCTGGGTTGTAAGACATGAAAAACAGCCTTGAGTGAAGGATCTGGAGAGGGAAGAGAGAGATGCAGCAGGAAGAGTGATTAGGTTGTCCCCAGCTGTTTGCTCACCCACGGCAGAACACTGTTTCCCTCCCGATACTGCTTGTACTTTCCATTAGTCAGCCCTGACCTTTTAGTGCCGTAATCAAACAAGACAACCCAACACCTAAATCTGAGCGTTTAGCGCTGACATTTACAATTGGTTCTCGAGTTAGAGAGACCAAATGAAAATTTCCTCGCAGACAGAATGCTGCAGGGCAAGGGAATCAAATCATTCCTTCTCTGGCTCGCAGACATACTGGCCCCCCTCATCTGCCTGGTGCAGAAGGTGGTGTTTGGACTAGAGCATTGCCATTTGAAAGTCAATATTCACCTGGAGTTTGTGCACACGCCAGTGCTGGTGATCCCACAGACACTGTCTGATTGGGGCACAAGGAAACTGTATTTGGCATTTGATGGGTGTAAACAGGAGTGATCTTATCCAGGCAGGGACCCTGTGGGAGCAGGGAAGCTGCGTTAAATGTTAAGGATCTAAGGCAGTAATGAGGATGTTTTCTCTTGTTCAGCCTCAACTGAATCTTTGCCTGAAAAGTGAGAACTGGGTTCATCCCTCAGTGAATCCTGTGGTGTATCCTTTGCTGCATGCTGTGGCACATCTCTTGGCACATCCCTCGGTGCATCCCTCGGCACATCCTGTGGCACACCCCTTGGGGCATCCCTCTGCACATCCCTCCACTCATCCCTTGGTGCAACCCTTAGTGCATCCTCTGGCACATCCCTCAGTGCATCCCTTGGTGCATTTCTCAGTGCATCTTTTGGCACATTCCACGGGGCATCTCAAGGCATCCCTTGGCACATCCCTTGGTGCATCCACAGCCCCACACGTGCCCCATAGTGGCAGCTTAACTGTTCCATCCCTGTGCAAATCCCTGGGCAAGGATGAGCTTTTCCAGCCCTGTCTCTGGGGAATTCAAGTCCTGAGTATTTTCTGATGTTTGCCTGATGAGGATATAGGGCTGGTGGGATATTGGGGTGTGCTGAGAGCCACAACACCCATGACAGCCCCCAAGACCTGCACCCACCCCACTGTGGCTCCCCTGGCTCATCCTCATGCAATGGTGGCTGTGTCTCCTCTTCCTGTGGGGTAACTTCCCACTGGAGCCACTTGATTAAGTTAAATCCATTAAGAAAAAGTCTGGACAGGGTTTCCCACGCTGCTGGTCATGATGTTCAGTTCTCCTCCTGCCTCCTCCAAAGAGCAGCCAAACAGACAGGCTGCAACCAGGACAGCACTGCTCACCCTCCCCATGCCTGGGAACAGCCTTGTCCCAGAAATAGCCTTAAACCGTCTAAAATACTCTGAATCAGGACTCTTTTCTTACTTTGCTAATACAAGGTTTGAATAAATTACATATATGTTTAAATTACAGAAAATAGGACTGAAGCTGACCAAAACATTTGTTCCTGCTGTATCTTCCTGGTGTTGCTCCATGTGCTGCTTTCCTGAAGCACCAACATTGTTCTCCTATGCAGGGACATCCCACTATGATTTTACATGAGAACTGGGATCAGCATTTGTGTCTGGAATTAGAGATTCTTGGGGCTGTCCTGTGCAAGGCAAAGATTTGGACTTAATGATCTTTGTGGGTTCCTTCCAACTCAGGATATTCTACGATTCTATGAAAAACCAATGTTTTTCTTTTTAAAGGCTTATTTCTCACTTTCATCAAATTGCACCTAAAAATTACACTTTAAATGTGGTCAGCTCTCAAACGTGGATTGGTGCTTGGGCACCCAAACACCTCATCTGACTCTGTGGGTGCTGCTATGTCACAGGTTTGGCTTAACTGTATGCCAGCTCTGGACTGTATGCTCCCTCCCTTCTTTCAAAGCTGTCTTAGCAAAGGAAAAAAAAACTGGAAAGAAACGAAATGTAACAGAAACTGAATTGAATAAATAAAAAAACTATATTATTTGATATTTACAATCACACTGTATGTACAGGACGTAGGGGGCCCCCACTTCCCCCAGGGGAAAAGAAGGGAAAAGGGAAAGGGAAAAAACTCCTGAAATGTGGAGAAAACTAACTTAAACTTAAACTAAATACAATTAAAGACTTCAGGAAAAGAGAACAAACAAAACCAATCTCACATAGGCCAGGAGAACCCACAGCCACAGGAGAAACTAGCCAGGCTCACTCTCTGCTCTACTAGCTCTCCTGATAGAAGGACTCAGCCTGGAAACTCCTCCCCCACCACGTGGAAAACAAGTGTGGAATACTTGTGTAATTTCTTTAGATACTATGGTGGCTAAAGAAGCTATAACTTGAAACTATGACAGGAATGGGAGGCAGACATGTGCCCTCAGCCTAGGGATCTCAGTGCTGCATCCTGATAATTAATAATTTCCCTTGTGCCCACTGGGCTGCTGCATTCTCCCATGCTCCTCCTCTTTTCATTCCTTATGGAAAATAACTTGTTCCTCCTTGCCTGCTCCCTGGTGCTGGTGCTGTGCCCCTTCCAGCAGCTTCTGTGCCATCCCCAGGGTGATGTGTCATGGATGGTGGGAGAAATGAGTTGTGCATAACCCCCTTCTCCCCTTGGTTAGAGGTAGATCAGACTGGGGGAGGAGCGTGTTTTAGTGTGTGATGTTCTCAGGGAGACTCCTCAGGGCAGCTGGTGCTGGAATTTTTCAACCACATCTTTGGGAATCTGCTTGTCTGGAGTTGGGGACAGAGCTGGTTGGTGTGGGGAGGGAAATGCTATGCCCAGGTGAGGTCCTCCAGTTCAGCTGGAGCTTTTCCTCCAGCTCTTTGAGCACCACTGGGACATCCCTCCTCGTCTCCATGCTTCCATTTCTGACAGTGCTGGTGTCCCACAAGCTGGGGATATAAACACCTTTCACCTGCTTTCCCACTAGGTGAGGACACCCCAGTTTCTTAGTGGGGCTGGGCCCTATTTCCCTTCCCCAGCGTCTGTTTCCCTGCCATCACACACTCTCCAGGAGCTTGGTATCCCTTCCCAGGATGCTCCTGAGTGCTCCAGCTGCAGGTGAAGGGACTCTGAGCAGCCTTTCTCTCCCTGCTGGCATCACCTGGGGGTTCCTGTGTCCCAGCCACAGCACAGAGATTCTTCCAGCAGTCTCCTGAGCCCTCCAGGATAAAACACCCAAATATACACCCACATTTGCATCTTCCCCCGTCTCTTTGTTGTCCCTGAGGGCTGGGGGTGCTGCAGAGACCCAGGTAGTGGGTGGTGCCTGGGCACAGGGAGTCCCTTGCACGGCTGCTGGAGGGCAAGGGACTTCACTGGGGCCTGGGGACACCACTTAAAGCATGTCCCACTCAGCTGCAACCTGTGAACTCAGTCTCCATCAGCATCTACTCAATGTAAACTCTTAAATCCACTCAGCACCTCATTGCAGCCATTTCCATTTAAAACATCAGTAGCAAACCTGTTGCCTTTATTGTGGGGAAATCTTGGAGGTTTTCTGGAGTGCTGTGAGTTTCTGTGTTGTGTTAGTCTGCTTTCACTCATTTCTACTATTTTTAGTTAAAAATAGAATAACAAAAAAGGCAAGGGTATGGGGGAAGGAGAACAAATGGTTTTCAAGCAGCATCTCTAGTCCTGATGAGACAGAGGGAAATGAGTCCACAGGTGACACCTTGATCATCCTCCACACCATGAAACAAGGAGGCAGCAGTGTGGATGCTGTCACTAAAACATAGGAAAAATTCAGCAGAAAGCCAAAGTTTTTCACCCAGCTCTGCCACTCATTTACTTTGGGAGCAGGGATGGGCTGTCTCTGTGCCTCAGTTTCCCTTTCTGTACCATGGGCACATTCCCAGTGTGTGTTGGCAGCAGAAGCAGAGCACAATCCTGCACCACTAAGTATCCCAAGGCATGAAAACTTTGGGAAAGTTCCTGTAATGCTTCTGTGCATGTGTGATCCCTTTTCCAAATGAAAATATTATGGCACTCACCTGTAAGGAAGTGCTGCAGCAAAAGGCTTAATTGTTTTANTGTCTGTCTGTCTGTCTATCTGTCTATCTATCTATCTATCTATCTATCTATCTATCTATCTATCTAATATATGCATTTAATTTACCCCTGTGTGTTCTCAAATAGATGAGATTTCAAGAGGCTCAGGACCAGGGGATGGCTCAACTGACAACTAGAATATAAAGGTTTGTTTTACAGCAACAGGATGAAAACCACAGAAAATTGGACTTTGTTTTATAACACTCATTCAAGAGTCCTGAAGCCAAAACTTGGATTTAATGTATGATGTGGTGAGATACAGATGAGACCCTTTCAGAGTTTCCATGTTTTTGTTATACTATATATTATCCGTGCTGCATGGTAGATTTTTTTCCACCCCCAAAAATTCCTTCTGAAAGCAGAAGGTTGTTTCTGAAGGCTTTGCTGTACTGGTGACATATCCATATGCAATATAAATGACCTGTTGTTTCAGAAGATGATAATGGGGATAAACATCAAATTAAAAAAAAATAAAATCACACCATGTAGATCAGGAAAAATAGCGGAATTTCCAACACCCAGAAAGCTCCTGCTCCAGTAAAGGGCACGTAGCCATGGCAACAGGAGCCCTCACTGTCACTATAATAAAAAAATATATTATTCTAGGAGAGCTCTTAAAAGGGAAATATACATTTCACTGAGGTGGATGATGAAATATTGTGCAGCAAAGTGAAGAATGAGCCAGAGGAGTCTGGAAAGTGATCCTGGCAGTTCTGCCTGCAGCAGGTAGGGATGCAGCAGGAGCGGGGCTGGAGACATCCTATGGCCACATCCAGGAGCTGGACTTTGATAAGCCTTGTGTGCCCCTTCCAAATCGGGATATTCTGTGATGCCCAGGAGCCCTGGGGAGTCCTGCTGGGGTCTGGTGGCAGCAGCCAGAGTGTCAGTGGGCACTGAGCACCCTCATGGCATCGCATCCCCTGGATTGCAGAGGACACACGTGGCCAGCTATGAGCTGTAGCAGCTTTGGGGGAAGGCTTGGAGTTTTTGGCAAAGAGAAAACTGTGGGAAACCAGCATATTGGGTGAACTTTCCCTGGGTTTTAATTTTGTGAAAAGGCTAAAAACAGGTGCTGGCAACTTAGTATTTCCCCAATGATGAAAAAGGGATGTGTTGAAGTTTGCAGAAAACTCTGGGAAAATGGGGAGTCAACAAAAAAGCTGTATTTCCCCCTTAGGATACCCAGGATTTTCCAAACAGTGAGAAACAGGGTGAGTTGCTCAGTGGAAAAGTCCAGGTGTCCAAACCACAGTGGGCACTGCCCCACACCTTTCCTGGGGTGGGAAGCAGGGTTGGAATACCCTGTGGAAACCACACTGCAGCAGGTGTGGAGCACCTGGCTGGACCTCCATGTCCCTGTGCCCATGCCCTGACATCTCCAGACAAAGGACATCTGTCCTGGTGGCTGCAGGACCATCTGTGGAGGAGCAGATCCTGCAGCACAGGGGAGGGAGGGAGGGATGTCCTGGCAACCACAGGTGCTGGGACTGCTCAGTGTTTTGGGGCTGTTTCATGGCTCTCTCTGGGTTTTGGGGTGTTCAGTCTGGTGCATCTTGGGGTCCTGCCTGCTGACAGCACCAAGGTGTTGGGTAAAAAGACCCCCTTGGAGCCCCCCAGCCTGAACTCTTTCTCTGGGCGCTCCCTGCAGTGTGGAGCACTAAAGCTGATCAGGAATGGAGAGAGAAAGGGGGAAAATTGACCCAAAAATGCAGGGGCACAGAAGAGTGGCCCTGTCCCAGGAGTCCTGGATGGCAGGGGACTTGGGAGTTAGTTGTGCCCCCACTCACAGCCCATTGGGACCTGCAGAGAGCTCACAGCTTGTGCTGCTTCTCCCAAATCTGGGGGGAAACAGCCTCTCTGTGGGAGAGCTCCTTCCCATCCAGGGGAGTGACAAGGGCTCAGCATTGCTGTGCCTGGCTGGGTGAGAGCAGCTGACTGGGGTGGTCCTTCTCTTGCTTCTTCTCCTCTCTGAGGCACTAATTGGGTCTCTTGTCTCTCTTTTCCAGGGTCTTTCCCTGGTCCTGCCCTGCCAAAGTTGGTATTTTGGCCTGGCATCACTCCTGCCATGGGGAAGGGAGTTGCTAGGAAAAGCTCAGGAAGGGATGGAGTCAAAATATACATTTTTGTGAGTCCCCAGTGAAGCTGGGCAGCCAGGGCTTGGAGGGAGGAGGACCATGGATACTCCCATCTCACTGCCCCTCTCCTCCTGGCCATCAATTCCCCACTGTGCTTACATCCATGACTGTATCCCCACAGGCAGATCCACTAACACTTTGTGTTTCCCACTTGTCCCCCGGCCATTGATGTTCCTATTGAATCACCAGTGATTGCTGGTGGGGATAACCTCACCTGCTGCCTGGAAAAGACCATGGAAGGGTCCTTGGGCTGTGCCATCCCTGCTGTGACCTCCCTGCCTGCTGGGATGCCCTAACATGTGGTGAACTGTTATTTCTCCCTCCTCCTGCTGCACACTGGCTGTGGTGACCCCTGCAGTCCCACCAGGGCAGCACCTGTCCCAGGAAATCTCTCCTAATAAAACACTTGGAAATTTTTCTAGATCCTCCTGGGCACCAAGGGAAAGGAGAAGGCATCCCTTGATGCTGCTGGTGCTCTGTGCCCCTGGCAAAGCTCCCTCTCCAGAGAAGAGCAGAGATCAGAGGCACAAATAGCCTTCTGCCCAGAGAAAGCCCTCTGTGGGCATCCTTGCAGCAGGGAAAACTTATCCCACTGATATCTTGGAGAACAGCATGAGTTGCCTGCATAGCCCCTGGCAATGCCACTGTGGCCAGTGACAAGTGCATCACCTTCTGTGCTGGTGGGGCTTTGCCAGCCCTTGCTCGCGTTCCCACCAGAACACTGGGAACAGGGAGCTGGGGAATCCCAGCCCTATAACCCCCTAAACCTGGGCTTGAGCCCCAACTCCATATTCTGCAGCCAAGGGGAGATTTGGTCTGGATGCCACAGAGCAGGATTTTCATCACCCTCAGCCTCCCCCTTTCCCTCGTGGGCTGGCACTGATATTATTTCAACCTAAAGCAGGAATTGAGGTTCTTGGCTGCAGGACAGTGTTAATGCCCAGCACGGCCCAGCAGAGCTATAAATATATAAATTCCTCCTACTCCATTAGAAAGCAAATCCAAAATTGCATCCAAAGTCATCAGCACTGAGTTGGAGTGTGGCTCTCCAGCCAAAGTTATCCCAGGGCACTGGAAATTTAGGAAATGTCTCTTTCAGGCATCCCAAAATATCAGTGGCTTTTTTCCCTTCCTTTAGAACTGTGGGCACAGGACACAAAATTAACGCAGTTGGGAAAAGTATTCCTGCAACTTGGCTGGAGCAGAAAGGTGGGCGGTGGATGCTGGAGGAGGCAGCAGAGGGAGGATGTGGGGGCTTGGTCCGTGTCCAGCCCCACTGCGGGGACCATCCCAGCAGAACGCTGTGGTTCTGGGAAAAGGGAATGGGAAACGGTGTAAAGTGGGAGAGGAGAGAGTGGAGACCCTCCGAGCATCGCCTGCCACCCCGGGGGTCACCCGTGCTCCGGCCTGGCATCACGCCAATGGCAAGGGGGGATTTTTTGGCTTCAAGCAGGCAATTCTGGTTTCGTTTCGTCTCTTGCCAGGGCGCAGCTGCTCTGCCCAGGGCGCTGCAGGGGGAGCTCGTGCCGTGCGGCAGCTCCATCCCCGCGCATCCCGGTGGGATTCGTGCTCCTGCTCGCAGAAAATCGCTTCAACCGAGCCGAAGTTTCATATCTTGCAAGCTAAAGGAGGAGGAATTGAGGATGGTGACGTCTCGATCCAAATGATCCTGATACCGCCTGGGACAGCCGGTCCGGGGGATCAATAATAGCAGCTGGTGGCTGAGGAAGGCTGGAGAAGAGAAAGCTCCAGGAAGACCTTAGAGCCTTTTCCAGTGCCAAAAGGGGCTCCAAGAGAGCTGGAGAGGAGCTTTGGATGAGTTCATGGAGTGACAGGACAAGGGGGAATGGTTTCACACTGAAAAAAAAGTAGATTTATACTGGATATTAGGAAGGAATTCTTGCCTGTGAGAGTGGTGTTAAATAAACAGGTCTGTGCTCAGAGCGCTGGAAACAAGGACTGGGAGACTCACTGGGGAGCCAGAGGGTTGGCAGAGGGCACAAACAGAGCTCCCAGATACAGGAGGGCTTGACAATGTCACACCCAGAGGAAACCATGTAGACCTACCTCTGATCACCTCCAGGGAGGGAATTCTGTCTCTCTGCTTCCCTTGGTGAGACCCCACCTGCAGAGCTGCCTCCAGCTCTGGGGTCCCAGCACAGGAAGGACATGGAGCTGTTGGAGTGAGTCCAGAGGAGGCACCAAGATGGTCAGAGGGAAGGAGCAGCTCTGCTGTGAGGAAAAGTTGAGAGAATTGGGATTATTCATGTTGGAGAAGAGAAGGCTTTGGGGTGCCTGAACTGTGGCCTTCCAATACCTGAAGGGGCCAACAGGAAAGGTGATGCAAGACAATTGACTGGGGCCTGGAGTGACAGGACAAGGAGGGATGTCATTACAGTGACAGAGAGTAGGTTTGAATTGGATATTAGGAAGAAACCCTACTCTGTGAGGGTGGTGAGACACTGGCACTGCTGTATCCTGAAATAAGGCAGAATGAGCTGCAATTTTTGGGCTCATACTGCTTCATGCTGCTCATACTGCATCTTCTGAGCTGATCTCTCTGGTTTTTCAGGTTCTTGTGTTCATTTCCAGGAGCAGCAGTTGGCCCTTTAAACTTTGTTTGGCCCTTGAATTCCGCTGGTTGGCACTCACAAAACACCCTTTACAGAAGGATCTTTCCACCTTATCCCAGCAAAAACTTCCCAGGAGATGGGCAGAGGGTGGAGGTGGCAGCAGAGACCCTGGTCACGCCAAGGCATCACCTGTTGCAAAACAGTCTGGATCTCAGGGTACTGCCTGGCAATCTCATGGGTTTTTTTAACATGGATGGAGAATTTTCTCATCTAATTTAGTTTCCTACCAGCCAGAGAGGGTTCAGGGTTATCTCTGTGTGTGGGGAAAAGGGGATGCTCCCCAGGCTGCAGCACTTGGGAAGTGGGGAGACCATGTGTCCCCAGCTCTTTGTGTGCAGCTGAGAGATGTGAGCCTCCCATCTGGAAAACTCAGCACAAGGAAAACTCAGCTCAAGGTCTCCCTGGGATATTTTAATTCCTTTCAGCCTTTACCTTGTTTGGTGCATCTTTATTTTCCTGCTCATAATTCCAAGCTTTGCTCTGGATCAGGACCAAAGTACCAGCTCCCAGGAAAGTTGCTCATTCCCCTTGGCATCAGTGCAGGTATTTTGGATGCAAAGCCCACAGAAACTGGCTAAACAAGGAGGTTAAATAAATATGTGCAGTCTTATTTAGGTATCTTCTATTGCTTGCTCAGGGGAACAAGCAAAAAGAAATTAAGGAATTAGGAGTGACTTATCCACCAGAAACAGCCTTTAGTATTTTATCTGTATTCCTCATAGGTGCCATTTTCCTATAAATATGAAGATTGTATGTACATAGGAACATAATGCACACAGGAGCTGTAAAGGGCATTGGATAAATTGGAGATAATTTGGCTTTTCTATGTACACAAATATAGATACACACATCATTACCATTTTATTTATGCGAGTGTGTTTACACATACAGATCTTATATTTACATATTTATAGAAATGCTGAATGTATTGAATCCTGTCAGAGACAGCTCCCAGATAAAAGAGACCCAGTGAGCTAATGGATGTAAAAAAAGGAAAAAAAACCAAATAGAAAATAGTGATAAATCAATAGCCTCACCTTTTTCTTCTCTTACTAAAAGTAAATTACAGTGCTGAACAAATACACTTTTTACCCCTCAGTCGACTGTAGAAGGTGGTCACAAAGAGCCTTCCCTCCTCATCAGCTTGATGGGTTTCTATTTTTAAAATAAGAAAATCACAACTTTCCTTGGAAGCCAAGCCATAAGTATCACTTTGCCCCAAATCCACTTTTCCACCTAAATATCCCCCTTGGAGCTGGGGGTTGATTCCGTGGAGGCAGCAGGACAGCCCAGTGCCTGCCTTGCTGTGGGACATGGTGGGGCTGGGATGGGAATTGGGGGTGGGATGTGGTGGGGCTGTGATTGGAATCAGAACAGTTTTCATCAAGTCTTTCCTCGGAGAGCAACCAGATGATTTGGCTCAGATAAGTACACCCAGTTCAGACATCACATACTGCTCCTCCTCTCAGTGTGCTCCCAACTCACGTGGAAGAGGCTGGAGAATAGGAAAGAGGAAATTTTAGCGCTGAAGTGGAATTTCACACCTTTTTCAAGATGATATTTTGGTTCTTTGCCTTTTTCTCCCCCCTTCCA
>VWZD01007926.1:142653-279600 GCA_013396695.1 Sakesphorus luctuosus | reverse complement strand
GGCAGGGATTGCAGAGCCAGAAGGTCCCCCCTGAGCCTCCTTTTCTCCAGGCTGAGCCCCCCCCCAGCTCCCTCAGCTGCTCCTGCTGCTCCAGCCCCTTCCCAGCTCCGTTCCCTTCTCTGGACACTCTCCAGTCCCTCAATGTCCTTCCTGTGGTCCAGGACAGCCTCACCACATTGGGCACATGCCTGGACCCAGTTTCCCACTGCTCAGTGACCTGGGCTGCCCTCCAGGCCCTGGGAACAGGCAGCTGCAGGCACAGCTTGGTAACCTGTAGCTGATGCTGAATGTTCAGAAATCCTCATTCATGACACCCATTGGGTGAAAGATCAGAAGAACCTATTTTTGAAGTTCACACATCTTGATTTCTGGGTGTTTGGTTTTGCTTTCTGAGCTGGCAGCCTTTCCATTTTCAGGCTTCTCTTTAAAACTAAAAGCTTGGTTCTTTTTGCATTCATGTAACTAAGTGGCCACTGGCCAGAGGAGGGACTTTGTGGCTGTATGGCAAAAGGAAGTACCAAGGCCTGTAAGGCAGAGGGACCAGCAGCCTGTGTTCAGGGGTGGGTCTAACATTAGTCTTTGCAGCAGGAGTGGGGCAGGTCTGGCTCAGTCCTTGTCCCTCACAGGGCTGTGCCCTGCAGCCTCCAGCCCTCCAGCCCTGCTGGGTGCAGAGCTGGGGGGGGGATCTTTTTTGCCCCAGGAGCTGAGTTAGGGGTGCAGGCTGCTCCCTGGGCTGCTGACTGGCTTCTCCAGCTGTGATATGATCCTGTCCCCATGCCAGGGAGGCTGCAGTGCTGATGGGGAGGGCAGGAGGATTTCCCTGAAGTGATGCCAGAGTCCACTCTGGACCTTCCCTCCAAACATGGGATGCCTTTAGGGCAGGAGGTGCTTTGATGCCAGAATGATTCAGCCCCAAGCTGAGGTTAACTCTGGTGGTTGGGAGGGGGGAAGGGTTAAGCCTTTCAAAGCAGAACATTTTATTTTTGTAACTAAAATTTCACACTCTCCACCCAAACCAACACTGCAGACCAGGGTATATTTGAGCCTGTCAGCTCTGCTTTGCCCTCTGTTGTTAAGAAACCCCACTGCTTCCCGCCTGAAAAATGTCAGAGGGAAATTGGAAAATAACATTTTCCCCTTTTCCCGCTGCCACACCTGCTTTCCTTCGACAGCAACTGGCATTTCTCCAGCATCTTGACAAGCCCTGAGCCAGTGGGTGCTGCTGGAGCTGGGTACAGTGACTGGGGGGATCCAAACAAAACAGGGAGCTGCATCTCCCCCAGGGCATCAGCAAAAACATGAGAGCCCATCTCCATGAGCTCTTCCTCTGGAATGGGAGGGGGTAAGGAAAAGGAAGGGAGGAGTGTGTGGTACAGGCATGTTATAAAGACAGAGAGACTTGAAAAAGAACCACAAGTGCCTCAAAAGCACTGGAATAACATCACAGCACAAAGGGGGGCTGTGCAGTGGCAGTTGCAGTGGCTTTGCTGCCTCAACAGCTTAAAAACATGGAAACAAGTTAAAAGCTGAGACACCTGCATTTTTATCACCTGGTTATCAGCTGTGCTACAGATGCTGCTGCCTCCCCACTGCCTGCAGGGACAGCAGGCCCAGGTTTGCCTGGTTTTGTCACATGGCTGAAGAATCAGGGTTGCACAACACCCCTGAAAGTGCCCACTGATAGAGGTGGAACGAGACATAGAATCATAGAATAGATTGGGTTGGGAAAGACCTCCCAGATCATCAAGTCCAACCCTTGGGCCAACTCCAGTCCCTTTACCAGATCATGGCACTCAGTGCCACAGCCAAGCTCACTTGAAAAACCTCCAGGGATGGGGAATCCACCCCCTCTCTGGGCAGCCCATTCCAATGCCTGAGCACTCTCTCTATAAAGAATTCTTTTCTGATCTCCAGCTTTAATTTTCCCTGGTAGAGCTTGAGCCCGTGCCTCCTTGTCCTATTGCTGAGTGCCTAGGAGAAGAGGTCAACCCCCACCTGGCCACAACTTCCCTTCAGGGAGTTCTAGACAGTGCTGAGGTCACCTCTCAGCCTCCTCTTCTCCAGCACAAACACCCCCAGCTCCCTCAGCCTCTCCCCACAGCACTTGTGCTCCACTCCCTTCTCCAGCCTTGTTGCATGTCCAACCTGAGCACCTAAATCTTGCTGGGGGTCAACCCACCCATCCAGCATCTCCTATCACGTCACCTCCCCTGTGGGCAGGTGCTCAGTGCTGCTGGAGCTGGGATAGTCCAAACAGAAGCACAGAATTGTGCAATGGTCTTGGCTGGAAGGGACCTTAAGGTCCATCTCATTCCACCCCCTGCCGTGGTCTGAGACACCTTCCACTATTCCAGGCTGCTCCAAGCCCTGTCCAACCTGGCCTTGGACACTTCCAGGGATGGGGCAGCCACAGCTTCTTTGGGCAACCAGTATCCAGGCTAGAAAGCCACTGAGCCTCTTTGTTGGTGCAGTGGCCCATGTGCTCTCCAACAGAGCTGCCTTTTCCTGCCCAGCACACCAGAGCAGGACTGAGGAAATGCTTTGCCAGCCCAGGGACACAATCTCACCCTGACATCAGGGAAAGCGAAGGCGTCTTGGCAATTACTTCAGCACTGAGCTTGCAAGTCTGCTGGTTTTGTTCGTGCTCATCTGAAAGCCTTTGACACATCCGAGCTGTATGTTTCTTTTATGAATATGCAAATCAAAGCAGTGAAATTACAGATAATGATATGTAGTCAAAACTTTTCAGAAGTTAATGCATATTCCTTATTTTGCAGATTTCTATCACATTTGTATTTGCAAAATAGATGAGATAACGCCGCTCAAGAGAACAGCTTTCCTGTCACCCAAGCAGAGATACACCTTTCAAATTCCAGCTTGGATTGCTTCCAGCTCCCTTCCCAGTGCCAGAGTCCCTCCTGTGGGATGGGGTCAGCAGTGGCCTGGGATGCTGAGGCAGAGCTGAGCTGCCCTGTGCTTTCAGGGACTGTGTGTTGGCCCCAGGCATTGACCTGCTCCCATGGCTCCGTTTTGGTGGATTTGGGATAAAACCCTACAAGTGAAACTGCATCAGGTCCAGGCTTCCAAGCCAGAGGGGCATGGGAGGTGGATGATCACCCACATGGGGTGTCTGCCAGAGGCAGTTTGTGCAGCTCCTTGGGAAATAAAAACCACCCAAAGTTTGCCCATTTGTCGCTGTATTGCTACAAGCCCAGCCTCAGATGTGACAGTAACACAATGCTCATGCAATGAAATACTTTTAGACATCTTTCCAAAAAGCAATTCAATACTTTCCCAAAGTGAAGTTTTCAAAATAGTGCTAGTCTGGTGTGGTCTCTTGTTAAGAGGAAATGTTATATACAATATGGGGAATTTAACACAAATATTTGGTTTTATTCTTGTTGTGGTTTAGCCAAGCTGGCAACTCAAGTAAGAAAAAGAGGGAGAAGAAAGAATTTCAAGAAAGAGAAGTGATTCCCAATGCAGTTGCTCACCACCCACTGATTGATGATCAGCCTGTTCTCCAGCAGTGATTGTCATCCTGGCCAATCCCTCTCCAGTTTCCATACTGGGCATGATGGTCTATGGTATGGAATATCCGTCTGGCTACCTCAGGTCAGCTGTCCTGACCATGTTCCCTGCCAGTTTCTCCTGCTGTCTGGCAGAGCATGAGACATTACAAAGTCCTTGATTTAGGGTAAGCACTGCTTAGCAACAACTAAAACATCAGCGTGTTATCAACATTATTCTCATACTGAGTCCAAAACACAGCACTGACCAGCCACTGAGAAGAAAATTAACTCCATCCCATCTGAAACCAGGAGACATGTCACAACTCTACCACATAGTGGAAATACAGAGTTTGCCCAGGTTCAGATGTATTTGCTGCTGTTCCTGTGATGTTCCCAGTTACCAGGTGAGGTGTAGCGCTCACCTCTGTCTGCTCCTCACTCTCCTTTCACTCCTTCCACAATGCCCCGTGTGGGGCAGTCACAGTTCACTGGGATCTGTGGGGCTGTACCAGTCAGGTCCATCCCTTTGGCCATCCAGTGTTCTATGGTAAACCCATGGGGGCTGACCCACAGCACTGGGGCTCCTGTCAGCCTCTGGCCCAGGCTCTCTGCACGCTGCTGGGCCTCCTATGCCCCTTGGGCTGGCCACCCCTCATCCTGCTCCTGGCTAGTTTAATGAGAATCCTCAATTTCATCCTGTCTCTGCTGCATCCGAAATCCATCCCCAACCCATCCCCATCAGCAGAGGAATCAGCCTGGACGATACCCATCACCCATGGCTGAGGGTGTCTTTGCCCCTCCCAGTTCAGCTCTGGTGGGAACTTGACCCTTTCTTGCTCTTTTCTCCCTCAAATCAATTCCCTCACCTTTAATAGAGCGTGTGGGCGAGCCGTTTTCAGCACGCGACACTCGCTGAGGAACCCAGCGGTGGCTGCTGAGCCTTCCTCTCTCCCTCCCTCCCCCTCCTCCCTCTCTCTCTTCTTGCAAACACCTACATCCTTCCTGTATTGTTACAAACCACAAGATAATAAACCCAGCAGCAAAAACCCGTGAGTGGAAAGGTCTGTGGGGGGAGGTGGACCCTGCACCTTGGACACTGCACCTCCCTCTGCAAATATCACCGGAAACCTCCATCCTGCCACTTGCATAACTGGGGCTGGGGCACCAGAATGGCACAGTGTGGTTGGGCTCCTGATCTTCTCCAGCTTTTTTTGGCCATTGTGTCTCACTGTGGGGCTTGTGGCATGGGGCTCCTCTGCTTCTGGGAGCTCCTTGTTGGGTTCTCACCAGCAGTTATTTTAGCAAAGATGGTTTTTTTCTCAAGTTTTGGAATGTCTCTTCTCCCCCTCGGCTGTTGTTGGGCCACCTCCACCCCAGTTCCATGTTTATCACAGAATCATGGAATAGTTTGGGTTGAAAGGAACCTTAGAGATCATTTCATTCCAAACCCCTGTCACAGGCAGGGACACCTCCCACCAGCCCAAGTTACTCCAAGTGCTGTCCAACCTGACCTTGGACACTTCCAGGGCTGGTGTATCCACAACTTTCACAAATGTCCTTTTACCCAAAGCATTTTGTCTCTGTGTTCTTCTTGACTCTCTTCACCCTGCATGTAAGGAAGAGCACTTATAGGTGTCTTGCAAACTCCCCGGGATTTTCACAGGAGCAAGGCCAAAATAAAAGAGCTGGATGCATCTCCCAGGCTTTGCCCATGTGTGACTGCCTGCAGCCCTGTTTTGCTCAGGTGTGGTTCAGCAGAGCTTCTCATGCTCTGCTCTCCCAGCCCCAAAACACAAGTTACTGAGGCCCAGACAGCCACCTGCTCTCTCTTGTGCTGGCTGGAACAACGTGGGCTAGTGGAAGGTGTCCCTGACCATGGCAGAGGTGGAGAAGGAAGAGCTTTAAGATTCCTTCCAACCCAAACCATTCTGGGATTCTGTGATACGATTCTATACATACAAAACACACCATGCTGTGCTTACACCAGGTGCTCTGAGGTCTCTACACATCCACTAACAGGGCTCTGAATGTTACCTCTGCCCCACCATGATAAAGTACATGGTGACCATGTTTGCTGTGTGCCCCAAAGCTCCCTGAAGTGATAGCCCTGCCCCATGTGTTCCCCAGCCCTGCCCCACTGGGCCCACTGTGCATTCATTCTACTGGCTGTAGATGATACTCACTGCTGCTTGAAAGCCCAGAGCACACTTCATGCCCAAAACATCATAATTAGGAAGAATGGTGAAAAACTGCAGGAACAGAAGGTTCCTGTGACTCTCCAGGAACCAGCAGCTGAGCACTGTATTATCTGGCTTCGAGGAAAACCATCTCTCAGCTTGGTTTGTCACAGCCAAACTGTTCCCGTGCACCTCTGAAACGGAGGCACTTGGAAGGTCAAGTCAGTTCCCAGACAGGCAGCACTTAATGGGATTTTGTTCTTGGAGGTTACCATGGGGTGAATACTTAGGTCCTGATAAGAGAAGGCAGGGCTCCAAGGGAGCCTGGAGTGCCCCTGCAGCTCTCTGCAGATGATATCTTGTGCTGTATGGGTCAGAGAGATGGTCTGTGTTTCCAGTGCTGGGTGATGCTGTTTTGGGAGAGTCTGTGGGCCTGCCCATGTCCTGCAGTCCATTCCCTGTACTCTCCACAGGCAGCTGCATGGACATGGGAATGCCTCCATTCTTCTCAGCCTAAGTTGTGGGGCTGCTGCCCATGAATGCCTTTAAGCCCTTTTAAACACTGATGACACCTGTGGTACCACGGCCATGTCCTGGGCACACAGAACTGAGTGGAAGCTGCCAGCCCAGCTGCCAGTTTACAAACTCTTTCTGTTCCCCAAAGGAACTGGTTTTCTTAAAATGCTGTGCAGAAATGCAAGGGGAAGTTTCAGAGCTCAGCTGCGTGTGATCCTCAAGCATTGAAACCAAACAGCACCCGATGCCATGACCTGCCTCATGAGCTGGGAGGAGCTGATGTTGAGTTTGCTCAGTGCAAGGACCCAGAACAGCCACAAAACCAAGCCCAGATTCTGCTGTTTGGTGGGTTGACCATGTGGTGATCATGGATTGACCTATTTCATGACCAGGTGAACAAATGTGCCTGGTGGTTTAAGATCAGAATGCTCACATGTTATCACGCTACCATATGAAGCTGACTTGATCTAAACCCCAGAAGCACTGAAGGATCAGCTGTTCCTTGTGGTGCACTTTGAATCAGGCCTGTGGTGCCCTGGCTGGGTTGTTACACCTCTAGGCATGACATTTTGGGGTTTGCAGAGCAGCCAAAGACTACAGGGTAAATATGAGCATGAGCCAGGGATGGACAGGCTTGTGGAGTGTGGACAGCAGGCAATGGTTCCTACATGCTCATCACAGGGTGTTGTTCAGCATGGAGCAGGGAAGGCTCTGGGAAGACCTTATAGAACCTTCCAGTACTTTAAGGGTGCTTATAAAAAAGAGGGAGAGGGACTTTTTATACAAGCAGACAGTGATGGGACAAGGGAGAGCAGTTTTAAACTAAGGGAGGTGAGATTGAAATTAGGTGTTAGGAGGAAATTCTTTACTCAAATGGTGTTCAGACAGCAGCACAGGATGCATGCCCCATCCTTGGAAGTGTCCAAGGTCAGGTTGGATGGGGCTTGGAGCAACCTGGTCAGGTGGAAAGTGTCCTTGCCCACAACAGGAAGTTGGACCTATATAATCTTTAACATCCTTTCCAACCCAAACCATTCTGTGACCCTGTGCTAAACCCTGCAGGAACACATCCTTCTGCTCTGACATCAAGCAGATTCCAGCTATTTCCACCTCCCAAAGGAAATATTATATGTCTCATTCTAGTGAAGCAAGTGTCCCTGAGGAGAATATCCAGGCATGGAAGAAATGCCCCATTCTGGGGCTCACTCCACCCTTACAGAGTTGGACTGATTATTTGCATGGCTGCCCTACCTGGAGCATCCTGCAGAGACCAGGTCTCCAGGGTGCTGATGTCCATGCAAACCCAGATCAAGAGACACCCCAAAGGGTTTTGGTTTGCTCCTCTGGGAAGCTCAGCAGTCCCCTGCCTTCCTGCTGGGGCTGTGAGGGATTTGTGTGTCGGAAGAACTGAAGAGAAGGATGCAGTGGAGGTGCATTATTATATTTTCATGGGAAATTCTTAGATAAAAGGAAAAGAATTAAAGTTTATGTCTCATTCTGTATTCTTTTCATTTTGAGTTTTGAGAAAGAAGAAATTATTCATGTCTCCAGTTCCTCCCTTTGCTCTCTCTCATTTCTCTCTTTCTCTTCCTCTGTGTCAAAGACGAGAATATAAAGGGATGGATGGCAAATGTTTATAGGGAAGAGGAGACTTATTCTCTCCAGGTTTTTGAGTCTTTTCAACTCTATAGCTCTAAATAATGCCTGAAACTGTGTAAAAATGGCAACTTGAAAGGGAAAAAGTGAAGTGTTGAGACACTTCAGTGCAGAGAAAGAAAAGAAATCAATTCTTGGGCATTTCTTGCTTTAATGCATTCAGTGTTATGAAGGGGTCAAAGAAAAAAAAAACAACATAGAAACATGAAACTTTGGATTGAAAGTTTGAATTGCTGAGGGGGGTCAAGAAATCAAATTCTTGTAATGTCTAGAATGGGAACCATGCATTTGTTTAGCAACGTGAATTTAGATTGCTTTTCAATTATTCAAAATAAGATATTCAGCTCTTTTTTCCTCTTGATATTTGGAGCCCAAACCTGATGTAGACTTTGGGCTGTGAATATTTCCAGTGAAATCACTGAGTCCCGAGGAAAGCCCTGAGTGCCTGTGGTGTTTTGGCAGAAACATCCTCAAAATGTGGGGAGTCTTCGTGACTGTTTTTAATTCAAACCAGGGAAGGGGACAGAGTCAGAATCCCCTTCGAGTGCTGGTGAAGCTCCAGTGGGGAAGCTGGGACTTGCCCACCTGGGTGACAGTGGCAGGTGGGCTGAAGCTCATTTTGCTCATCATTAGGCAATTAGTGTGACTTGCTCTGGGCTTTATTAATCCACCCTGGCTTTGCAGGATGTTTCTCTCCCTGGAGAGGGCAGCAGAGCCGTGGTCCTTCACCAGGCACACTCTGACTGAGAAGATGTCAGGAACTCCCAGGAGATGCATTTTGAGGGTGGGAAAGGCCTCCAAGTCCGTCCTGTCCCACCTTTTTCCTTCGATATTTTTAGAAGCTGAAAGAGCCTCTGTGTCCATGTGCCATTTCCAGAGTATTGACAGGGAAACTGGGGGAGTGCCTGTGGCTTCTTAACTCTGTATCCCACATTTTCCTTTAGGTGAGTGGGAGACAGGAGGAGCATTCTAAAGGGTAGGACTGCTCAAAAGACCAGCCACAGTTAAAGCAGTCAAATAAAGCTCTAATTATAAAAACTCCCCTGCATAACTACAGAAATATTTTGTGTAAATTGCTAGAGAAGCAATTTAGTATAAACTGTGCTCCAAGCCAATAAATCTCCTTGCAGTGTAGTGCTTCCGGAGACAGTTTCTGGTGTTCTGACAGTCTGTGCTCTCTAGAAAAAGAAAAAAAAAAGGTTCAATATGTTCCGAAATGCCTTTATTCTGTTTCCCTGCTAACTTCCCTCAAGCCGTTCTGTCTCCTGGAGAAATCCCAAATCCCTGGGACTTCTTCCAGCCTTCCTTTTGATTGTGGGAGTTACAAGCTCCTAATCAGGAAACAGAAACGATTGCATGTTCTAAGTGCCCCAAAGGGATGGAGAGAGGCAGTCTCACTTTTGACATCCAGCTCCCAGATTCCTGCTGCCAGCACTTCATGGAGTGCAAAGGGATATTGCAGGAAGCTCAGTGCAGTGGAGGTGGCTCCAGCCAGCCAGTCCTCCCGGCCCCCTCCTGCTCCCAACAGATGTAGGGCACATCCAATGGTCCTGGTGTTCTCCATGGGCTCAAGCTCTGCCAGGGGAAATTGAAGCTGGAGAGCAGAAAAAACTTCTTTGCAGAGAGAGTGCTCAGGGATTGGAATGGGCTGCCCAGAGAGGGCGTGGATTCCCCATCCCTGGAGGTTTTTAAGGTGAGCTTGGCCGTGGCACTGAGTGCCATGATCTGGTGACGGGACTGGAGGTGGCCCAAGGGTTGGACTTGATGATCTTGGAGGTCTTTTCCAACCCAATAGATTCTGTGATTCTCTGAAGTGCAGGTTTGAATTGGGGGTGGAGGAGCCACCTCGCTCAGATGCAGCTCCAGTGAGACACAACCAGCCCATGGGTGATCAGGAGGGAATCCAGAGGGGAACTGCAGTGACAGGACACGGGATGGTGGTTTCAAACTGAGAGAGTGTGGATTTATGTTGGTGTCAGGGAGAAATTCTTCCCTTGAGGGTGGGCAGACTCTGGCACAGGCTGTCCAGAGAAGCTGTGGCTGCCCCATCTCTGGAAGTGTCCAAGGCCAGGTTGGACAGGACTTGGAGCAACCTGGGATAATGGAAGGTGTCCCTGCCCATGGTGAAGGGGTGGAATGAGATGGTCTTTAAGGTCCCTCCAACCCAAACCATTTTGGGATTCTATGATTCAATGAACTGCCATTTCTGCCTAGGTATTTCTCACAGACCAACAGGCCTAATAGATTTTTCTGCTGTTTATCACTAATAGGTGTCATTTTTAAATCCCCCCTTTGTCAGGAGCCACAGGAGGGGCTGAGGAGCTGAATGACCCATCATGGTGCATCTGCCAGGCTGAAGGGTGTCCCAGTGGCACAGGCACAGGGCAGGGATGGGGTGGGCCTAAGAGGAGCATGAGGACACATCAAACTCCAGAGGACACTCCAAGATGGATGGATCTGCACTCCCCCTCTGCCTTCTCTTCACAAGAACCAGGAGATGGATGGCCCTGGGCACACACCTGGCTTTGCAGAAGACACTGACCTTTGGTCTGGATCCCATCTAAAGTAACTGCCATTTTATAGTCATGACTATCTCCTGTGACCAAAAATTCATCTGGAGAGCAATGAAACGTGCATTAATTACATATTGAAAGGCAGTAAAAGTGTTACTCTTTCCCCCAGACTTGCAGTGCAAGAGGCTTCATTCATCATAAAATTTTAATGGGATTACAGGGTGAGGAATTGCATTTTGCCTCTGTGACTGAGAGCTGGCAGTGACTCCAGGCAGCTACAGGTGCCCAGCCTGGCTGACCTTAAAAGCGAGGCCACGGGGAGGGACAGACAGCCCTACAGCATCTCCCTGTCCTTCCTCCTGTCTCGGAGTGAGGTTTCCTGGTGGATTCCCAGCCTTTTTGCTGCCTTACAGCCATGATGGGAGCATAAGCACAGGGAGGAAAGTAAAGCAGAGTGTTGGCAGGAGCCACAGAGATGATGGGATGGAGAGGCTGAGCACTGCTGGAGTCGTTCAGCTGCACAAATACCTGCAAACGAGCTCACTGGTGTCATCTGCAAAAACACCCACCTACCAAGTTCAGCATTCTTCGACCACTGTCCCCACAATAATAAAGACAGAGCATCAGAAAGCTCTCTAATGTGCTTGCAGTGTAATAAAGTAACCCCACTAGGAATAAAATCTACAGCAATTACTCTGCAAGGTATTATGCTGATTTATCAAATTGTAGTTGAAAGTCAAGAAGAGTTGAGGATATGGTGATAAAACATCTGATCTCAGCTCTGACTCTAAATTACCCTTCTGGCCAGCACAGTATTTCATCCAGAGCAATTGTTATTCCTCTCATCTTCTTCAAAAATCATCGTTCAAACTGATAATTTTGTGCTCTGTGTGTGTCGGAGTCAGTACTTTGCCTGTGCTGTGTGATTAGCTGAGTATTTTGGACCTGGACTCTCAAACCTCCCACTGCAGGGTGGAACACGTGGAATGGAAGCAAACTGACTGTGGTTCACCCCTGCAAGACACAGGCTTCCTTTTGGGCTCTTCTGTCCTCAGAAAGACGGCAAAGCTGCATCATGGGCACAGCAACAAAGATCCCCTGGGGACAGCAGTGGGAAGAGGCAGGTGAAGCACAGCCAGTCCTGCTGATGGGACTCAGATCCCAACCACCTCGACCCCTGCACCATGCAGTGAGGATCCCACCTGGAATGCTGTGTACAGGTCTGGTGCCTCCAACATAAGAAGGCCATGGAACTGTTGGAGCAAGTCCAAAGGAGGACACAAAGTTGCTCAGGGGATTGAAGCATCTTCCCTCTGGAGACAAGCTGAGAAAGTTGGGGCTGTTCAGCCTGGAGAAGGGAAGGTTGTGTGGGGACCTCAGAGCACCTTCCAGTGTGTGAAGGGACCCATAAGGAAACAGGAGAGGGACCATTCATCAAGAACTGTAGAGACAGAACAAGGGGGAATGGGGTCAAACTGAAGGAGGGGAAATTAAGATTATATGTTAGGAAGAAATTCTTCCCTGAAAGGGTGGGCAGGCCCTGGCACAGGTTGCTCAGAGAAGCTGTGGCTGCCCTATCCCTGGGAGTGTCCCAGGCCAGGTTGGATGGGCTTGGAACAACCTGGGCTGGTGGAAGATGTCCCTGCCTATGGCAGTGGGGTGGAACAAGGTGAACTTTAAAACCATTCTGTGATTCTGTTGATCCCATGAGCCTATGCCTGCACCCATGGGCTGGATCATGCCACAGGTAGAGGTGTGTTATGGTGGCCACCACCTTAGTGGAGAACAGGTATGTCTGGGTGATGAGCTGTAGGTGCTGTGCAGCCAGTGCCAGGTCCTACATCCAACCTCTTTGCCTGGTTGCACAGCTCTGCTGGGCCTGAGCGTGGGGGTCCTGGTGCTGTGTGTGGGAGCTGTGCCAAGAGCTGGGGCCCAGTGCTGCAGCACATTTCCACCACCATGGACTCGCTGCATGCCTGAGCACTCTGCCCCCAGCAGCAGCACAGTGAGGACTGCTGCTTTCACCACAGCATCCCTAATCCCCACAGGACCCTTGGGAACAGGGACACTTGTCAGAGTGCTAATCTGTCCTCGGTGAGGCTCAGGACCTCACTGGGGCTGGCACAAGGCTGCTGCTCCTACCACGTGCTGCAGTTGTCAGGGACGTGGGATTTATCAAATGAAGTCCTTTCCTTTGATCCTTCTTGCGTAAAACTCTCAATATTGCTTGTCAGGGCTGTTTTCCCTTCCATTCCATCATCTTAATAATAATAACACAGATGTAACAAAGACAAAGCTTCCGGCTGGTGCTGCCAGGGTGTTGGTGGCCGTGGTCCTGTGCCATGGGCACAGCTCTGGGTGGTGCCTATGGTGAAACCACAGCTTGGGAGCAGACCCTTTCCACATCCCCTGGCTGTGGGGTGGTGCTGTGTCCTGCTGGGCTGGTGGGATGCTGGTGGCATTCCCTGGAGTCACCCATCCCACCACCCGGCTGGGGCTGCACTCCAAGGGTTAAACAGCACCGAGATCCCGCTGATGAGGTTTGTTAAACTCCCCATTACATCCTGCAGCGCTGCTAATTATGTCTTCATCAACCAAAGTCAATTAGGCAGGTCTCTCCCTGCTCCTGCCTCTTAAGATCGCTCTCCATCATTAGCCTGATCCCTGGGAATGCCTGCCTTGACTCTGCCCCTTCCCCTGCCCTGCAAGTCCATGGCACCAAAGCTGAGCCAGAGCCTTTTGAGGATCTAACTGGTGTTCTTTGACTAAAATTGGAAGCTGCACAGCTCATCCTGCTCCAGGACGTGACCTCTGCCATTGCAACTGCTGGGGCAGGTGGAGAGGAGGTGGGGGGGAGCCAATATCCTTCTTCAAATATGGAAAAAATTACCGCAACAAGGAAAGCAATAAATTCTTCCCTATGTTCAAAAGCAAGGGATTTGCTTTGTAGGGAGAGAGATTTAGGTTATCTGCCTGGAATCTGAAGGTTTTTAAAGAGAGGTTAGGCACACAGGCAGGGTTTAGGAAGAGCTGACCCTGTCTCAAGGCTTCTTGAGAGACAACTACTGCATTTTCTACTAATGTTAATTATAGACCAAGGGTTCAGTGCAAGGGGAGGCTCCCCTAGTTGTGTCATCTCTGCCCAGCCCAGGGCTCCATGTGCTGATCCTCAGGGCTGGGGCTGAACCAGTTTCTGGGGACTGGGTTCATCTTTTCATTAATTAAAAGGGGTCTATAAAAATGAAGAACAACTAGTTCCAATGCCAGATAGTGACAGGACAAGGGGGAATGGCTTTAAACTGAAAGAGAGGAAATTTAGATTATATGTTAGGAAGAAATCCTTCTCTGGGAGGGTGGGCAGGCCCTGGCACAGGTTGCCCAGAGAAGCTGTGGCTGCCCCAACCCTGGAAGTGTCCAAGGCCAGGATGGACAGGGCTTGGAACAACCTGGGCTGGTGGGAGGTGTCCCTGCCCATGGCAGGGGGTTGGAATGAGATGATCTTTAAGGTCCCTTACAAGCCAAACCATTTTGGGATTCTGTGATTTTGTGAGCCAGCTGTGATGGTGGATGGGAGGCTTGGACCTCAGTTGCTTCCCTGGAGCAATTCCAGGTCCATAACAATTAGCTAACAGCTGGAATACCATTTAAGCACAGCTGCCATCATGCAAATTTAGAGATAAGTAGGGATTAAAGTGGTCTGAGATGTCTCACAATTTCTTATTAATGCTCTAGGCTCTCTAATAGCCAACTGCCCTTCATTCCTGAGATGGCCCCCACATCACCAAGGATGGAAGTGGGTTCTGTGACTTGCTGGCCACCAGCCCTGTGCAGAGAAGCCGAGGCAGCAGGTCAGCCCTGCAGAAGTGTAGATAGCTGGCCAGAAAGTTGTCAAAAATGTAGTTATTGCTCTGCACAGTTAATCCTCAACTAGCAAGGTCACCTTTCAATGGCTCCCTGCCCTGTGCTCCCACAAGGAGAGGAGACTTTCTCAGTGGAGGCTTCCAAAGAGCTCCAAATCCGCTGCCACAACGACCCAAAGGTGACAGAGCTGGGGCACAGGGCCATGGATGGCACATTCCTTCAGAAAGGACAAACCACAGGGACAATGCAATGCAACACCCCCAGTGAAGATTTCTTCCAGATCTTCTCCCAGGGCTGAGAATCTCTTCCCTGTGATTTCAGAGTTTCAAAGCCACTTACCTACCACACACACAATATATTAACATTTCAGAAACTCTCCCTGGAGTAAGTCCTATCTCCTCACTGTGATAACTCAAGGCAAGTTTTCATCTTCATGCTCTCTTTCCCCCCCTTTATTTTAATAGTTGCATATTTGGAAGAAATCTCCTGGCTCTGGTATTGCAGAGCAATTATCTCCTCCCCACCAGCTCCCTAAGCTGGGCTGCCATGCTATTGCTCATGGTGCTTCCTAGGAAGTTTTCTTATGTATTTTATTTTTATTTTCAAATGGCTCAAGATTGCAGGGATAAATGGGAGCTTCATGCTGGCCACCAACAAGGCAGAGCCCACATTTATAGCTCCATCCAGAAGATTGTCCAGCTCTACAGGATAGTTGCAGGAGCAGCTTGTGACCTGCCTGGATTTCTTCAAGCCTCTGTGGGGTCCTGCAGCTCCAGAGTCTTGCCATGGTGCTGTTACCTCCACCTCTCCCAGCAGTCAGGGTGGTCTGCTGGGGCCTGCTTGGTCCAAACACACCATGCCCCAAACCATCCCTCTATCTCAGAAGGTTTTCCTCCCCACCCCATCTAGAGAGGGCAGTTCTGGGTGGGATTTGGGGCGCTTGATGTACCAGCAGGGTGTGTGGGATGATGTCACAGCAGGTGTCAACCAGAGGATGCAGCAGGACAACTCCCATCACATGTTCCTTGCCCTGTCCAGTGGCCTGTGGGGCAGCAAGATCGGGGGCTTGGCATTCTGATGGGGACTTCAGTGGGCACAGGGCTTGGCAGGAAGGTTTTTACGCACATGTGAAACCATGAGGTGATCAAAATGACCAAGTTTTGTTCAAGTTCTTGGAATAGTGTCCAAGGCCAGGTTGGACAGGGCTTGGGGCAACCTGGGCTGGTGGAAGTTGTCCTTGTCCATGGCAGGGAGGTGGAACTGGATGGGCTTTAAGGTCCCTTCCAACCCAAACCCTTCTGTGACAAAATGTGATGAGACTCCTACGGCCAAGCTGTGTCTACAAATGGGCTTAAAATGGTGCATTAATTAAGAGTTTTCCTCCAGGCAGGTGGCCCAGGGGGTGAGATTTCGTAGGTTTTTTTTTTTACACCACTTGAATTTTCCACCTCTGCTACAGAAGGATGGAAACACCAATTCCATCCTTACACCTTTTGAATTTTCCATCCTTTTCGTGTCCTTCTTATCCAAGGAAATATTGGAATTGGGGTTCTCATGGGCATCTGCTGGTGGTCACCAGGCAACTTGATGACCCTGTGAGGACGTTTTCTGTCTGCTCAAGAGTTGACAGAGGGAAGGAGGGTCAACAGGGCTGGGGCAGGTTGAGAATGTGATGAGAGAGGGATGGGAAAGCTGAGAAGGACAAGGCAGGGATCTCGCTGGCCAGGACACTTCCAGGGTGTCCCCCAGAATAAGGAGAGACTTCTCCAGCTCTACTTTTCATAAGTTTTATTATAAAGAAAGGTAAGATAAGCGTGGTGAACCGAATGTGCCGAGTGCTGCGAAGGCAGCGCCCTCCAACAAAATAAAAAATAAAAAACAAAACCCCCCAAAATGCACCTCATGAGAAACCGTAATTATGCTCTCTAATTTTTCATAAATAGACAAAAATCATTGTCAGCAATTTTTAAATAGATGGACATATGGCTGAAAAAAATAATAATGCCATACAACATGGATATAAATTGTCCATTTCTTGCTGTACAAATAATAGAAACAAGTTTGGCAGGCTTTTTTTGTTGGTTTTTTTTATACACATCTCCCTTCTATGTATAACTAAAAAATGTGCTACAATTAATATAAAATGCTTTTACTATAAAGTAAACTACTAATTTCTCTCACAAAAAAATCTTAAAGATGTCTTTAGCACAGCTCTAAAACACTTAGTAAACTACTTACAACTATCCAACAAATTATATTTTCATGATCTTTTTCACATTTTTCCGCTCGTATTTTGCCTTCTGCTCTCTCCCCCCACCTACCTAGCAATAGTTTTTATTTATTTTTTGTAATTTTTTTTATTTTTTGCCAGACCATCCAAGGCCTTTGCATGTACAATATTCACACAAACTTCACATTTTTTTGCACAAAGTTTAGTGCTGTTAGCAAGTCAAAAGAGTGCATCCTCCTACTGAGCTGGCCTAATGCTGTAGGACACCAGACCTGGGCTTATGCTGCATCTAAAAGCAGTTCACTAGGAAAATAGTCTGTAGCTAAGCTGATGGCAAGCAGAAAAACGGTGTCCTCAGTTCATTATTTCTTTTTAATTTTTTTGTTGGTTTTCTGTTTATTTATTTTTTTTTGTTTGTTTTCATATTCTTTTTTATTTTCATATTCTTTTCTTTTTTATTTTTTTGTTCTTTAGGATTTATGAGGTTCTGGGCTTCCATGGAAAGTAGGCTTTAGAGTTCAAAAATAAGGAAAGGGAACTGCTCTTAGAGCCTGGGAACGAAGCCAGCGACGAGGTGCGGCGGCAGCTCTGCCGCCCCTACGACTTGCTCGTGCCTCCCCTGGTTGTCTGGGGAAAGACCTTCTCAAGTGTCCTTCTTCTGAGCCTCCTCCACAAGGGGTGGTGAGCCTTAGGTGAGGTAGAGAGCCTTGTCCCTTGGCAGCATGCTGTAAGAGAGAGGAGAGGCAGGAGGTGNTTCTCCAGCACAAACATTCCCAGCTCCCTCAGCCTCTCCCCACAGCACTTGTGCTCCACTCCCTTCTCCAGCCTCGTTGCTCTTCTCTGGCCCCGCTCCAGCCCCTCAATCTCTTGCCTCAGCTCAGGGGCCCAGAACTGAACACAACACTCAAGGTGTGGCCTCCCCAAGGCAGAGTCCAGGGGAAGGCTCACTGCCCTGGGCCTGCTGGCCACGCTACTTTGGATCCAGGCCAGGATCCCATTGGCCTTCTTGGCCACCTGGGCACACTGTTGGCTCCTCTTGAGCTTCCTGTCAAGTAGTAACCCCCAGGTCCTAATTGGGCAGGGCATCATGGAGGACTTAGGATCAGCACTGGCACTGTCACACGCCTGGGTGTGCCCTGGCACGGGTTTTGAGGTGCTCCACCATGAAAGCACAAAGGGGTCTGCACAGAGAGGGACCAGGCACAGGCACATGAGAACCACAGAATAACTCAGGTAGGAAAAGGCATCTCAGATCGAGTCCAACTGCTGCCCCAGCACTGCCAATGCCACCACCAAACCATGTCCCCAGGTGCCACATCTGCAGGGCTTTTAAATCCCTCCAGGGATGGGGACTCCATCACTGCCCTGGGCAGTCCCTTCCAGTGTTTGACCCTCCTCCTTTCAGTGAAGAATCTTCCCCTAATATTCAATCTAAACCTCCCCTGGTGCAACTTGAGGCTGTTTCTTCTTATCCTATCACTTGGCAGAAGAGACTGGCCCCCACCTGAATGCATCCTCCTCTCAGGTAGTTGCAGAGAGCAAGAAGATCCCTCTAAGAGTAAGAGCCTGGGGCAATTTTATTCCTTCCTGAATTTCAATTCTAAGGACTATGACATAAATTCCTTCCTGTGACTTAATTTTTGCTCTTGCTGGGGCTGCAGGGCAGGATGTCCCTGCAGAGGACACCTGCAGGATGCTGGAGTGCTGTGCCTGGGACCAGCCCCTGGGCCACCACCCCTTCTGCATCACACGCTGTCCTTGGGCTGAGCCACGGACCTTCAGAAAGTGTCCACTTGCTTTTGGACAAAACATGCCATTCTACTACATAAGGAGTCAAGGGTCCCAAAAATGTCACTGAGGGGCTTATGCCTGAAGATGTTTGTGAGGAGGATCTACATCTGTCTTGTGGCTTAAGAGCATGGGAGCAGGAGACCATGTGCTTGATGCCTTTCCCTCCAAATACATACAATTAGAAAAATTAATGATCAGGAAGTGAGGGGAATACACCTTTGAGAGAGCAGGATTAGCTGGTCTTTTCTGTGGGTCTGGAGAAGACAGGAGGAGGAACAAGGAGTCTGAGGAGGAAGGCTGGTGGGACAGCAGCCAGGCTGTGTGCTCTGCACATCCCTGGCCCACCAGGTCGTGAATTATCACATTACTGAAGCGATGATTTTGATTTCAAGTGGTCCAGGAGGGCTCTGGAGAGGGAAATCAGCTCCCAGCACTGAGACACACCATGTGGGGATGGCTGTGCAGGAAGGTGTGCAGAGTGGCATCTCTGCTCCCTTCCCTGCCTGTGACACCTGGCATTTCAACCCTCTGCCCACTTCAATTTGCCATCAGAGCCCAGATCCTCTTTTTTTTTTTCTTCCATGAAATAGTAGAGAGAGGATTGATTGAAACCCCTCTCCCCTGGTTGACATCCTGTGTGGGTTTTGCTCTGCAATCCAGGCATTTTAATGGGGTTTGTCACCTACACATACATGAGGGAAACACCACTGGCTCCAAAAGGACATCTCGGCCTTAAAAAGTGGTGAAGAACATTTCAAAGCCTTGGGAGATCCTGGTGGGGATGTGTTTTGTGAGTGGAATGATAGGGAAGGGGCAGACAGCAAGGCAATGCTGTTGCTGATAGAGCTGTTTTCTGACAGAGTGAAGAGCCCACCCTTTGCTAATCTCCACGTTTTATAATCTGCATTTAAAATGCAGAGTCTTCCCTACTGCACTCAGAGAAGATTTAATGCCACTGAGCAAGCAGCAAGGTATTCCAGTACTAAAACTTCATTAATTTTACAAAACATGCTACAGAACATCTCCCAGTTCATTACAAAGTATTACCATAAATAATTGAATCCAAACTAAGTGCAGTTGTGATGGGTTATCTTTGCCTTTTTATAGTGTTTGCTCATTTAGCTTCTGATTTGGAAAATTCCCCCATTTGGAGAGGATCACTTTGCCATTAGCAGGAATTAGAAGGTTATAAATGTCTGGATGGAGTGGCTGCACATGTTTTTTGTGTCTGGACAAGGCATAATGGAGAGTGTCCCATCCTTTAGCCCAAAGGAGGACAGGAAGAAGGGAGAAAAGTTGCTAAAGGATGATGTACAAAAAGAACTTAATTTGTGCCTTGCAAATGAGAGGAAGGCCAAGAAAAGATGAGTCCAGTTCAGTGTTACCCCCAAAGTACCTACATGCAAGGAGACAAAGGCAAATCATAGAATCACAGAATGTCCTGGGATGGAAGGGACCCAAGCCCTGAAGGTGTGGAAAGAGTTGTAATCATAAAACAAGGCAGAAAAATCAAGTGAGATGCTTCGAGGAATTAAGATTTAATTAAGGAATTATGAAGTATTTGCACATGATTGTAAACCAAGCTGCACTTCTGACAGAGGTGAGCCACTGCCCTTGCAGAAAATCATGGCAAAACAGAGGAATTCAGTGCCTGGGAAAGAGCAAGTGCCAGAATCAGGCTGTCAGGTGAGGGAGACTGGGGACTATGAAAGGAGTTTGTGATACGATGGCAAAAAAGCAATAAAATTGTGTGCTGCAGTTACTTGTGGGAAGTGCTAGTCACACACCAAGCAGGAGCTGAGAAATGCTACCCATGTCTTTGCTCACAATCTAGGACAGCTTGGGCTTCAGCCCAGAAAGAGCCAGGAAAATTGGATGGAAGTCAGTAAGCAAAAAGTCATTAAGAATGGGGAAAGCAGGAGCTAAGAAACATTTAAAACTCTCTCTCTCTCTCTCTAACATGGCTGAGTTATGAATTAAGGAGTGTCTGCTCACAGGATCCCAGAATTTGAGGGGCATGAGGGAAGAAGTGTCACTTAATGGCATTTTAACTAGCACAGATAGGCTGGGAAACAAAAATCCCTACAGCAGTTCCCTTATTAATGGAGAAGGACGGAGAGAAAGACAACCCTGTCAGTTTTTCAGAAGTTGTCTGGATGACAAACACAAAAGAAAATGAGGATAGGGAGGGTTTTACCCCAGCTAACCCAGTGCCAACACATGTTGGAAGCTAAAGAAATAGCAAGGTTAGACATGAAATAAAAATCATAACCCAGAGAGCCAGACAGGGCTGCCTGTGTGCTGGGGAGGGTGGGACCATCCTCTCCTTCAGGAATCTGGGACTCTACACCTCCCTCACATCCCATCAGTGAATAATCCCTTTTCTCCCAGCCAGTTGCTGGTTTTGCTCCTCACAGTGCTGCTTTAATTGCAATTAGGCTGAATGCACTTCTGAGGCTGAAATGGGCAATTACACGACCCAGAGACTTCCCGATTATACCTAAAAGAGCATCGACAAATCGAACCCAACAGACCTGCCTTCCCTTCATCAGTGCTGTGCCCAAGTCCTGCTGATGGCTGGACCCACCCAGCTCAGGGCAAGGTGCCACCAAGGAGCCCAAGGGCAACGTTGAACTTTGGATGCAAATTGGTGCAAAAGAACCTCGGAGAAAGCAGCACAGGCAGGAAGATCATTGAATCACAGAATGCTTTGGGTTGGAAGGCATCTCAAAGGTCATCTCATTCCACCCCCTGCCATGGGCAGGGACACCTTCCACTAGACCAGGTTGCTTCAAGCCTCATCCAGCCTGTCCTTGGATACTTCCAGGGATGGGGCATCCTCAGCAGCCAGTATGGCATTTTTCAGTGCACTAAGCACTCTCTGCAGCACTTATCTATATCCATCTGAGTTCCTTGCTATAATCTACTCTAATAATTATCTGGAAGTCTCTGCATAATCTGTTTGGGTTTAGAATGATTTTTTTTCCAGGAAGCTGCGATAAACCCATGAAATTTGATATTTCTGCTGTGACAAAGGCATGAAATGCATGAGCTTTGATCATGAATTGCATGGGCCCTCTGCTTACAATGCAGCACTCCAGCCAGATGTCACAGAGCTTGTTTTAGCAACACAAAACTCAGCCCTGACTGCTATGGGAACATCTCACCTGTTTCTAGAGTGCCCTAGGCTTTCTGATGGGGTCCGGGCAGTGGGATTTGCAGAGAGAATTGAGTGTTTTCCCAGCTGATTCCCTAAGAAATGATGTTTATTTCTAGGAGGGGCTCATTTCTGTGGGAGTTGCTCAGCACCTCTGGAAATTGGGATCCACAACCCTCCAAGCACCTTGAGCATTTTGCCCACAACATGTAAAGTGACTTCTATAATCAAGCCCTGAACATGTTCCTCCTTCCAGGTTGTCTGCAGAGACTTCAGAAGGACCACACAAAGGTCACAGTCAGAGTCCACACCACTAAGCCCCCTCAGGCAGGCAGACACAGAGAGATTCTAATGGATCAGCAAGTTATTTATTTCTCTGAAAGAAATAGATGTCTGTACAGCCTGTACAGCCCAGCCATTGTAAGTGCTCTGCTGGCACAGAGGGAGCTGTGCTCTGAAAAGCCTGGGAGCTGGCTATTATCTCCTCTGAAAGCACCGTGTTCCAGTGCTTCTAGTGAACCAAACAATACCCCAAAGGTTCCCAGCCTCCTTCCCAACCTGCTCCCCCAGCAAAGCCCAGGCCTGTTTCACAAAGCACAATAGAATCTCCAAACCATTAGAGCAGAGCCAAGAGCAGTGGATGAGGCAGTGGTTGGAAATGGCTTCCATATCCTCCCCGTTCCCCAGCTTTGAGACTCCCGAGATTTTTATTTTTTGGGGAATTCAAGAAGCACTGAAGGAGCTTTCATTCTGGCACATTCATGCCAGAGCCTTGAGGGCATGAGGGAGAGGATCTGTGCAGATGTCTGTGGGCTTTCCCTGCGAGGTGCAGGGGGATGGAGCATCGTGTGGCTCTGGGAAGCACTGAGGCTTTGTACACTATTGGGATGAGGGACCTGCTGGTAGAGACATTATGGGAGACTGTGGCCTCAGGGATAAGAGCAGTTGCTTTAGGAACAGACAGAGATTTCCTAACATGGAATCATAGAATGGTTTTGGTTGGAAGGGACCTCAAAGGTCATCTCATTCCACCCCCTGCCATGGGCAGGGACACCTCCCACCAGCCCAGGTTGCTCCAAGCCCTGTCCAGCCTGGCCTTGGACATTTCCCGGGATGGGGCAGCCACAGCTTGTCTGGGCACCTGTGCCAGGGCCTGCCCACCCTCACAGGGAAGGATTTATTTCCAATATCCAATCTTAATCTCTCCTTTCTTAGCTTAAAACTGTTCCCCCATGTCCTATCATTATCTACCCATGTAAAAAGTTGTTCCTTTTTATAGGTCCCCTTTAAATACTGGAAAGCTGCAATGAGATCTCCCTGGCCTTATGGACATGACATCTTCAAACCTCCAGGGACTCTGCTTGGGAGAATGGGCTTCCCTGGTCTGCTCCAGAAGGAAATGTGTCCAACCCCTCCGTTACTTGTAGGATAGAAATTAAAAAAAGAAATCACTTGGCATCCAATGAAGAATTTATCCATGACTTTATCAAGAATTTATCCAAGCTACCTGCTTCCATAGCACCACTTCAGTGAGCCTACAGAGACAAGAAAGCCTTGAACTTGCTTGACCATAACTGGCCTACCCACTCGCTGTACATTTTAGGGCAGGTTCCCAGTTGTTGGACACTGTCACAGCTCAGATCATCAGTAATGAGCTCTTTTGTCTACTGGCCTGCAGTGGTTGACCCCACACTCTCTGCTGGGGTAGTCGCTGTCCCACTCAGTGCTTCCTGGAGGGTTTGATGCACCAGGCGAACGGGGTCCAACACTGTTTTGAAACTCAGACGAAATATGGGAGAAGTCCTGTGGGGTGGAAAGGACAGAAGGGTTACAGGAGCATCCACAGCAGGAGAACAGCAGATCTAATAGCAGTGCATAAACACACTGACATGCATTGTCCCTAAAATGCAGCACAGGGGGAGCTCCAGGGATATAGGGGGGCTCCAAGCCCAGGACCCAAACCCACCATGGTGGGACCTGTGAGTTATTGCAACTCAGAGGGTGGGAATGGCTGTGGAAGACATGCAGCCATGAAAGCCTCTGAGGTTTTTTGCAGTCTGGACACCAAACATACTGTTCTACTTCGAGTGCAGCTCAGCTCCCTCTGCAGTGCTGCATGAGCCCATCACAACAAGGTAACAAGGTGAGGACCTTCCCCACCATCCCCATCAGCTGTCACCACTGGCAATTCAACAAAGACTGGGCTGCTTTAGCTGAAAGCTCATCAGCTTTCCCACTCTTCTAGGGTGGGTTTAATTAGTTTACATTAGACAATGTATATAAACCAGAGTCATGGTAGTTACCTGACCAAGCACATGATTTTCTCCAAAATAGTCCCATTAGGGTACTGTGGTGTACTTTTTTTTTAAAATTTTTTATTCACAAGCTCATGTGGAATGAAGTTTCACAAAATGCTGCCCTCAGCAATAACAAGTACACCAATTAAAGTGACTCTGAGGATCCCCTTTTATGCCCTTTTCTGGACATAAACTGTCACCAAATTACAGAGAACACTTTTGGTTGTGCAGAGCTAAAGCCCAATCCCTGTGCTGAAGGAGTCATGAAATCATTTAGGTTGGAAAAGACCTCCAAGATCGAGTCCAAATATCAACCCAGCACTGATGAGGCCACCACTAACCCATGTCCTCAAGTGCCACATCTACAAGTTTTTGGAACACTTCCAGGGACGGTGATTCCACCATTTCTCTGGGCAGCTGTTCCAGTGATCACTCTTTCAGTTAAGAAATTTTCGCTCATATCCAATCTAAACCTCCCCTGGTGCAACTTGAGGCTCTTTCTAGTTGTCTTATTGCTGGTTCCCTGAGAGCAGAGTCCGACATCCCCCTGGTTCCCCTCTCCTGTCAGGGACTGCAGAGAGCCAGAAGGTCCCCCCTGAGCCTCCTTCTCTCCAGACTGAGCCCCCACAGCTCCCTCAGCTGCTCCTGCTGCTCCAGCCCCTTTCCAACTCCATTCCCTTCTCTGGACACTCTCCAGCGAGAGAAGACCCCCTTGGGGACAACACCAACATGCAAGATCCCCAAACCACCCAGAAGCCACCAGTGCCAGCACCCACCTGCTGCCCAGGAGGCGAGGCGTTCATGGGGGGCTGTACCTGTAGTGCCATGGGGGGGGACAGGAGGGGCTGCTGCGGGACCTGCTGCATGCTGAGGGGCTGGCTGAGGAGGGAGCTCTGCGGGTGGTGCAAGGACAGCTGCTGGTGGAGCGGGGGGCTGATCTGGAAGGAGGGTGGAGGGGAGGCACTGATGCTGGGCAGCATGGGTTTGGAGCTGAGGGTCCTGGAGAGCCCAGGGTGGGGGTGGCCACGGTAGTTCTGCAGGTCCGACGGGGACAGGAAGGAGCCCAGGCCAGGGTAGGGCGAGGAAGCCTGTGGAGGCATCGGGTACATGGGCTGCTTGGGGGGGATCATTTTGGAAGGTGGGTTGCTCTGGGCACTTTTTGTCTCCCCCTGGTCCGCAGAGCTCTGTGGGAAAACAGAAAGGAAGATGATGAAGAATGAAAAGAGGAAACATCATCATGTGTCCCACGATGCCCATCTGTCCAACTGAGCTACCCAGACCCCACAGCTCCTGCTCCTCTCCCACCAGCCAGCATGTGACTCCCAGCACTGTAGCAGCTGGGTAACCACAGCATGGTGCAGCATCCATGTCTGGTGCAGAATCCATGTCTGGAAAACAAAAGTCCTGTAACAGAATCCCAGACTATTCTGAGTTGGAAGGGACCCCCAAGGATCATCGAGTCCAACTCTTAAGTCAATGGCCCACACAGGGGATTGACCCCATGACCTTGGCATTATTACAACCAAGTTTGAACCAACTGAGCTAATCTCAGTTTCAACTATGCCTTTGGAGGAGTCTGGAGCACTGGAGGGAATTAACCAGTGCAGAGGGTAAACTGCCCATCAGCAGCTCACTGCTTCAGTCCACAGAGGTGAGTGGCAAAGTCACTTTTGCTTCCAAAGGAGAACAAATGGGTCTATAAAACTTGTGCTTTCCCAATCCTGTGCATTCCACCAGCCCTGGTGTGTCTACAGTGCACTAGACAATGGTGCCCTCACTTTGGCAGGACATAGAGAACAACAAGAGGAAATTTCCTGGGTTGGACAAGGAGGCTTTTTTCCTGTGATTGGCTCTGTAGTGATACTGCAGTTCCTTTCTTAGCCATTAACCAGGATCACACTGTGCTGCTTTACTGAAAAACAAAGTTTGTCTTCTGAGAGAATTGGTCACTGGAGAAACTGGATAAAAATGGAGCCACAAAGCATGTGCCTTCCCTGACTCCTGCCCCACACTGCTGCGAGGCACAGTCCAGGCAGGATCCTCTCAGGTTTTCCAGAGGGACCAAGAAGAACTTTTAAACTCCCCAAAGTCCTTCCCATTCCCTTTTTTCTGTCCTGGCTGCTCTTCTATTTACAAGTTGACAGCTAACAGTCTGCACAGGGACTTCGAGGCTTTCCAGCTCAGCACAATCACAGAGACCCTGCAGATGATGGTTGATTTGGGACATCACATTATTTCCCATGGCAGCTGAATGTGATGATGAAGTGCTGAGGATGTGGTATAGTATCAAGGAGAAGCTCTGAAGGGAAACCAACCTGATACATTTACAACCCAGGGGCACCATTACCCCTGAGCCAGCAAACTTACAAACTCCACCCCAAATTCATGGGCAGTAAATGCCCATGTCCCTTCTCTGGAGGTGTGGAGGAGGGCAGTTCACATCTGGAGAACTGGGATGGGCAGGCACTTAGTCCATCATTCCTGTATGAGCCTGAAATGCTCTGAAAGTTCCCTGTTAGGCACTGCAATGGGCTCTCTGGGCAGTGGTGCATTAAGTACGGACGTGCTCACTCGCTCATCAACCCATAGGAACGGGTCTTGCTCCCGAAAACTCCCTAAAAATCTGCTCCAAGCTGAGTGTGCATAGGAGAAGCAGGACCTGGGATGCTGAGCAGCCAGGATAGCCCAAGTGCCTGGAGCAGGGTGGAGCAGGATGCTGATACCAGCGCTGGCCAGTGAGCCCTGTACTGGGGTGTCGCCTTCCCCTGGGCCAGTCCCTGGTGTCACCCACGGTGAGCCCCGTCCTCCTGCCCTTATTTGCTGCACTCACACCTTGAGAGCTGAGTGAGGAACAGCTGCTGGTGGTGGGAACAGGCAACAGGGACCCCTCCACGCTGCACAGGGACACCCCTCCTCTGCTGATGAAGCCAGCCCAAAGCAGGGTCTCTTTGCAGGGCAATAAAGGCAGATGATTGCCCAGTCCTCACCCTGACCACACTTAAAGCTCCTGGAGAAGGTGCTAATGCTGGTAGGAGTTCTGATATCACAATTACACAGTATTTCTTATAAACTTGCTCCTCCCTGGAGCTTCCTGTGAGTTGTAACCAACAGCACTGCCCCATCCAGGGACAGCATGAGTGCCAGCAGTACCTTGGAGACGAGGCTGGCCCGGTACGCAGCCAGGGCTTTCAGGTACTCCTTCTTTGCAGCTTCTGTTTTCCTCTTGTATGCCTGAAAGGACCAGGAAAAGGATAATAATTAATAAAGTAAAATAGGGGGATTCTGGGCTAGGCTGCACCCTGCCTGCTCAGTGGGATCCCCTCCACTGAGGTCATGCGTATGAGAAACTCATTTCTGCTGGAGAGGAATTTACCCCAAACCAAGAAAATAAAGCCCCTGGATTGGATCATGCTGGGATTCTGGAAGACATCACAGGTCAGAGTAGTCTGTGTGCCTAGACAGGTATTTTATGCATGTCTGCTGTAAGAGCCACAGCCTGATTTTACAAGGTGAATTCAATGAAATCACTTCCCATCAGGAACCAGGGCAAGAGTGATGCAGGGGCTTGGAGGAGCAAGACCAAAGCCAAAACCTTGGAATGATAGGACTATCTTTAAGGTCAACTCAACTCAAACTATTCTATGATGATGACTAACTTAAAAACAGGTAAGACATTCAGAACTCCTGAACTACCCGTTTGTTTTCTTGGCTCTCCCACTATTAAGCCTGCAGAGCTCAAAACTCCAGCTCTTCTCTGCAGTCTGGACAGCTGGGAACTGCCTTAAAAGATGAGATTTTTGGCTGATCTTAGGACTTGGGGAGCTCGAGCTTGCCAGGAAAGAGCAAGTATCAGGAGAGTTTACCTCCCTAAGAGAAAAAAAAGTTTGTAAGAGTGAATTTATTGTTATTCTTCCATCTCTCCCTGTAATGAGATGCCTCATGATTGTGTCACAGTGCTGGTTCCCCTTCTGCCCAGAGCTTGGTTCCCCACATATGGAGGTGGAGGACCTTCAATAAAATCATGGTGTGATCCAGCCTGTCCCCAGCAGGGAGTCTCTGTGAGAAGAGTATTTTAAAACAGAACAAAATTTCGAGCAAAAAGGCAAAAATTCCCAAGAAAAATATCCATCAGCCCTTCTCCTCACTGGAAACTCAAAGGCCTCCTCAAGCAGTGCATGGAAAGTTGATTTCAATTAGAATAGATTTGCATACATTTAATTCAGCTCTAAAACCAGTGACAGATTTCCACAATTGAGACACCGAAGCTTCATGGGCACATCTCTAATGACTTAGACTGGATTTAAGGAAAAATTTCTTCATGGAAAGGGTGATCCACCCCTGGCACAGCTGCCCAGGGCAGTGGTGGAGTCACCATCCCTGGAAGTGTTTAAAAGCCACATGGATGTGGCACTTGGGGACATGGTTTAGTGGTGGCTTTGTCAGTGCTGGGGGAACAGTTGGACTCAATGATTCTAAAGGTCTTTTCCAACCAAAACAATTTTAAGATTTGATGATTTAGCTCCATGACAGCAGCCCAGACACCCTCCCAACACTGACCTCCAAAGTGAAAATAACCTCCAGCAGTTAAACTATCCAGTTACCTGAATTTAAAATCAGTGCAGATAAATTCTATTTAAAAAGGATTGGAAAGCCTTATTTTCATTGCTAAATCACAGCAACTCCTGTAATGAAACGTTTTGACTCGACATATTGGAGGTCTCAGACGGTAATTTTCTGAAATGGAGCGTTTCCCTAAGTTTGTCTTTGGCTTTATGGTATTCAGGAAATATCATATTTGCTCCATTCAGAACAAAATTACATTTCAAAATGTCAGCCTGAAGAAGAGTTTGCCTGTGAAAAGCAACTATTTCTTCAAACTGTAGCAGTTCCCTTAATAAAAACTATTACCTTTCTCTACACATCTTTTATTACAGAATCACAGAATGGTTTGGGTTGGAAGGGACCTTAAAGCTCATCCAGTTCCACTCCCCAGCCATGGGCAGGGACACCTTCCACCAGCCCAGGTTTCTGCCCTTTGCAGCAACAGCAGTGCCACCACCACAGCATTTACTGTGTCCAACAGCTCTGCTGCTGGAGGCTCTTAAATGTGGTACCCAGCACAGCAATGAAATATGAATTCCCATGTCTCAGGCCACGGTGTAACAGTGCCCACAGCTGGGTGCTGATGCATTGAAAGGATATTTAATTATATTTCCTTCTGTAATATCAGAATACAACAGTGTTTTTTTCTTTTTTTCATTTAATCTGGGATGGTTGGAGATCAAAGTACTCACAGCTATGCAGAGACAAATTCAATTATGAGGAAGACCTGCCTGGAGAAAAATCAGCAATTTCTGGACAGTGAGAGGGCAGGTAAATAAGATTCCCTAAACCAAAATGCAAATAAATGAATAACCAATAAAGTCTGTGCCTATCTTCATCCCCATCACTTGCTTTGTCTCCTAAACCCTTTTCCCACTCTCCACCTGTCTTTGTCTGTTTTTAGAGTGTGAGTGTTGGACCTCTCTCGTATTGGGATGTGCTGCTGGGTGGTGTCTGATGCAGCAAGACTGGGAAAGGGCACCCATGTGGCACATCCGCCTGAAGGGAACAGGGAGTTGCTCAAGCAGGAGCCTTCATGTTTGTTGGGATAGCCCTGGCACAAACCTGGCCATGAGCAGGGCTGTTGACAAGGGTGACAGGGAGAGCCCAGGTGGTGCTTTCTCCTGATGCTCCTCTGATGCTTCTCCAGCTCTGGAAGTTCCTGGTGGATTATCTGATTTTTAATCATAGAATCACAGAATGGTTTGGGTTGGAAGGAAACTTAAAGATCACCTCATTTCCCTCCCTGCCATGGGCAGGGACCCCTTCCACTATCCAAGGTTGCTCCAAGCCTCATCCAACCTGGCCTTGGACACTTCCAGGGATGGGGCAACCTGTGCCAGGGCCTGCCCACCCTCATTGTAAAGAACCATTCCAAGGGTCTCCTGCTGAGAATTCTGCAGTCCTGCCCTGCCCATGGGGGCCTTCTGCACCCACACAGTGCTCCACCAAGGACACTGAGCTGCCTGTCCCTTGGGAATGGCTGCGCTGACGTGGGAAGAGAGGATCAGAACAAAACTTCTCCCGAATCCTCTGTGTAAAGGCAGCTCTAGTGCTGCATTTATAACCTTTAAAATTTTAATTTAAACATTGACAAAACCATGTTACTTTCTAATTAAATCCCATTTTCTCCCAGGGATTTTAATTTCAAAGTAATTTATCAGATTTAAGGATCCTCAAAACATTTTGCATGTTTTTCTTTCTAACCTGCCATGCCCACTGATTTATTTTCCTTATTCATTAGCAGGAGGATTCATTAGTCATTAAGTGAGTGGGTGGGTTGGGGAAGGGGGGGAGGAAGCAAAAATGGTTAGTGATTATGAAAACAAAAAATCAGAGCTGTAAGAAGCATATGCTGGGATCGTAATCCTGACACCTCTGTGGCTCAGCAAAGCAGCCGGTAATTGTACCG
The DNA here is from genome assembly GCA_013396695.1 of Sakesphorus luctuosus. NCBI lineage: Eukaryota > Metazoa > Chordata > Aves > Passeriformes > Thamnophilidae > Sakesphorus > Sakesphorus luctuosus. The sequence goes on along the minus strand of VWZD01007926.1, from coordinate 249,376 downwards.
TAATGAAATGTTCTTGTTTGATAACCAGTTAATTAGAGAAGACAATTATTGCAAACCCTGCTGACGCCCACAAACGGCTCCGTGTCACGCAGGCGCTGAGTGACAGCCGGAGCTGTTATCGGCAACCTCCGCAGCCCAGCCCGCCTGCTCCACCAGGAATGCTGCTCCCCAAGCCTGGGGAAGAATGGAAAGAACTCCAAACTCTCCCCAAAACATCAAGGGGCGCGCTGATCCCAAGTGGAAAGATCTCTTCTCCAATCCTACATGGAGTTTGCTTTGAAAAAGAGGTAGACTATGAGGAGAGAGGAGATGGGAAGTATGGGAAAGGTCTCCAGGAGGAAAGCTGGAGGACTCGATGCATTTAGCTGGAAGACGACATGGCCAAAAAAAGACATAGCAAAGGAGGCACCAAGTGATCCTCTCCATCTAGGAAAAGAGGCAAGAGGCTTAAACTGTAACAAGGGAAATGTTGGCTGAGCACTGGAGAGCGTTCGGAACAGTAAGGATAATTAAGCATGGGAAGGGATTGCCTGGGGAGATGTGTAATCTCCACCACCGAGGGTTTAAGAACAGATTAGGCACACATCCATCAGGAATGGCTTAAGTAGAGATGATCCTGACTTCAGGCAGCAGTATGGTCTGGTTGACCTCTTAAGTCCCTCCTTGCTCTCCTTTCTATGATTCTACAACTGTTTTTTTTTTCTCCCAAGTGTATAAATTTGGTTTTTATTCTGCTTGTAAATCTGGAGGTTTTTTCTTGTAACTATTATACACTTTCCTGCAAGATATGTCTTGGGATCACCATAATTTATGGCTTATTCACAAGATGACTCGAAAGTACATCCTCCATGCCCAGTGGGTCAGTCACACCACCTGAAAAGATCCAGGTAATGGGAACTACTTGCACGGTTTCAGGAGAGCTCCCTCTTTATCCTGGTGGAGACAGTGCTGTGAAGTAGTCCTTTGGACAATGAATGGATGAACCCATAATCAGGGGTCAATTACCAGTTATTAAAGCATCCTGAAAGATTCCTCTGCCTTGAGTCCACAGTGCCACCAGGATGTAAGTCATCCATCACTCCAGGTGAGGGCACAAGTGTGTTCCCAGGACAGCACACAGAAGACTACCAAAGAAACAGAGGAGGAGGCTCACAAATCCAACCCCTACCCTCCAATGAAAGGCACACAACACTTCTGATCTTCCTCTCCTACAAGAGCAGATCTGACTCTTCATGTCCTCCCTATCATTATCCTGCTCTCCACCAAGCCTCTTAAACCCCTGTTTGGGATCAGTGCTTTGATCCTTATCTGGCTTTCCTCCATGCTCAGAAGATGCTGAAACCTCTTTCCAGGCCAGTGCAACTGCTTGGACCTATCAGCACCTCACAGCAAGGGCTTTGGGGCTGCAGGAGGAAACTGCAACCTGTGGTGGCTCCAGCAGTGACAGCTCTTTAAAGTGCTGGAATTGGGCAGTTTGCAGCATCTGCTGCATGCCATTCCCATGGGATCTTTCCTTATCTTCCATAAAACAGCTTCACAGCTGGCCTGAGATGCCTCTGCCCCACTGCAGCCACCTGCAGTGTCCTGTCACCAGGTGAGGTGTCAGGTTCAGAGAGCAGATGGATCTGATTAAATGGGTGATCTATCATTTTCTGCTGAGTGAGCAATTTCTCTGCTGTGTAATTTACCCCTGGAGTGTGACTTTATCCCTGGAGCTGTGTAGTTCTCCAGGCTGTGCATTTGTATGGGAAAACCCCACATGCATTTGACCATGGAGCCACCTGGCATTACTGAACTGTTGCTATCCCCAGTACTTTTGTGTCCCCAGTGAGTGTCCAGACTCATAAACTCAACTGGAAATGCTGGTTTTGTCCAATTTCAGCTCATTTAGGAGGGAAGCCCTGGGTTAGCCTGGGGTTCACTCGGCTCAGATTGCTCAGGAGCTCCTTGATTCCTCTGCTCTGAGTTTCCAGGATCTAGGGAGACACCAACCCAATGCTTTAACTTTATGTCTGGATTTCCTGATGGAAAGAAGCAGGTTCCAAAGATATCTTGGCAGTGCATCCCATGCTCCAGCATCACCAGGTTCCAATCCAATGTCCTTTTCCCCTGCAGTGGGAAGATGCTCAGAAAGGGAATAAGAACGTGGTAGAGAACAGCGAATCCCACCAGTGACTCCTCAATACGCTCCAGAGAGTTTCCAGGTTTATCATCCACAGGAAATCCCACTGAGGCAGGACAGTCACCAGGACTGGTGCCACCGGTTCTTGAGCAAGAGATGGCCCACAGCACTGCTGGTGACCCCATGGAAGGAGGAGAGGGGGCTGTGGGTGGCATGGACCAGGACAAGGCTGCCAGCACTCTGTCCATGCCAGGGAAAAACCCTTCCTAGTGAATTAGCAGAGTTTTCTCCAATCTAGTGCTCCAATTCTTCTGATTGCTGTCAAATCAAGCAGCTCTTTCAAACCTCGTTGGGTAATGCTACTCGAGATCTGCTAATGAAGAAAACTCCCATTGAGGCTCAGGATTCTGGGAGCCTGGAGCTGGGACCTGGAGCTGCAGGCAGATTCCTGGGACAGGTACCCCATTTGATGCTAATGGCTGAATTAGCATTGCACTCTCCAGCAGAGTCTGAGCTATCTCTGCAGGAACAGCTGCTAAACTATTTGCAAAGTTCAAAGAGGACGTATTAATATTATTTTTCCCCAAGTCACATTCTTCAGATTCTCGTGTAAGCTTCTTAGAAAGGGCCACGCCAGCTGTTGAAGAATGAAGATTACAATGCAGCGCTGGAGATATTTCAAGGTATTGTTATTTATTGCTGTTCCACACGCTGGAAGGGGTTAAAATGGGGAAGAAAACGGCGCTTTGCCGAACAGGTGTCCTTGAGCAGTACCCAAGGACACAGAGATTGCTAATCCTGTATTCCACAGCATGATCAAATCACCAGGCAACAGATATAAATAAAAAAAGGCAGGAAATAAGGAAATTTAGATACAAGTGTGTCAGAGGGAAAATGAAGATTCATTGTGAAGAGGCTGAGAAGAGAAGAAGGAACAAAATGACAAAGGCACAAATGATAAACCAGTAAGAACAAAAGAAAGGGGGGGGGAAGCCTCTCTGTGAAATGCATGTCTGTGACAGCAGCAGCCAAATCAAAGATGCTCCTAGATTATATGGTTTCTTGCATAATATGCATTGTAGTTCCCTCTCTCTGTTTGTCTTTCAGCTGGTGCACAGGGAAAAAAAACATATCTGAAATGGGACGTGAGCAACCTTTATTTTGCTTGTTTCATCAGGAGGAGAAAGCAAATTTGCTTTGTGGGAGCAGCAGCACCTGCTCAATGGCAAATAAATAGCTACAGCTTTGATATTACCCTGCATATAATCATTAGCAGCACAAATGGCAGAGCATTAACCCTCTGTGTGCTGGACAGGGCTACCTGGCAAAGGGGTGGCATCTCACTGCTGATGGCAGAAATGCTCCATGTAGTGTCTGTGGAGAGGGGCTGAGGCTCTGCAGGGGGCAGAGGACAATCCATCCCAGCTGAGGGCACTGGCTACCATGGCTACAAGCCACCAGCACTGGACTTTCCTCATCCCTTTGGCACTGGCACAATGGCCACCCCACCTCTCTGGGAGGGATGATGGACACGGTGCAGAGACACTGGGACATGTGGTGGGGAATCACAAATCCAAAATGCCCTGGCTGATAGTGGGTTTATGGACCAGCTTCCCTTCAACCCCCTCCCTGGTTGCTCCCTGACCCTGCCCTCCCACAAGGCAGGGTCAAAAACACATCCAGGACTGGGGAAATCCTGAGCCCACTGGAAAGTGGAGAACAAGTTTGTAAATGTCATCTGAAGCACAGACTGCCCCAAAGTGCACGGTGGGGCTGGGTCTGCATGTTGGGCCCCTGGAGATGGGATGCCCTGTCCCCTCCACGAGCATCTTGGGGACTTTGAGAGATCCAAGTGTGGCACAGCACCAGATGAGATTCTAAAGCTTCCAATCCACCCTCTTTTCTCATGTGAGGAAGAGGGGACACGTTCTTGAACCAAAGCCTTGGTCATGATTGAGTCAGAATGACATTTGGGTTCTGCTTGCCTGCTGTGCCATTGTTGTGTTGGCCTTTCCCCAGATTGTCTTCTGCACTGCCTTCTGTGATGATGACATAGAATCATGGAATGGATTGGGTTACAACAGACCTCTGAGATCATCAAGTCCAACCCTTGGGACAACTCCAGTCCCTTTACCAATCATGGCACTCAGTGCCATGGCCAAGCTCACTTTGGAAACCTCCAGGGATGGGGAATCCACCCCCTCTCTGGGCAGCCCATTCCAATGCCTGAGCACTCTCTCTGCAAAGGATTTTTTTCTGCTCTCCAACTTCAATTTCCCCTGGCAGAGCTTGAGCCCCCCGTGCCTCCTTGTCCTATTGCTGAGTGCCTGGGAGAAGAGACCAACCCCCACCTGGCCACAACTTCCCTTCAGGGAGTTCCAGACAGTGCTGAGGTCACCTCTGAGCCTCCTCTTCTCCAGCACAAACACCCCCAGCTCCCTCAGCCTCTCCCCACAGCACTTGTGCTCCACTCCCTTCTCCAGCCTCGTTGCTCTTCTCTGGCCCCGCTCCAGCCCCTCAATCTCTTGCCTCAACTGAGGGGCCCAGAACTCAACACAACACTCAAGGTGTGGCCTCCCCAAGGCAGAGTCCAGGGGAAGGCTCACTGCCCTGGGCCTGCTGGCCATGTTATTTTTGAATGAAGCCACATGAAGCCACTGCTGTCAGCAAAGCTAAGAGCACTGTCTCAGATGAAACACTTCCCTTTTCCTGATTTCCACTTCTTCCCAGAGCATGATGCTCCTGCCTGGTGATGACCTGAACCACAGTCTGGCACAGCCATGTGGTAATCTGGACTCCCAGGTCCCAGCAGGACTTTGGCCAGTGATTCATGGCTGTCCTTCTCCATCACCATCCCCTCTCCAGATGTGCCAGGAGAGCTCTCAGCATGAACTGCTTGCCTTCTTCAGCAATGTGTGCACCACATCCTGCAGCCCTCAGCAGGAAAGTGCTAAGGACAGCCCAGGCATTTGTTTTCACATATTAATAGCACTTTTTAAATGCTTTTTAAATTTTCTCTTCCTTTTTCCCTTTCCATTGCACTGCCTTATGAATCTAAAAAACCCCACTTGTCTGGGGATGCTGGCAGAGGAAAAGCAAACAGGGACTAAATAAACTCTGCTCCAGCCAGACACTTCAAGAGTGAACGTGCCACATTGCACAAATCAGCCCCATGGTCCCAGAGCCTAAGATAAATAGAGTCCCTCCAGCCAGAGTCCCGGGCAGGGAGGTAACTGTTGTGGGAGAGAAGTATCCAGCTGGAGACAAAGCCAGGAAGTTAATATTTAAGCATTCAGACAAGGAACAAATGACTTAATTAAATCAATTACAGAGGGAGAAATGGAGCCACTTAGAAAGCGTGTGTAAAGAGACGGCAAGGCTGCTGCAAGCTCATAAAAGAGAAGGAGGGAGAGTTTGCAGGGAAGATAAACGGGCTGGTTTAATCCCTGCTGTTAATTAAGAGCTGAGCATTTGCACTGTGCTGAGTCAGGGGCGCAGCAGCGCTTCCATTCTCTGAGCCACACTTGCAGCCGAGCTCAGAGCCCGAACTACAGAGGTATTTGTAGCCAGGAGGAGTAAGGGAGTGGCAGAAGGAGATGCTGGGAGGGATAAAAGCAGGAGAAAGACGTGACATAAAGCTTTTCTACGCTCCTGAACCTCCCACACGCTGGACCAACAGACCAAACCCAGCCTCTGCCCCAGAGCTGCCCAGGGCTGGGGTCACCCTGCTGCACTAGGAAGGGACTTGCTTCTCCTCTTCAGCACCAGGAATTCCTGCCTGCATGATCCACCCGTGATCAGCTGAAGAGGAGAAAAGGGAGGATCATGTGAGTTCGTCAAAGCACCACTTTGTGCAGAATGGAGACTCCAAAAGGAGCAGCAAAAGGGCTTTCATTCCAGAAGATGCCTTGCTCTTATTCCCCCCGGTGCAGGGTGGAAAGCAAGACTTCCTAGCAAGACTTTCTAGCAAGACTTCCAGCTAAATGACTTTTTTTCCTCCCTGCTGCTCCTTCTCCAGATGTAGGTACTTCCAGTGCTGGCCATGGACACCCAAGGGGAGCTGGAACCAGGCTCTAGGAGAAGGGCTCCCACTCATGAGGGGGCTGTCAGCTAAAGCCTGCTTGGGTCTGGGACACATCCCAGTGTCAGATCTCACTCTGCTTGATAAAAAGCCATCCTTGCTGCAGAAAGTGTTCCCTGGGGTTCTCTGAACAGGCAACAAGCAATTACAGACTTTTGTAACTGCCTCAGCAGCAACAAAACGGCGAAAGCAGGACCCAGAATTGTCCGTGTGAGGCAGGTGGAAAGTGGCTGACAGCTTTGGGGCAGGAGGGTTTCCTCTGTGGGGCCACTTCAGCCATCTCCTTCCAAAGGTTTTAAAGCCTAAAGGGATGTTGTAGCCAGGACGGGGTTGGTCTCTTCTCTCAGGCAACCAGCAATAGAACAAGAGGGCAGGGGCTTAAACTCTGCCAGGGGAGGTTTAGGTTGGGTATCAGAAAGAAATTCTTTACAGAGAGAGTGCTCAGGCATTGGAATGGGCTGCCCAGAGAGGGGGTGGATTCCCCATCCCTGGAGGTTTTTAAGATAAGACTGGATGTGATACTCAGTGCCATGATCTAGTAATCGAAGTGGGGTTGGATCAAGGGTTGGACTTGATGACCTCAGAGGTCTCTTCCACTCCACCTGATTCCATGATTCTTTGTTGGAGTTGAAGCCAGCAATACAGGCAGTTAACAGTGCGTAGCCTGTTTGCTATCACTCCTTGTAAGTAAATAAGCAAATACAAACCCATCTTCCATCTAAGGCTGTAAAACCTCAGGTCAGGGAAAGGCCACTGATGGTTTTGCAGAGTATGAGCTTATCAGGAATAATTAGTTGTCATAAAAATTTGCTCTTCCCCATGCAACAACAGGAATTTTGCACAGTGGGCACTACAGCACCGCCCCTGAAAACAGTCTCTGTTTCTGACCATCCACTCCAGCCTGTGTAAGGCCCTGGCCATGCTCTGAACATCCCTGGGGAGATGCTCTGCACCATGGAAAAAACACATCTCAACAGCTGAAAGGAAAAAAAAAGATTAAAAACTCAGTTACTCACTTGTTTTTGTTCTTCTCCCAGACTGTCCCACATGGATGCCACAATTTTGGACACGTCTCCGAAGGTGGCGTTGGGGTTTTGCCCTTTGATGGCTGCCTGTGTGTCTCTGAAGAACAGGGCATAGGCTGACACGGGCTTCTGGGGCTCATTGGGGTCCTTCTTTTTCTTCTTCTTTTGGCTTTTGGGCTTTTTGCCCAGGTCTGTTGATGGTCTTTTCTCTCCTGTGGCCTGCAAAACCAGGAGATGACCCACAGCAGTCAGCTGGGAGCGGTCAGATGCAAGTCCCTGCTACAGACAGGGAGATGAGAGAGGGAATGGCAAGGGGAGATCTCCCAGCATGTAGAGGGTGGGGGCAGCAGTCCTGGGGGTCTCTTTGGCCCCCAGATGCTTCTTAAATCATTACACAAACTGCTGGGGGGTGCCTGAGCTTGGCTTGGTGCCTCCACTCAGACCAGCTCACAGTTTGGGTTCACCCCTTTGTCCCTGCACCAAATCTGGGGCTTTCCAGACACTCAGCCTTGGTCACCCTCCTTCCCCCTCCTCCTGCCCAGCACCACAATCTCACTTACTCTTCTGAGACCTCTTCTTCCTTCTAAGTCATACACCTTTAGCAGTCAATTAATTTATCCAAACTTGGCTTCCAAATGGTTTTTAATTTCCATCCCAATAACCCCCTTTACAAGCTGCTCCTGACTTCCCTCATCTGTGTGTGTCCTGGTGGCTCAGCCTCCCCATTCCCAGGAAGGTTGTGAGAACTGACCAAGCAGCCCCAGCAACACAATAAACATCACACTGGGGCCATCCAAAATTTGCTTCACTCTGCTAACATGCATATACCCCTACCCAGGAAAAACATCCAGGTATTGAACTATTTCAATCTTATGAATTAAATGTTTTGCATGTGGTGTTCACTCTTTACAACCCCTCTGGGTGCAGCTGGGTGACCAGGTCTGGCTGCATCCACACTCAGTGCCCTGAGGGTGTTGGAGCCAAGGGCAGGCAGCAGGACACAGGTAAGAGTAGCTGGACTTTGTGTCTGCTCAGCACCAGACACTGTCACCAGGCTGGGAAGTAAAGCAGCAGGTCTGGAAACAGGGATGTTTCCAGTGAAGAACACAGAGAGATGATCCTGTATCAGCCTCTGTTGGGGTGCCCTGCAGTGTGTCAGGAAGAGGTTCTCCCCCCAGAGGGTGGTGGACACTGAGAGGCTCCCCAGGGCAGTGGGCACAGCCCCAAGGCTGCCAGAGCTCCAGGAGTGTTTGGACAACGCTCTGAGGGACAGGGTGAGATTGTTGGGGTGTCTGTGCAGGGCCAGTAGTTGGACTGGTGATCCTTGTTGGTCCCTTCCAGCTCAGGATATTTGTGATTCTATGAATACAGGGCTCTGCAGAAGCCTCCATGTGAGGTTGTGTGAAGGAAAATACCCTTAGAAAGCACTTGGACATCCATCAAAGCTCTTAATGCATTAACTGTGGTCAGTGAAAGCTCACACCACAGGAAAGCACCATTATACTTATTTCAGAGAGAAGGAAAAACTCAATACACTGGAGGTTAAACACAGCAGAGAGTAAAACCATTGCCTGCTGCAGGCTGGACCTCTACGTCCTTGAGGGCAAACCTGCAGACCCTGAGCTGGGCCAGGAGTTGGACTGGATGATTCTTGTGGGTCCCTTCTTGTGGGTCCCTCCAGCAGCTGCACAGGTTGTTGTATTCCTTAGAAAGACACAGGTCTAAACCCCAAGGTGTTGTGAACACAGTTCCTCCACTGAGCTGGGAGTAAACAGCCTCTTCTCCTGATGGATTTGTTGATTTGACCACGTGCTTGGCAGTGCCAGGATTTAAGAGGCTTCCTTGCAGCTGGCACAGGGCAGGCACGGGGAGAAAAGGGCAGCAGTGCTCCTGTTCCCCTCTCAGCAGCTCTTGACTGGTCATTAATTTCAGTATCAGTGCAGTGACATTTGTCAAACAGACAGTGACCATTAGTGAATGAGCAGCGAGCTCAAAAAAATGGCATTTAATTTAAAATTGCCCAATTGGGCTTGAATGGGAGGCCTGGAGGTGAAAGGCCAGCTTATTAGGAGGAAAAAAAAATGCATGACAGGGCTTCAGCCCATTAGGAAGTGAGATGGTATTTTAAACAACTGTGATCCCGTTTGATTCACTGGAGTGCTACAGGGGCACCTGCTCCCTCGCAGCCACTGCCCAAGCCAAGGAGCTGGAACAGGAGCAACACAACCCTAGGCAGCTTTACAGTCAGTCCTGCTCAGGTAGCACCAAAGAGCACATGAGATTAATGGAAAACAGATGCTATGAGGCTGCCCAGAGCCATCAGTTTTCAGGAGAGAGCAAGAGCAGATCAGGACTTTGCCTGGTTTTCATGGGGTTTTCCAGGTGTGACACAGCTGGGATGAGACAACAGCTTGGCCCTGGACATCAGAAGATGCTTGAACAACCTAAGCCATGTTCCTGACTAAAGCCAAACCCCAGTGAGCCACTGCCTTGCTGCCCTAGAGCATCCTCAAGGGTCATCCCCATGGTCAAAGGGACCATGAAGGCTCAGAGCAGGATGAAGATCATGGACTTGCCCTGGAGAGGCATCAGAAGGTCTGTTTGACACTAAATGTGGACTGGGGCAATTGGTGGACTGGGGCAATTCACTGCTGACAGATGTGATCCCATAAACTTGGTGCCTTCTTAGATGTTGAACCCATGAAGAGCTGAAACCTCCTGGACACTGTGATTTTAATAACTATGGAGAGTGGCCACTAATCCAACTGGAATTAGGGCTGTAACTCCCTCTCCCTCCCATGCATGTGTCCCCTCCCCAAAGCAATGCAGCAGGTAAATGCACCAGTGGGGCTGGGACACCTCCTAAAATCATAAGCTCCCTGGCTCAGAGGACCTGCTGGACCTGAAGTACCTGCTGGCATCAGACTCATTTCTTTAATGTGTGACCTTCTTGCTCACAAGATTGATTTCTGCTTGTTAGATGTTGCTTTGATGACCTGTTGCAGAAAACCTCTTAATGACCACATGAAAAATGACTGATGGGTGAATGCAGCAGCTGTGCAGACAGAGAAAGCAAACAGAAACCTGCAGGCCACAACACAGCCCTGCTGATTTCTTTACATTTAGGGTCTCCTCCTCCATCAAACACATCAATCCTGTCCCACTTGCCTTGAAGAGTTTACAGGGCAGATAAATGAGAGGGCTTGCCGGAAGGATTAGGAACATCTGGACATCTCCAAATTCTTCCTACTCCCACAGGCACCACTGGCTCAAGTGAACAGCAGATCCAACCCCAAAGCTTCAGGGACTCCTGGCTGGCCAGGAGGAAAAGCTGGTGATGCTGATGGAGGCAGAGAGAGAACCTGGTGTGTCACTAAGCTGAAAGTAATTTTCTGCTGACATGAAATATTTCAGCTCCCAGTCACTGCTCGGAGCTGTGTGACACAGGCTTTGGGACATGGCAGACTGTGGGGTCCAGCAGCATAAATCATCCCACAGTGTCCCCCAAACAGGGAATCACAGAGTTTGAAAAACTCCACCTATCCTTTCTTTTTACAGTTGTATTCCACTGAAGGTGGTTTTGCACCTCTGCTTTGAAATGCCCCAATTTAAGTGAAACCTGCCAATGGATGAAAAACCTCAGGATTGATGGGAATCCATTTCCCTGGATTTCCACAGAAAGGGAAAGGGTTTTGCTCAGTCCTAGCATTTTCCTAGTTTTCCAGTGTCTGCAGTGTTTGCTGCTCTGATTATACATTCAGATCCTGTCACAACAGTCTACTTTGGTGGGCCAAGGTTACAATACCAGTTCCTTGGGTGAGCACCTTCCAGGAGAGGGTTTTCCATGAAAGGCTTTAATCAAAGGCACAGAGACACAGCAGGCATTGAGGCAGTAACCTGGTGGTTGCTGGAGTTTGCCCTCAGTAAATAACAGCTGCAGACTCCTGGAGCACAGCACCTGTTGTTTGCTTTGCTGCTGCATTTTGAGAGAGATGGGCAACAATCAGGATGTGCCCCAAACCCTAGGAATTCCTTGGGTTTGTTCATGCCATGCTCAGCAGCAGGTTGTGTTGGCTGCACAGACTGCTGAGACATTGCTGACTACTTAAAACACCACCTGGGTGAACTACAAGGCAGAAGACTCTTCCTTTTTTAATTTCTGTTTTTATTCCTTAGCAAGCCACGTCAGTTAAATCCCACCATGGGATATTTTCCTTCCCTGTTTTAGTGTTTCTACTGACCACTAGAAATCCAATTTTATCTCAAATTTTTGCAGACCCTTAGTCTTGAACCTGCTTTTCCCCTTGAGACCCTCATGTGAAGAAATTCTGCACTTTGATGGACCTGGTAAAATGTGGAGACAGAAGCACAACTCTCACTTCCAAATGTGGTGGATGAGCACTGGACTTCACCCTAAGCTGAGAACAGTCACCTCATCCCTGGGAAAGTCTCCCAGTCCATATATTCAGAAGTAAAATCTATGCTTTTATTTAGCCCAATTTATCCCTCCCTGAAGAACATCACCCCCATTCTCTTGCCATTAAAACAGGCACTTACCTTATAATGTGACTCTGTCTCCTCTTCCTGAGTGGAACTGGAGGGAGATGGCGTAGCAGATTTACTTCCAGGGGGCGAGGGGGACCCGTGGGTGACACCACTTCGCATCCCCATCTGGGAGATGAGCTGGGACTGGCTGAGAGCGCTCATGGGGCCGGCCAACATCCCGGGGCGGTTGAGCAGGGGCACTTGGCGGTTGGAATCGTAGGATGTGGCATCCGAGTGGACCATCTCCTGGATCTGAGTTAGGAGAAGATCACCTTGTCATTACAAAATGTATTCATTTATTATGCTGTCAAATCACTCCAAGCTGAGGGCTGATTGATTTATTGTTTCAATTTTGTTCTGCATGGCTGGGAAAGGTTTCCTGGTGCTTCCTTCCAAATGAGCCGAGAGCAAGAGCTGAGCACTGTGCACCCAGCGCTCTGCTCCTGCCACCACCCTGCCCATGGGCACCAGAGAGAGAGCCTAAATCACCTTTGCACATAGGTCTGTGTGCCCAGGAGGTGCCCCTGCCTGCCTCAGGGACCACTGGTGGCTGGCACTTACCAGGTATATGGAAAAATGTTGATAACTGAGCAATTTTTGGCCAAATCATAAGCAGAAGGGAGGTCATCGCAGTGTACTGGGTATTTCTGGGGCCAAGCCTTGCTGCTGTCCATGTGAGGCCATTGCTGAGCACCAGCACATGTTGTGCCAGGGTATTTGGGGATGAGCCCTGGTACATCAGTGAGGCAGCATTAGGGGCTGTGTATGCCAAACATGGTCTTTCTGAGCAATACTTGGGATTGCCATCTACTAACCACAGGGGTGAAAAAACATCTGCTCATCTGAGTCTCTGAAGGTACCACAACCAACCCCCCTGAACTCTGCACAACTGTTGGGTCACTTGGGCAACTGGGGTTAAACCCCGAAGTAGGAAGCACACAAGCTATCAGTGGAAGCCCCAGGTCTCTGCTCCTACCACATCAATCTGTCCAAAGGTGTGACACCATCTTCAAACAAGAGATTTGTATTGTCCCCAAGGTCCAGAAGCCCCAAGCACCACAACACAGAATCACAGAATGGCTTGGGTTGGAAAGGAACTTACAGATCATCCTGTTCCACCCCCTGCCATGGGCAGGGACACCTTCCACCAGCCCAGGTTGCTCCAAGCCCTGTCCAACCTGGCCTTGGACACTTTCACGGATGCGGCAGCCACAGCTTCTCTGGGCAACCTGTGCCAGGGCCTGCCCACCCTCCCAGGGAAGAATTTTTTCCCAATATCCCACCTAATCCTGCCCTCTGGCAGAGGGAAGCCATTCCACCTTGTCCTGTCACTCCACACCCTTGTCCCAAGTCCCTCTCCAGTTCCCCTGGAGCCCCTTTAGGCACCAGAAGGGGCTCTCAGCTCTCCCTGGAGCCTTCTCTTCTTCAGCTGAACCCCCCAGCTCTCCCAGCCTGGCTTTAGAGCAGAGGGGCCCCAGCCCTTGGAGCATCCCCATGGCCTCCTCTGAACTTGCTCCATCATGTCCACTTCCTGTCCACCAAGAAGCCGATACAAGATGGGCACAAATCCTACTGTTTGTTGCACTAAGACCCCATTTCCAGTTTGCAGTATTTTCCCTGAAAATCCAGTTTCCCCTCCAAGATCCATCCCTGTGTGGGCACCCCCAGGAGCAGAACTCAGCCCCAGCACAGCCCCTCAGGCAGAGCCCAGCTCCTGCACAGCCTCATCCAGCCACGGAGGCAACCCCTGCTGGAACTGTTTGCCAGGCTTTTTCTCTTTGATATTAATCTGATTAATGTTAACAAGAGTTTAAAGACCTGAGCTTTATTTATTAACAATCTTTACTCCTGATAAGCCTGCTGAGGTGTGATCTCTCATTACCAGGGGAGCTTTGCCAACTCCATTAGCAGCACACACAGAAGGCAACCCAGGGAAGAGCAGTGAGGGCTCAGCAGGCATCAGAGGAAACAAATCCGAACGCAAAACCAGATTTACTGCTGCAGGTCAGTAATCAAGAGCTTTTAAACAACACCTCACAGCATGTTCTGCTCTCCTTTGGAGTCTCCATCAGTAGAGGAGTGGTGTCAGGGGAACAGGTTTTCCTAGATCTGCCCTTTTTCTGTATTAATTACGAAGTGAAGGGATTTAATTCACACGAATTAAATATTGTCTTGCATTTCAACAGCACAACGAGCGTGAGGCTGACTCAGAGGCCACGCTGAATTGCTCCCCTTGGCTTTGGTGGTGGCAAAGAGGCAGCAGGGCTGGCTTTGCTCCAGTGTGGAGCTCAACCATGGCAAGATTTATGTGCCCTGAAAACCTTGTTACGTGCCTTATTGCAGAGCTCTGGCCTCTCCTGGCCACGGTGTGGGAAATACTGGCCATAAAGACATAAAGGATGATGCAGCCACGGGCATGGACACCAGGCTTGGGCAGCACAGGGGGCATCTAGAGGCAACTTAGAATCATAGAATCATAGAATGGATTGGGTTGGAAAAGAACTCCGAGATCATCAAGTCCAACCCTTGGGACAACTCCAGTCCCTTTACCAGATCATGGCACTCAGTGCCATGGCCAAGCTCACTTTAAAAACCTCCAGGGATGGGGAATCCACCCCCTCTCTGGGCAGCCCATTCCAATCCCTCAGCACTCTCTCTGCAAAGAAGTTTTTTCTGCTCTCCAACTTCAATTTCCCCTGGCAGAGCTTGAGCCCCCCGTGNCCCTGATCCTGCTGGCCACACTGTTTCTAAATCAGTCCAGGATGCCATTGGCCTTCTTGGCCACCTGGGCACACTCTTGGCTCCTCTTGAGCTTCCTGTCCCTCAGTCCCCCCAGGTCCCTTTCTGCCTGGCTGCTCTCCAGCCACTCTGTGCCCAGCCTGGAGCGCTGCAGGGCTTGGGGTGGCCAAAGGGCAGGACCTGCACTTGGCCTTGTTGAACTCCATCCCATTGCAATCAGCCCATCTCTCCAGTCTCTCCAGATCCCTCTGCAGAGCCCTCCTGCCTTCCAGCAGGTCGACACTCCCTCCCAACTTGGTGTCATCAGCAAATTTGCTGATGATGGACTCAATCCCCTCATCTAAATCATCAATAAAGATGTTAAACAGGACTGGACCCAACACAGACCCCTGGGGAACACCACTGGTGACCAGCTGGATGCAGCTCCATTCACCAGCACTCTCTGGGCCCGACCCTCCAGCCAGCTCCTAATGGAGCTCCTGCATTTGCAATTGAATTTGTCAAAGTCATGGGAATGGTTGGAGTGGGACAGGCAGTGATGGGGAGTATGAGAGGTGGGGACCCATGTGCTGCATGACTAGCAAGCTGCTTCCCAAATTCCACTGGGAAAGGTGCGTTTGCCTTGGGTTTCGTCAGTTTAATCCAGACCTTTCATGCTGGAGAAGATCTGCCAGCTGCTAAGGAAAAGAACAATTTATTGTCCTTATTTTAAATTTAAATGAAGGAAAAGTTTAGAAGATGGGTGTTGTAGAAATGGGGAAGGCCATGAAACGTGGCTTAAAAATTTTTTAAAATTTAAAATAGCTCACTCACGTTTCAGCCCTGGCAGTCTCCTGGGGAAATACTCTATTAAGATAATTTTTTTTTTTGGAAACTTTTATTATGTGGCCAATAGACCACAACGGGTCTGTATATCCATTAAATACATAATCATACACTTTTTCTTTACAGTGCATGTTATTTATGCATCAGAGCAGAACAAGTCCAGGAGTGCAATTATGGATATGGGCCACGTGCTGCAAATGCCTCTGAAAATCTGTAGGAAAAACCAGAAACCTGAGCTCTGGCTAAGAGAACTCATGCACAAACCTCCTGGTGCCACAGCCCCACCTCTTAAAAAGTGTGGATATTGCATTTTTCCTTGGACATCCGCCTCCAAGGAGATCTTGGCCCAGATGCCTCCCCACCAAGCAGGTGACTATTTTTTTACACTGTTAATGGGGATCTGTAACAAAGATGGGGACACACTTTTAATCAGAGCCTGTGTGAGGACAAGGGTGATGGTTTTAAACTAAAAAAGGGTTGATTTGGGTTAGATATAATGAAGAAGATTTTTACCATGAAGGTGGTAAAACACTGGCAGAGGTTGCCCAGAGAAGCTGGGGAAAACTTAAGAGCCCCTTCCAGTGCCTACAGGGGCTCCAAGAGAGCTGGAGAGGGACTTTGGACAAGGGCCTGGAGTGACAGGACAAGCAGGAATGGCTTCAAACTGCCAGAGGGCAGGGTTAGATTGGATGTTGGGAAGAGATTCTTCCTGTGAGGAGGCCCTGGCACAGGGTGCCCAGAGAAGCTGTGGCTGCCCCATCCCTGAAAGTGTCCAAGGCCAGGTTGGACAGGGCTTGGAGCAACCCGGGCTGGTGGGAGGTGTCCCTGCCCATGGCAGGAGATGGAACAAAATGAGCTTTAACACTCCCTTCCAACCCAAACCATTTTACAATTCTATGATGAAAAACTGGTTGTAGTTGATTGTTTCTGGTTCTGACACCCTCTCTCCCTCTCCCACATTTCCATCTCTTCTCCTCCTGGCCTGGAGGTTCTGCAGAGCTGGGCTCCTCTCAGTCCCCTGTGATGACCACAGTCTGGAGGGGCAGGAACTCCCCCTACCATTTGCCACTCACTAAATTTCTCTTCTTGTTTTGTTTTTTAAAAAAGCAATTTTGGAAGCAACACACCAGGCTGACACCTCCCCATCAGCCCTGTTGACATCTCCTGGTGTCCTCAGGACTGGAGAGGGGATGTGGTGGAAAAGGCACTTGTGTTTTCCAGATGTAAAGTATCTGGGGTGAAAATGAAGGTGACTGGTTTGTGGGAAGCTCTGGAGCTTCTTGCATGGGCATGATGGTGATGATGGCCTGAGGGTGATGATGGTCTGAGGGTGATGATGGCCTGAGGGTGATGATGGTCTGAGGATGATGATGGTCTGAGGATGATGATGGCCTGAGGGTGATGGTGGTCTGAGGGTGATGATGGCCTGAGGGTGATGATGGCCTTGGCTCAAAGGAGAGAAAGGGTTAGTCCTGCTTTCTGCTGTTGGATCCTGAGACACAGCTCTTTCAGAGGACACCCAGAGTAGGGGATATCCCCCAGAAAAGACCCCAGGAAAGAGACACCCAGGAGCAGGATTCTGAAATGCTGCCCTGCACTAAATAGCCTAATTAGGCAAGTAAATGATGAGTGAAATTGAGATGGTGGCAAATCAAAGTGAAAGAAGGTAATGAATGCAAAGTTCCCTGTGCAAAAGCAAACAAGCCCCTGGTCCTGTGAGATGCCACCCCAGCCCTGGGCTCACTGAGGCTGCCTCATGCCTTTCCCCTCCCCAAAGTACTCAGCATCCCCACAGAGCCCACTGGAAGCACATGTGTAATTAAATAACTGCCTTCCAAACATGATCAGCTCCAGCCAGGTCAGATCCCATCTCCATTCCAGGCATTCAGCACATCCAGCTCACCAGGAGGTGCTGCAAAAGGGTTGGGATGGCTTTGCAGCTTCTGCTTAAAAGATACTTTGCATCTCAGAGGAAACACGAGTGAAATGTGATGCAGTCATAGCTGAAGTAATTAAGTGCATCTTACTTAGCGGAGTCCCAAAGGCTGTGCTAACTCAAAGACAGCTTCTTTTTTTCCACAATATTTCAATTTTTTTAATGAATATGCATAGCAGGCCCATAAATGCTCCAGTTAATCCTAAGAAGGAGAGAAAAACAGGCTGACAAATGGCACATATTCCACACTCCTTGTTTATGGGGAGAAGGGGAATCCAGAGCGAGTGACAAATACCATGAAGAAGGGTCTGGCCAGAACAGAGAGCTCTGCTAAGACAGATAATGTCTGAAAAAGCTTCAAGCTTCAACTTAACTGTCCACCAAAATTCTTATGCAAAAGCAGCTCTTTCCAGCCATACAGGGTACAGCACCAGCCAGCACACCTGGGGCTCAGGTCCCAGGCTCCAGGAATGACTGCCCTCATGCAATGTCCTCTCTTGGCTGTAATAATGCCAAGGTCATGGGTTCAATCCCCTGTGTGGGCCACTGACTGAAGAGTTGGACTCGATGATCCTTGTGGGTCCTTCCAACTCAGAATAGTCTGTGACTTAACTCTGTGACTCCTGCAAAATCCTGATTCCCATCTGCAGCCTTGAGGCAGGTTCCACCCCTAAAACCACCTTCTCCCTTTGCTTTCTCCTCCTCCTCCCACCCTCCTTAGTTTCAGCTACACCTTGAGGATATCACCACGTTTTGGTGGCAGAAATACAAACTCAGAGGTTCTGTGCTATTCCCCCACGCTCTGCCCTTGCAGCACAGGTGGAGCAGGGATGCTCCAAGCTGCTCCCAGCTGCTTGGCTGGGCTGCAATCCCGGGTGGGATCCATGCCAAACCACTTGCAGATGTTACCCAGCAGGAAAAGAAGAAATTTGGCAAGAGTTTGCCATCTAACACTGTCTGACCCCAAAAAACAGCATCCCCTGAGCCAAAGCAAAGCTGCATAAAGTGGGATGTGCACAAGAAAATGGCCAGGACAAGCAGGAGTGGGCAGGTGTGAAACCCCACTGAGGGGCATCACTCCACGTGCCAGGGAGACCAGGTGGACATATCCTGGGAACGAGCTGTGCCCCAGGCTCGTCCCCAGCACTGTGGGCAGCAGAGCAGGGGGGGATTCTGCTGCTCTGCTCTGCTCTGCTCCCAGCAGACCCCACCTGTAGGGCAGCCTCCAGCTCTGGGATTCCCAACATCAGAAGGATGTCAACCTGAAGGAGCAAGTCCAGAGGAGGCCACAGAAATGCTCTGAGGGCTGGAGCCCCTCTGCTCCGGAGCCAGGCTGGGAAAGCTGGGGGGGTTCAGCCTGGAGAAGAGAAGCTCCAGGGAGACCTGAGAGCCCCTGCCAGTGCCTAAAGGGGCTATTAAGAAAGGTGGGTACAGACTTTTCAGCAGGGCTTGTTCCAACAGGACAAAGGGTAATGGTTTTAAATGAAAAGAGAGTTGACTTTGACTGGATATAAGGAAGAAATCTTTTAGGATGAGGATGGTGAGGCCCTGGCACAGGTTACCCAGAGAAGCTGTGGCTGCCCCATCCCTGGAAGTGTTCAAGGACAGATTGGACAGGGCTTGGAGCAACCTGGGCTGGTGGAAGGTGTCTCTGCCCATGGCAGGGGATGGATCAGGGTGGTCTTTGACAGTCTCTTCCAACCTAAACCATTCTGTGACTCCTTGAGTCTCACCGCTCCCAGGGTGAGTTAACACAGGTGGGCTGAGCAGAACTGTCAGAGCTTCCCTGGCCAGGGTCTTC
Source organism: Sakesphorus luctuosus (assembly GCA_013396695.1). Lineage (NCBI taxonomy): Eukaryota > Metazoa > Chordata > Aves > Passeriformes > Thamnophilidae > Sakesphorus > Sakesphorus luctuosus. The sequence goes on along the minus strand of VWZD01007926.1, from coordinate 230,302 downwards.
CTCCCCAGGCAAGGCAAGGAGCTCCTCCAGGGGAGCCAGTAGGCTCAGCAGCAGCACAGCTTCTCTCTCCTTGGGTCTGTTCCCAAGAACAAGCCATTACAATCACAATCAACCAGGGAGAGAAATTATCTGCTGAACAGCTTTGAAGCAAAGTTTTCCCAGCAGGCTTTTTCTGTATTGAAGTTTAAATGTAAACGCATCACCATAGCTGAAATGCTTAAAGATGATTTACTTAAAAAAGAGAGAGAGCAGGAGAGAGAGAGGCTGATAAGAAAATATATCCCCAATTACCACCCCTCCTCTTCCCGATTTGTAACTGCTCCTAATAAACTTTCATGGTCTATGTAAAATGCTTTAGTGCGGTGACAAATTTCTGCTGGAATTTGAGATGTCTTGTTCAGAGTAATAGCTATCTCACACAGGTGCCCAGCTGCTATTGTAAAATCAGTAAGCATTTAATTGAAACAAATGACTATAATAATAGTACATTATCCCTGCAGGCTCATAGCCATAACAGTTTTAATTATTGAGTTAAGAGTCAAACTAATTTATCCTTTAAAGTAACAGCCACATCTTTGGTTCCACTGATCATCCCATTACGAACATGAGGGGAACAGTTGGAAAGGATTTTAAAAGGAAGTAATTTATTTTTGTGGAGGTGGGGGGGCATTTATTATATGGCAGAGGGTTTTTGTGTGCAGTGGGGTTCCCAGCTGTGGTTGTCACTTCCCAGGATGAGCCTCCCTCCCAGTTCCCACAGGGATCAGGCACCCCCCTGCCTCTCCTGAGGATCTGTCCCCCCACTGGACTGCTGTGGGGTGGCTTTGCTGGCCTGGCAGCAGCAGCACAGGAGCCCATGGGAACTGCTGAGAGTTTGGGCACATGGAAATTTTTTGGAACCATATTGAAATTGCTGCTTCTCTTCATTGAACACAGTGGGGGAAAAAAAGGTTTTACCAACTCAAGGTTGCAAACATGATCTGAGGCAGCATCTCTGAACTCAGAGCCAGGCAGTGAAGAGGAAGACTCCACATTCATGATTTTAAAAAAGTGTTTCTGAGACACAGACATGCCCTGGGGCAGATTTGAAGGCACAGCTTTCCCCTGTCCTCAGTGGCTGTGACGAGGGGGATGTAAAGCATTGCTGGGAGCCCGTGGGGCACGGCACGGGCACTGCAGGTGGGGGAGATGGAGAAGGGGTGGCTGCAAGGAGGTGCTGCCCACTGCCCAGACCCTCCTTGCCAGGTGGGGTTCAGAAGCTGTCCAGGAATGTGGATTCACTTCTCAAATCAAATCCCCCTGTGGGTGATCCCTGGAGCATGCCCTGAGTGCAGCCTGCATGGCCAGCCTGTGCCACCTGCACGCAGAGCTCACGTGCCAGTGCTTGTCAGGCTGGGGGCTCTCACCAGTCTGTCCTTCACCAAAGCACTTGCAGATCACCAGCAACCCACTCCTACTTTGGCCAAAGGTGCAGAGCATTCCTCTGCACCCACTCCACGCTTCCCACCCTGCTCAGTGCTATGGATGCTTTTTGGACTTCTCTGTCTGCAGGACCCACCATGAAGCATCTCACAGCCCTTTCCCAGAGCCACCATCTCTAAAGAGAGGTGTGCTCATCTTGAAAGACCTTTTTTGCTCCTGCAGGTTGGACAATATCCGTTCTCCAAACACACATATACATTATTTGGGATCAGTTTTTCATATCATGCCAAAAGCTCTGCCTTTCTGTCTTCTGCTGCTTCCCTTCTCACTGCAGCATCTGCCAGCTCCACTGGCAATTATTTAATTTATTCCTTCAGCAGAAATATGACAAACTCCAGGAAGACAGAGTGACAATCCAGCCCACCACAACTGTGTAACATTTGGTTTGTATTGTTCAACTTTCTCAACAGACTTTGTGCTTCCAAGTCAAATGTCTTGCAGATGTCTAAGTATGTTATGTTAACACTGTTACCTCTATCACCCAAACCTGTAATCTCATCAAAAAAGATATCAAGTTAGTTTGACAAGATTTGTTTTCCATCAGCCCATGCTGATTGGCATTAATTATATTACCTTCCCTTAATTCTTTATTAATTGAGGCCTGGATCTGCCACTCCATTATTTTGCTGAGGATTGATGACACCCTGACAGGTCTGTAATTACCCAGGCTGTTCTGTTTCCCTTTTTAAATATTTGCAGATTAATTTTTTTTCTAGTCCTCCAGAGCTTCCCCAATATTCCAAGAATCACTAAATACCAGCATTAGCAGCACTGAGAGCTCCTCAGTCAGTTATCTGAAGCCATGTGCAGACAAGTTGGCTCAGCATGATGCCTTAGAGGGAACCTGAGCAGACATATATGAGAAAAGAACCTTTTATGGTTTGCTTTAAATGCCTTAAATGAAATCCTGACCTTTCTAATTAATGTTGGCAGTTTCAAATGCAATGCTTTCAAACATGGAGCTTCACCCTAAAGCCATACAGCATCCCCAGCCAAGGCTCCCAGGGCTTCTCCTACTTGAAAATGGACTGAGGAGAAGGACTGAAGTGGATGAAAAGCTGGCCATGACCTGGCCATGTGTGCTGGCAGCCCAAAAATCCAACTGCATCCCGAGCTGCACCCCCAGCACTGTGGGCAGCAGGGGAGGGAGGGGATTCTGCCCCTCTACTCTGCTGTGGTGAGACCCCACCTGCAGTGCTGCCTCCAGCTCTGAGAGCCCCAAAGTAAGAAGGATGTGGATCTGCTGGAGCAAGTCCAGAGGAGGCCACGGAGATGCTCCAAGGGCTGGAGCCCCTCTGCTCTGGAGCCAGGCTGGGAGAGCTGGGGGTGTTCACCTGGAGAAGGCTCCAGGGAGAGCTGGGAGCCCCTGCCAGTGTCTAAAGGGGAGGGCAGGAGAGGGCAGGACAGGGGGGAATGGCTTCTCACTGCCAGAGGGCAGGGTTAGATGGGATATTGGGAAGGAATTCTTCCCTGTGAGGGTGGGCAGGCCCTGGCACAGGTTGCCCAGAGAAGCTGTGGCTGCCCCATCCCTGGGAGTGTTCAAAGTCAGGTTGGATGGGGCTTGGAGCAACCTGGCCTGGTGGAAGGTGTCCCTGCCAAAGACAGGGAGGTTTGAACTAGATGGCTCTTAAGGTCCCTTCCAACTCAAACCACTCTGTGTTTGTATATAATTCTGTCTCCTCTCTGTGGGGACTTTTTTGATCTGCTTCTGTTACTACATAAATTACTCCATGTCTTTCCAGCCTCTGCATGCTTTTTTTTTCCCCCCAAGAGAAGTTCCCTGCAGCAACAGCCCCCGGGTGCTGGAAGGGGTGGGCAGGACCTGGGGCTGGTGTTGGGGAGCTCCTGCCTGACACACTGAGCTCGGTGCTTTGGCAGGCTGTGATCTCATGCTACAATATCCTGCTATTACAGGGGAAAGAACCCTCCAAACACAATTAACACATCATCAGAAGATAAAACACTGTAACTTCTGGGTGAGAACAGGGATGTTAAACAGGATAGAGACTGCTTGGGAATATTTCTCATTCATACTGTCACTGCTCCCCATGCTGGAAGGGCACAGCCAGAAGGAACAGACCAATTCGTGTGGCATGAAATGAATTTTGTTATTTTCCTGTGATACCATCACAGACTATTCTGAACTGGAAGGGACCCACAAGGATCATCAAGTCCAACTCTTAAGTCAATGGCCCACACAGGGGATTGAACCCATGACCTTGGTGTTATTACAACCAGGTTTTAACCAACTGAGCTAAACTCAGTGGTCATGGTATCCACCATAGTCATTCTGCTAACAAGAGCATTACTGGGGATTTGTAAAGCAGAGATGCCCACGAGGATCCCAAATCCAGCCACTCCCACCCCCAGGGAGTGCCAGGGAGGTCGGAGTCCTGCTCCAGTGTGTGCTTCCCTTTCTCTTGGGTCAGTGGATTTGTTACACAGATTTCAAGAGGTTAATGGTTTTACAGTATCTCAAGATGTCAATGACAAACCTGGGCAAGCTGGAGCTCCAGACTTGTCCTGCATCTCAGACCTGCAGCCCTAGCTGGGATGCTGCTTCTTAAGGAGATGTCTAAAGTATTGTAAGACCTTGGCCCATCCTGAGTGACGAATCCCACCAGCTGTGTGATGATGGAGAAACTACCCAGCTGAGGTGGGAACCTGAACAGCATAGAACAGAGTCATTAAGGCTGGAGAAGACCTCTAAGATCATCGAGTCTAACCCTTAATCCAGCACTGCCAGGTCCACTGCTAAGCCGTCCTCAAGTGTCACAACATCTACATGTTTTCTGATGACTTCCAGGGATGGTGACCACCACTGCCCTGGGCAGCCTGTTCCAGGGCTTGAGCACCCTTTCAGTGAAGAAATTTTCCAAAATATCCAACCTAGTGCAACTTGAGGCCATCTCACATAGCTGAGCACATGGGGTGTCGGGGTGTCGGGGTGTCTCCTGCAGCTCAGCTCCTGCAGCCCTCCAACCTCACCTCACCTGCACTATGGAGACCACAGGGCTGTCCTCGGGCTTCCTTCACACTCCTGAGCTGCCCCATGACCAGCAGACAGGTGACACTGTCCCTGTACACCAGTGTCACATCACCTTTGACTGAGGGAGGGCTAAACCTGCTACTTACATTGGAGGTGCTTGGGAACAACGTGATGGGATGGATTCTCCAGGAGAACTGCATGAGCAACCAAGCCTGGTGGCAGGACTGCCCCTGGGCATGAGGAGCTCAGACCTCTGCCCTACCATAAGATGTGGTTCTGAGGAGAAGGGTTCCCACCCAACCCTTTAATTCAGGGCATTGTGCTGCCATGGGGACACACCATCTCTGGGATCTAAACCATCCATCCCCAAATGGTCCCTCACTGCTTGCCAGAGCTGGGCACAACATAGAATCATAGAATGGATGGGGTTGGAAAAGACCTCCGAGATCACCAAGTCCAACCCTTGGGCCAACTCCAGGCCCTTTACCACATCATGGCACTCAGTGCCACGGCCAAGCTCACTTGAAAAACCTCCAGGGATGGGGAATCCACCCCCTCTCTGGGCAGCCCATTCCAATGCCTGAGCACTCTCTCTGCAAAGAAGTTTTTTCTCATCTCCAACTTCAATTTCCCCTGGCAGAGCTTGAGCCCCCCGTGCCCCCTTGTCCTATTGCTGAGTGCCTGGGAGAAGAGACCAACCCCCAGCTGGCCACAACTTCCCTTCAGGCACTTCCAGACAGTGCTGAGGTCACCTCTGAGCACATGATAATGCTGCACAAAACAGTTTAATCTTAGAATCACCAAAAGGTTTGGGTTAGAAGTACCTTAAAGTGCACCTCATTTCCACTCCCCTGCCATGGGCTGGGGCACCTTTCACTAGACCAGGTTGCTCAGAGCCTTCCACTTACTTGTTTTCCAGGTGTTTTGCTGCTTCACTATTGAGTCTTATGGGGCAATGCATGAAGGAAAGGGACCATTGTGACTATTCCTATGGGGATTGATTTGGAGACAGCATGTGTTCCTCACCAGACTCACTCTTCCAAGGTCAAGGATGAGCAAGACAGTCCAGCAAAACGCAAGCAAAGTTCTGGTTCCAGTGAAAAAGTTCCTGCTCCAGTGGGAGGTGTTCCTGCCCATGGCAGGGGCGTGGAACTGGATGGGCTTTAAGGGACCCCCAACCATTCTAGGACCTGTCTGAAGGAGGAGCAATGCTGTGGCAATGGAAAGCAGCTGGGCTGTGTGTGCTCTGCTGCTGCTCCCACAGCTCTCAGCTGGAGAACTCTCTGTAAATAAAGTCTTCAATAAACTTCATTTTTTTAAAGTACATTATTTCACGGATAAAGAACAAGCCTGATAATTCAGTGAACATGTTTGCAACTAATCTATCCCATTAATTTCCAGCATGTTTTCTGAATACATTATTTAGTGATTTTGTAAAAACTGCTTGTAGAGGAAGGGAATTGCTGCTCATTCAGGCATAGCACCATCATGGCCTAAAATTCCCCTAGAATGGGCAGGGGGAGGTAATTAAACAGCACCAGAGCCTGCCCCTTTTCCAACCCATCAGGGGTATCAAACTTAATAAAATTGTCACCTCCCCTTCATGTTTCTTGGCAAAAGGAGGAAAGACATAGACAACCAGCCACAGAAGGGAAAAGAAGCAAAGAGGGCAGATGATGAAACCTTCAGTGGTGCAGGTGAGGGACTGAGGGGGCTGGGATGGTGCTGGCAGCAGGGAAGGGTTTGTACCAGCCCTGGAGCCCACCCAGAACAATTTCCTAGTCTGGCTTTCTGTTTCCACATTTGAGGTGGATGGAGGAGGAGACAAACTATCTCATCAAGTACTTTTTTTTGCATTATGTGGGTGTGGTGGTGAGACAAAGCCATCCCAAGCAAGGGGAAAATCTCTTTCAGCATCAGTCCTCTTTATACATCAGATTTTCTTTAATTTCTGGTTTTCTCTTTTTAGTCCCAAAGATACTGATGGGGAGTTGGATTCAGAAGCCAGTGTTAAAACCTTCTGTGGTAAGTAGCTCTATAAATGGGACTTGCTGCTTTCCAGGCCTGGGGTGAGACACCACGTGTTGTGTGGGGCTACAGGTGGTCCCTGGCCACATGTCCAAGGTCCTCTTTTGTCATGAATGGAAATTTAGGATCCTGCTGACTGCAGCTCCTAAACTGTGCACTCCATGGGACCACCACCTGCCCAGCAAAGCCATCCCACAGGTCAAGGACAAGATCTGACAAAGAAATAGATTCCTGGGGAGCAGAGATCTGGTTTCATGCAAATTACCTTAGGCATGAAATAAAGGGAAAGCAGGAAAATACCAGAGACAGAAAGTTTTCCACTTCACTTCTCCAGCTCTGCAAAGACTCCCTGGGGAATTTTCTTTCTCTGGTGGGTTTACCAGACCCTTGACATTATTAGATGTTTAACATCCTGTGTTACAGCTCAGCCTCCTTTTCACCACACTTTGAGTGGCTGGGATGGACAAAAGGCCTGTTCCAGGTAGATTGGAGGCCAATCATTTCAGTTTTGTCATCCTGCCTGCCCAATGGACAGCTACAAGGGAAGAGCTGAAGTGTGCTCTGCTGTGTGACAGGATGAGGCAGGATCTCACCAAGTCCTTCCCCATCCTGCTCCCCAGAGAGAGCACCCTGGAGACCCTCTGTGCATTGCCTGGTAATAGCCATGGAGCACATGGGGCTGTGCCCATCCCCAGCCTGGCAGAGGGACAAGAAGCTTCACTTTTGATGCACAAGATGCTGGACTCTGTAAATCTTGGTGGTGTTTCCTTCTCAGGGGTACAAAAATTAACATAGGCAAAAGCACCTCCAGCTCCTATGGGACCTTCCACAACCAGCTCCCCCACGGCTCTGCACCACACTCCCCCATCCCACCTGCAGCCACGTTGGCCCCCTCATCTCCCACAGCACTTATTGCCCCCTCCCTGTGCTCATACAGCTTATTGAAGCCTTTCAGCACAGCCAAGTTTATGTCTCTCCTGGCTCTTCTCACACATTTTAGATATTGCATTCACATAAAGCAATAGACTCACAGGTAATGACAGACCTCCACGTTTTATTGCGTGGAGCATTAAAAAAGAACAAGGAGAAGAAGGAAAAAAGAAGTAATTTTAGAACACAACAGGAAACTGGGAAGACTAGATAGAAAACTCATCCCAGTGGGATTAAACTCTGTGAATGAATCTTAATAGGGTTTTTTTTTTGATTGTGAAGTCTAACAGCCCACTTTTCAAGCACCGTAAGAAACACTGTGGTATTAGAAAGAGTTGGGTCCCCAGTGGTGATCCCACATCTGCACACAAACCACAGCACTTCTCCTACTCATCTGAAACGAGCTGCCCCCCTTTTGCCCCCACTCGGTTTCCCTCTGCAGTCTGATATTTCTGGGATTATTGTGTTAGCTTGAAGTAAGTGTTTCATGAGTCTCCTATTACCAGGAATACAACATCCAGGGAAGGAGGATGGTTCTGTGACTGTATATGGCTTGGGAAACGACAGGATTTTCAACCCCCAGCTCTGCCAGAGCCATCTGAGATGGAACCAACTCTTCAGCACATCAGTTCCCTGCCAGCTAAAGGAGGATCATGGCATTCCCCTGCTCTGCAGAGGGGAACCTCGGAGAGCTGTGGGATGTGCCACGACCTTGCTGCGTCACATAAAGTGTTAACAGAAGGCACAGTCTGTTATCTGCCCATCTTTAATTATAGCAAATGCTGAACACTTTTAAAATAGGTGTGAAAAGCCCAAATGGCTCTATATGTACAAAATTAATTACAGGAGGGAACAGAGTAGAGAAACTTGAGCGCCAACTCCTGACACAAGAGCCAGATGCTCTGACTCCCTACAATGGCAAACCCTTCTCACTTCTAACCAGCCAAAATAACTGCAGCTCCTATTCCAGCACAAGTTACAGACAGGCAAAAACCTATCTAAGAGCAGGATTGAAGCCATGCAGATTTAGGAAGTGCTCACTTAGGTTCCAGCAGCAACATTAACCTGAGCTGCTGTGCTGCCTGCACTGTGCAATACACTTTATTAGATTAGCTGTAGTGTATTAAGGGGGGCCAGGGAAAGAATACTCAGTCCAGCAGCATCTCTGTCCTCTTGGGCATCCTCATGATGGATAACAAACACCTCAGAGATTCATTTATTTCCTTCCAACACCAAGGCACTCAGCTCCTGAAGGTGATATATGCCATATCAAATGAGGCTCGGGTCTGCCCAGCACTGGATTGCCACAATAACAAGTGTTCCTACTGCCAGTCTTCATTTAACCCAGGTAAATGACAGGGATTCAGGCCATCAAAAACACTTCCTTCCCTCCCCAAACATATAACCCTGAGTGGTAAACCAAGAGTAACACATAACCCCATTAAAGGTTTGATTTTTTCCCCTGGGATTACATGCTGGCACCGGGGAGCTCGATCAATTGAGTCTTGAGGTTCAATCAATAAGTGCCAACGACAACATACTGCATTCCAGCGATGCTCTCCATTCATCAACTTAAACAACTCCTGTCACCCAAAAGACAGAGGCACTAAAACAGCAATTAAGGTCTTAGGGGAAGCCTGAAAGCAGCTGGTGGCTCCTGGGACAGCCCTGGGCGTTTAGTGCTCCCAACAGGATCTTCCACCCCAGGATCAGGCACATCCCCCTCAGTGCCAGGCTGTTGATTTGATAGATATGGCAGGACTCAGACGCAACAGAAAACATTTCAATTAGGCTCTTCAAAAAAGTGATCACTATTTTGTCTTGCACATTGTGTCACCAAAACATTTTGGATGGCGTGCCACGCTCGGCGCCGCATTTGCATTTCCATCTGATCAGACACCAAGGACACGTGCCAAGCGCGTGTTTACGCTCCAGATCAAATCACAGAGCCCAGAGATCTCATTAACCTGCTGCCCTGGAATTACACAAAACCACCTGGAGAGGAAGCGCTCTCCTCCCGCCACCTTCTGAGCTTCCCAGACACTCTGTGAGCATGGGAGGCTCTCTGGAGGTGTTCCTTGGAATGCTTCCCAGTTTTTTTCTGTCCAGAGAGTCTCAGCACGAGTGCTCAGGTTCTGCAAGAGCTAAGGCTGTGTCTGGATGTACAAACAGCCTTTAGAGATGGCCAGCATGGTGAGGGGATGGGTTAGGGGGAGGATGGGTGATGAATGGAGGGGAAAGCACAAGAATATTCATCCTCTCCAAGGGTTGAGAATCAATATGGGGGCTCAGAGCTAGTGAGGACCTCAGTGGTCTGGGACACTGCTGTGCCCTTGTCACCTGAGGTCAAAGCCATGCTGACATCACAGATCCCATCCCTCACATGCACAGGGCTGGTGCCCTGGAGAGGGGCAGGTGGTGGGGACTCTGCAGCCCCTCTCACCCACAGAGAAAGCCCTTTATATTGCCAAATTGTTGAGGGCTTTCTTACAGATAATGGCCATCTGAACGATCCAGACTGTATAGACTCTGTGAGATTGAAGCAACTACCAGCAAAGAAGAAACAAAGGCACAGCTGCTGTTGAGTAGTAAAGAAGAAATCACTCCCCAGGAGTTCCCAACAACTCCCCAGACTTTCACACAAGAACTCCCAAAAGTTTCTCACAGAACTCTTGAGATTTACCTGGGAACTGTTAGGATGTTTTATCAAAACACTGAACTTGTGAGATATGGAATAGAACCAATGAAAAATGTTGCTTTATGGTGTGACAATGAATGTAGCCAACTAGCACGTAGCTTTCACCCTATATAAAGTTTGCAGTGTATTAATAAATAGCATTTTACCTAAAATCATAATGGTTTGTCGTGGGATGTCCTTTGATCCTCCGCAATTATTTACTTTACCAAATAGCGACAAAACCATCCTTGTTCTGCTCTAAAGAGTGCAGCAACCTCAGCATGAACTCTGGGGTTTAGGCTTTTATCTACATGCATCCTTGTTTGTTAAACAAAACCTTAAAGCTGCTTATAGGAAGTGACTGCCAAAACTTTTATCATTTTCACAGGCTTGTTTTCCAGGAACAGACAATATTTCCCAAGCAGCCACCAGTGCATCAAAGGGGATGCACCACAGCAGATTGACTTGGGAGAAGCTCCAGCAGGATTCTGGAATCTTGACTTGTAGTAAAGGATTTGATATCATTGGTCTCAGCTTCCCCAGATGGAAATGGTAAAAAAGGAATTACTCCAGAGCTGAGATGGGCAGGTACAAATGCTGTGTCATGATGGATGAGATTAGCAAAAATCAGCCCATTCCACACTGTTCTTGTGATGCAGAAGATGAAGAAGAGCCAAATAAATTGTCTGGGAAGAAAGGGTTACTTTTCAATCGAAAATTAATGCACTGAATTCTGAATTAACATGTGGGATAATTAAAACCATCTTTCCAATGAATTTATTATAGGATATACAAAGCTAATTATAAATTCTCTGTTGCTTAATCCCTTGCAGTTTGCTAATGCAGCGTTGAAATCTCTTTGGCCACACTTGTTTAAATTATTCATTAGACACAGCAACAGTTGTGAACTGTAATTTAAATTGGCGTCTCATGAATATTCAATTAATACAATAAACACTGGAATGTTTTACTGCACACTGCTCGATAGTTTGTGCTTGAGCTTGTGTTGACACATTTTTATTAACTCTTTATAAAGGTGTTACCTATTTATGTCACTGATTACAATGAGAATAAAAAGTCCCACTCATAAATATTTGTGTCGTCGTCTTAAGAGAGACGATGTAATTAGGTAAAGCTTCAAAAGTCATAATTAATATTGGGTGCATCTCCTGCTTGCCTTGAGCAGGTGGACTGGCACACTTTCAAAGCCTGGCACATCCCACCACACCCCCGCTTTGGTACCTCAGCCCTCCCAACTGCCCCGGCCGAATTCCGGGGTGACACCCATGGGGTGACCCTGAGGGATGCCCCACCTGGTACCCCAGAGCCCCTGGAGCCCCTGGCTGAGCTGGCATCCCAGCCCTGTGCTGTGCCCTGCTCCTACTGTGCAGAACATGGAAAGCCAGAGATAACTGGAGATACTGTGAGTGTTTGATCTCTGGTCTGGAGCCTCTGGCCTGCCAAAATTAGGAAATAAAATGCAGCTGGCAATAAAACCCCTGTGTGTGGCAGCCTCATGACACTCTACAGCACCTCACAGCCTTTTAATGGGGCATTTTTAGCAGCAGCCCTAAAAAGTAATTCTCGAGTGGTTGTATAATTTGGTGGGGGTTTCTATTTTAAGTCTGAACTTTTTCATTTAAAAGCAAGGTCCTCCTCTGACCAGAGATTATAAAAATGACATTGTGGGACTAAGTGGCTGTGGCTTTCCAGCAGCACCACCTAATAGAGGGTTAGTTTAGAAATTAAAATATCTCTCTGTTGCCAACTGCCATCCTTACAAACAGAGCTGGTGATATGAGACCAAAGGTATCAGACTCAGCAGTGGAGGTGCAGGGAAACCCCTTGGACTCAGATGTACCCTCTGGTGTGCTGACTTTCGCTGGCACAGTGGGAAATAACACCTTCTGCAACTGCTGCTTTATTTCCAGAAAAATCAGTTGGGTTTTTTTTTTTTTTTGAGCAAACACTCAGACAGACTTTCTCCTGGACACAACAAACCAAACCCCTCCAGCTTGCTCAGGGGAGAATATCACTGCCCCTCTGTCATGTGGGGGAATCTTGTTAGCAAGTGGATGAACAAAAAGGCCAAGCAGTTTATCCCAGCAGGAGATTTTGCTGATTGCTGGTGTGCCCAGGAGCTGCTCCCATGCCCCAAGGAGAACACAGCACTGCAGGGAGAACCTGTGGAGAGTCCCCATCAGCTCACAGCTCTCCCCAGACATCCCCACCAACCCCTCCTGGGTACCAAGAGCAATTTTCCTCTGTGAGAGGAGTGGCAAAGCTAATGAATATTCACAAAGTGTTTAAATGCTAATTACAGATGGATCAGCTGAGCGAACAGCTTCAAAAATGAAGCACCTTAACAAAAATATGTTTTTTAAAGTTATTACTGTGTCGACACTTTTTTGTTGGCTTGGGATCATTTGAAGGATTTTAGTCCCAGTTTCAAGGAAAGTAAGATCCACACATGCTTCTCCTACAGCACTGTATTCAGATGGTCATAAGCCTGAAATTCATGATACCTCCAGCACACACCTACAAGTACTTTAGACACAACTTTACTTCCATCACTGGGGACAGTGAGCTATTGCTGACCACCCACAGCTCCACTGGCAATACTCACAATGCCAAACTTAACACATAATCACTGATCCTCGTTAAAGATTTTAGGCATTAAGGCAATTTTGCATCTGCTCCTTTTTCCATGATGTGCTTGCACCACAGGACTCAACATTCAGTGTAGCATTTGCTTGTTGCAATCTGAATTCGATTCCTCATGGGGAAGATTATTCCCTCCTCTACTCTCCTGTATGCATGGCAGGAACCACTATCTCCCCTGTGATCTTTATATTCCCTTTTTTCCCCTCCCTGTAGGAAAAAAAGGTGGTTTGGCACCTCTTAATTATGGCTTTGTTGCTGGCAGTTCATCTGTTCACCTCAACCTTTATTTCCAGTGACATAAAACATCCGACTGTTCCGCTCCTCTGTTGCAACACCTCTTGTTCCAGATCACCCGCCTGTGAGTCAGCAGAGGGTTGTGCACCCCTTGTACTTCTCCATAAATTAGTAAGTGATACCTTGGCTTGAATTGTAAGGGTCTTTCAAGACTAATCTGTGCATTTTTGTTGCTGTTTCTTCGAGCTATTTCTCATGTACCACAGCTGGCACCTCGTTTCAACCTTGTGGTAGAACACAGACAATCACGACACTTTGTACTGCTAATGCCTTTCTTTTTCTGATCCATGAATAATTTTCTTTGCCACTGTAGAAGCTGTCCCAGAATACTAAGAAGCACATGGTCTCCTGTAACCATACCAATTCGGCTCTGACGTGAGTTGGAGAGCTGCAGCGCTCCCGGTGATGTCAATGCCTGATTCAGACATGCTTTCCTTTATGTTCCCAGAATTCAGGGCTCATTCTGCTGCTCTGAGGAGGGGGGAGCTGGCTGAGCTCCTACAGACTCTGCCAGATTTCACCCAGCACTGCAATTTGCACTCACATACTCTGGAAAATGCCACTTGACTGTGTTCAGCTTGAAGTGTCTTCTCCCTGAAGCCCTGAGGAATGACAGTGGGTAGATCCTTGTATCCAGCAACCTAAATGGGATGGGCTCGCTTTGGATCTTCTCATCTCATGGACCAAGTGAGACTGATGGCATCCAGGGCTGCCTCCACCCTAGAAGCAGAATGTGCAGAGGCAGGATGGACAGCCCACCAAATGTAAAATTAGGCAGGTTTTAAATACTAAAGTATCATAGAACCATAGAATGGATTGGGTTGGAAAAGACCTCCGAGATCATCAAATCCAACCCTTGCTCCAAATCCAGTCCCTTTACCAGATCATGGCACTCAGTGCCACGGCCAAGCTCAGCTGAAAAAACTCCAGGGATGGGGAATCCACCCCATCTCTGGGCAGCCCATTCCAATGCCTGAGCACTCTCTCTGCAAAGAAGTTTTTTCTCATCTCCAACTTCAATTTCCCCTGGCAGAGCTTGAGCCCCCCGTGCCCCCTTGTCCTATTGCTGAGTGCCTGGGAGAAGAGACCAACCCCCACCTGGCCACAACTTCCCTTCAGGCACTTCCAGACAGTGCTGAGGTCACCTCTCAGCCTCCTCTTCTCCAGCACAAACACCCCCAGCTCCCTCAGCCTCTCCCCACAGCACTTGTGCTCCACTCTCTTCTCCAGCCTCGTTGCTCTTCTCTGGCCCCGCTCCAGCCCCTCAATCTCTTGCCTCAACTCAGGGGCCCAGAACTCAACCCAACACTCAAGGTGTGGCCTCCCCAAGGCAGAGTCCAGGGGAAGGCTCACTGCCCTGGGCCTGCTGGCCACGCTCCTTTGGATCCAGGCCAGGATGCCATTGGCCTTCTTGGCCACCTGGGCACACTCTTGGCTCCTGTTGAGCTTCCTGTCCCTCAGTCCCCCCAGGTTCCTTTCTGCCTGGCTGCTCTCCAGCCACTCTGTGCCCAGCCTGGAGCGCTGCAGGGCTTGGGGTGGCCAAAGGGCAGGACCTGCACTTGGCCTTGTTGAACTTCATCCCATTGGAAGGAAACTCCTGATCTGTGGAAGAATTTAGTTCTTGCCATTTTAGCAGAGATTAGATTTTGTGGGTCAGTACCAATACTTCCTTTTAAAATTCTCCCCTGACTGAACAGGATTGATGCAAAGTCCAAGGTCCCCCTTTGTGCCTCCATGGTTACACATACTGGATGTGCTCCCAGTGGTGATAACATCTCCCAGGATGTTCCGCTGCTCCTCCAAGCTCTCTGACTGCACTGACTGTCCCAGAAGGCAGGATACACTCTGTGTATATTCACAGCTCTGGCTTGTATGTCACCAGAGGTTACTCCAGCCCAGAACACACAGTTCTCTGTTGCTCACCCCCTGTTAAACCATGACACCCATCCAGGGCTGAGCTGTACCACTGTGATGCAGATGAAGATCTGGATTCTCAACCCTTCAGAAACACAAGGTGAGGACAGGAAACCTCCCTTGGAGAACAACTGCAGGGTCATGTCTTGCTGCTTTGCCTTTGCAGTCAGTGTTACAGGGGATGATGCACCAAGGAATGTCCCTTCCTTTCCAGCAGGAAAGTTATCAAGTTTTATCAAATATGAGAATGGCAAAAGGTAGTGTAGAAACGTCAGCCCATTCCAGGATGAGGATGGTCACCTCCCAAATGGGGACAAAGACAAGGCAGAGGTGTTTACAACTTGCTTTGCCTCTGTCTTCAACATGGATAACAGACCAAGGGGGTCTCAGTGTCCTGAGCTGCAGGACCATGACTGTGAGAATGATCAACTCCCAGTCAACTCTGACACTGTGCAGGATCTGCTGCTCCAGGTGGATCCCTGCAAATGTATAGGGCCTGATGGCATTCAAAAAACTGCTGATGTCATCACAAACCCTCTCTCAATGATTGCTGAGCAGTCTTGGGATCCAGAGAGGTCCCAGGTCTCTGGAAGCTGGCAAATATTGTCCCAATTTTCTATATTTTTAAGAAACTCTTTTCTTGTGTATTAGGTGAAGAGGTTGCAAACATCAGCTGCCCCCTATCCCTCAAACCCCTTCCCTCCTGCATCTCATCCACTGCTCATCCCACACCATCACTGCCTGTCCACCAAGGACCAACAGCAGGATTTCACTCCCAAATTCAGCTGCTCCTTGCCACGCTCATGTCTGCTCATGTCTCTTCAATGTGTTGCAAAGACAGAATGTTAATTTCCTTATTAACCTTCACTTTCCACACGAAACTGTTCCTTTCTGCTGAACAGCTGGAAAAATCTGTGCAAACGCAGGCACCTAAAGTGTGGACTAACATGTCTGAGCTGAGGGTCTAGTCCTCCTTGAGTCCCCTGCAGACATTCACTTCATCCCAGGCAAGCTATTTCAGACAGGCCCAATGAATCACCCTCTGAAAGAGCTTCTTACTGGGAAAAAACCAGGCTGACTCATTCAGGCCCTGCTTGGGTATCACTCCACAAAGTTGGCTTATTAATGTGGCATTTTCCACCTTTGCAATATTTCTAACAAAACAGCCAAGCTCAATGCTTAGTTTTTTTATACTCCTCACTCAACACTGACACTGCCCTGCACTTGGGAATCCCTTTTCTTGGTGTTGGCTGGAAAACCTGTTTTTTCATCAGGAGAATTTTTTTCTAAGAACTCTGCAAGCTGCTGCCTCTTAAAGCCTTCTCATAACTCCAGAAGGGCTCTGTTTGTACTCTGTCTCTGGCCCAATCTGCATCAGGGCAGGGGATTTCTCCTTCTTTGCTCTATCTCCATATTCTTAATCTTTTTGACACTGAAGAAGTCACCTAAATGTCTGTCTGTCTATGACCAGGTGCCCTCAGTTTCCCCATGGTGGGCAGCTGGATGTTGGCGTCTGCCCTCAGCTCAGAGTCCTTTCTCAGTAAAACCAGTTCTATCAAACTCAGAAATACTTGCTGCTCCATGACAGGTGTTTTGGACTCCTGTTACCACACCATGTTTAATTGCTGATCAAAGCACCATCCTGCAAGACCAGCTTCCCATTCCTCCCAAACAGGTAACCTCACAGCACTGATCCCCAAAGCAAAAGGCTCCTGGATCCAAGTCTTACAATTCCATGCCCAAACTTAAAAATCCCATGCACAAATCTTACAAAATCAGAGACAAGCTCAAGCCTTGTCTACTTGGCAGCAATGTTGGCTGCATGAATTACATGCTGAATTCAAAGTAGCTGAGAAATCCACTCTGTTCATGTTTAGGACAAGAGGAAATGTCCTCAGGCTTCATCAAGAGAGGTTTGGCAGAGTCAGTTTAATGGTTGAACTCAGTGATCTTCGAGGTCTTTTCCAATCTAAATGACTCTATGATTCTATGAAATACTTGCATTTCTATTCAGTGATAAACACAGGAAAGAAGTGAACAAGGAAAATGTTTCTTAGAGGAAAGAGGAAGCCCAACCTTCCTTTAGCTTATGCTGTTTCCCTCAACTTTGGCTCTCAGCTCATGACAAGACTGACACATCTGTATAAGGGGGAATCAAACCCATAAGGTCTGGTTGCAAAATGTATTGATTTTAATGATTGATGTTTTTAAATTACTGTAGATGATGGACTACAAGAGCCATCTTGCTACAGCCATAATTGTAGTTATCCCTCTAATTTTTCCCCAGAGAACCTTCAATGTGAGCTGTAACTGAGGCCCAGTGATTAGGTGGACACGACATCCAAGTGTGCCAAGTGATCAACTGGTGTTCTAAATGTCACTGGCCATTTCCTCACACCTATTTACAGTGATCAGATGGCAAAAGCAACAACACAAACACTGCAAAAATGCAAACATAGTGGAACAGGATTTAAAATTATTGCAAGAACCCCACTCCCAACTCCTCACAGCAACTCCCAGCCAGCTCCACTTCCACCCATGCATCCTCCAAGGACAGCTGGACAAGGGAGTTCAGCATCACCCACAGGACACAGGAGCAGTTGTAATAACTAAAACCTTTGACTGTTCATGGGCAACAGTAAAAATCAACATGAAATTCATGGGCACCAGCCCTTGCAGAGCAGTGCAGGACTTCTCGGTGAATGGCTCCAATAAATCAGCATGGCTGAGTTGTTGCTGACTGCACTAAAGCCATTGTACTGTATATGACTTTTCTACTTCAGTGAGAAAGCAAAGCAAAAGGGAATGAAGCAAACTGTCACTCAGGAGAATTCCAGCACCAATCAACCATTATGGATCAGGAAACCCAAATTGTCAAGGGGGCTTCAAATGTACTCCTGGATTTTTGAGGCGTAAGACCCAAAGCATAAAATTGAAAGGCAGAATTCTCCTGTGCAGACCTGAAGTCTGTGCACAACAGCCATGTGTGCACACCCCCCCCCACACACATCCCCCATTCCTTGCACATCCAAGGAGCTTGGGAATGTAACTTTATGTGATCCCAGTGGATTCAGGCTCTTTCCCACCAAATTCTTTGGAAAGTCACATCAGATAGGCTCTATCAGCTCACATTTCACCAATACTCTGTGACTCTGAGAAGCCAGAGAAAAACTTGTTTTAAAAGAAGTCCCACTTGCTGCACTTTGAAGAATTCCATACAGGAGCCTTTCCACAACCAGCTTAATATTACAGATATTTCCTGCAAAATGGGTAACCACTGGGTTAGCAGAGGAAATGTTCACAACCTCATGCTGCTTAACTACACACACACATCCCATAAATCAGCAGCGGAATTGCTCTTCCACTTGGCATCAATACAGTGCCCTCATCAGGGCACAATCCTCGGTGCTGAACTCTGGCATCCAGCCCTTCAGGAGCTGCATTTCTGCCTTGTAAAACAGCATGGCCATGGCAGAACTACATATGTTGGATTAGAAAAGGGCTTTCAAAATCGGCCGTACCCAAGGTGGGACGGGGATTGCCAATCCGCCTTGCAAATTCCCTGACACATTTTTTAGGCATTCTTGGCACAACCAGAACTCCAAATCAGGCTTTACTTTCATGGAAGGATTAAAAACCCCTTGTCTTGCTGCCTTTGACTTCACTGTTCCGATTCAATTCTTAGGGCAATTCTTTTTTTTTTTTTTTAATTCTTAGGGCAGGTCTTGCTTTGATGATCTGTAGATGCTGTAGAACATCTATTGGCCACCACGGTGGGGCTGGAATTCTGCTGGAACAGGCAGATGACGAAGAAGAAATCACTCAACCAAGACAAAGCTAAGCAAGAAGTGCTGAGTCTTCTCAGCAAGTGATGGGATGGAGGTAATAGGAGAACCCATAAGTATAAATGTTTTTGTCCTTCAGTCTCCAGTGTGGAGGCATTAAAATTAAACTGCTTCTTTAGTTACAGCTGCCTGACATCTCAGACACCCCAGAGAGAGCCCTGTAGTGACTTCTAGGGCCATGAAGACAATTCTGTTGCCAGCAAATATCTGCTCCATGTCCACAGAAGCTCTGAGCTCCACAGTGTGGCTCATTTGTGGACCTTTCTCCAGACTTCCCATGTCCCATAGAGAGGTCTGATTGTACCCTCAGCTCTGTTATAGGAAAACCAAACTCAAATGGATGTTCTTATGGGGCAGTTACAATGGGAACAAGGCTGTGGTAGCCACAACTCCTATCACAGAATATCCTGACCTGGAAGGGACCCACAAGGATCACCAAAGTCCAACTCCTGGCCCTGCACAGGACAGCCTCAAAAATCCCACCATGTTCCATCATGAAATGTAAGTTTAAAAAGGAATGGATTTCCCAAAAGAGAGAACTTAGCCAATACAATAGCACCCAAACCAAAACCAGCTGTGGAGGCTGAGCAGTGACCTGCCTTGTCATGCTGGGTGAGAAGGCAGGTACCTTCCACCTCATCATACCTGCCAAGACATAGAAATCAAAGCAAAAACTCAACTTCAGTTGCTGATATCAGCTTTAGGCTTTGTAGGGGACAGCTGGGAAGGGGATGTGTCCTAGATATCTCATTTTGTTTTCTTGCCAGAACTTGATGTTCTCAGTTCTGCTCAACACGAACATGAAAGCTGACAGGACTCATTTTGAAAGGAAAGTGATTTTCCTGCAGGTAAACGTGCCGCCTCCTCCTCCAGATTAATGCTAACCAGATGGCCAACTGCCTGTAGATTGTTGCTAAAAAACACAGGCTGAAATAATCAGGGAGTCTCTAGGACAGACACAGAAAACTGATATAGAGCTGGAGACGTGCCATGAAAAAACCCAGTTAGCATGAAATTTGGAGCTGTGTGCAAGATTGTCTCCAGAAACCTTCTGCAATGGAGCAGGTGGGTTGGCAATGGCTGACGGATGTTTAGCACAGGGAACATGAAACCTGTGCTGTGCTGAGCTAACAACTGGAGACTGGCTCTTCCAGAGCCCGGTTATGCAAAAGCAAACCAGGCACACGTGGAAAATGCACCTTCCAAGAGGTGGTTTGCAAAGGCTGGTCTGTCCCAAGGGGCTGGCATCAGTAGGAACAGGAAAAGAGCACTGGGACAGACTTTCTCTTTGTATTAAAGAAGGTGACGTTGATGAGATACATAAAAAATGTCTCAAGCAATAAGGAGTTATTAATGCTGTGAGGTTTAATTTGGGAATGCGCCCAAATCTCCACCTCCCTGCCAAGGAAAAGAGGATCCTGGCTTTGGATGCAGAGGGAAATGACACTGATCTGGCTGCCATTGCTACAAGTAAGGACAGCAGAGTCAGAATTGATTCAGTCACTGTTTTTTAACAGTGGTCTATGGTGAAACCAGTAGGTGTGAAGTGCTCCCAGGAGCCCAAAGCAGTGATGGCCCAATTCCACCACACCTTCCCCAGAATGAGACACAACACAAGAGAGGTGGGACCTGATGCTCTCTGGCTTCAGATTAACTCCAGTCAAAAATCAGCTTTGCATTATTACATATAACAACTGCCTCCTCCTCTCCACCAACATGCATTTTAACATCTACTACAGCAACTCCCCGTGGTTTTGGTAGATACAGAAGTATTTTAAAAATTTAGTGTTCTTTTTTTCACTGTTATCAAGTCCCAGTGTTGATCTTGGCCTGTGTGGATAAAATTATTCCTTTGTCTTGCTCTGAATTTCCAAATCTCAACTCCCATGAAGTTTTCCCAGTTAAGAAACATTCCTTATGTAGCTGTTCTCACTTGTGCATCCTATGCCTAGCTATAATTCCAATTATTTTATCTGCCTCCTTCTTAAACTTAGCATCTGCCATCACTGAGGATCTTTTCAGACCCATGATAATTTCTGTTTCTATTCTTTGAGCCTCTTTTCTTTTCCTTTCCCTTGCCTGAGACAGGATGACCAGCACAGTACAGAGTATACAACTCCCCAAACCACCTCCATCCATGAGTTTCTCCTGTCCTCTAACCCCTTATCCCTACACAAGGTTTTCTGGGGTACTTTCTGGCAGTCAATTCAGAGCACGGCAAGCTTTATGACTGGTGAATATTTTCCCCCTCAACGTGCATTGATTTCACATTTATCAATGCTGAACAAACTGCCTTTGCAATCTTGCAGTCCATTTCCCTCCTATGTTTACATCTCTCCAAATTTCCTTTCTCCTGTCCCAAATATGTCCAATTTCTTTGTGTCACCCTCAAATTTTATTCCTCACTGCCTCCATTCAGCATTGTTAACAAAAAAGCATAAACAACAGAGCATCCAGGGCAGCAACAAAACCTTGAGATACCTCCCCAAATCATAAGGTGCATTGGTTTTTAATCATTGTTTTTTTCTAATGTTAGCCAAATAACATAATAAAGGATGTGAAGATTGGCAAAAAAATGCTTCTTCTCTACAGAAATGCCCTGGGTCAGGACAGCCCTCTTTGCTAGTCCCTTTTCTTGTGGCAACACTTCCAATCACCCCTATTTCATCCGCCTATTTCATTGCCCTGTTTCATCAGCACAAGGAGAAGGCACGTTCCTCCCAGCTTGTTGGTCTTCCCATCACCTCCACTTGCTCTGCTGCCCATTTCCACAGGGACCAGATGGGCATGTTTTGGGGGAACCATGTCCAATGCCACCCTGGTGGTACAGGCATGATGCCCATCATGGGCTGGCTCTGTTGGTCACTAGAGTTTGGACTATTTTAATTCCAAACCAACAACCAGGTATCAGACAAAAGGCCAACAACAGGTTTCAGACTGTCCTAGTTTAGCGGGTGGGACCAGTTTATCACTGTGTGGGTGTGACCAAAGCTGTGTATCCTACACCCTCTATTCATTTCCCATGAACTGTTCCCAATGGCCCATTGGCAGCAGCTGCCCAGGGCACAGCTGAGCCCTCAGCCTGGCAGCTGGCTGGGAAAGAAGCCTGGCAGAGGAGCTGGGAGAACTCCCCTGCAGGGACTCCTTGGCACCTCCACACCCACCTGAGGGCTCAGCTCTGCTCAGGGGCCAGCAACCATTCCAAAATCCCCCCTGACTCCCAGAGTCACATCCCCCAGTCTGGAACTCCCTGCCCTGGGGGACCCACTGGGGGCTCCCACCTGCACCTCAGGGGAGAGAATTTTGGGGATTTGGGAACTTGGGGAACCACTCGTCAGATCCAGAGGAGAACCAGAACCTTGACAGGATGAGACCACCACTTTCAACCAGACTGCGACCTCTACTCTTCACCAGACTGTGACATCATCTGCCCCAACAGGTTTTTTCACTTCCTTTTATTTTGGACTCGGAGGAACCATGTGGGGCTCAGCACAGGGGCCAACAAATCCCATTATTGTGTTTGTGCCCCAGGGGGCTGGGTCATACTTCTGGGTTTTGTGGGTTAAAACCAATTTCTATTTGTGTCATTGCATTTATTGTAATATTATTAAATTGTAACTCTGACTTGTAATCTCTTTTGTGTTGGGCTCATTTCTCCTGCATTAAACCAGCACACAGACAAAAGGTTGTCATTGCCTGTCCATGGGGAATCTGCCCTGGGTGGCTGGAGGAAGGGGGCAGATCCTGCTCCATCTGACAGCACCGTGGTGTCCAACAGCTGTCTGCCGCAGGTTCCAGGACATCTCGGTCCAGGATGAGGAATGCCCACCACAGGAGAGGTAAGTGAGAAGTATAACCTTGGCAATTCCTACGGATGTTGAAGGATTGCAGCAATACCCTGAGCGCTCCCTTCGCAGAGACCAAACAATTTCCACGGGGGAAAACGGACGGATCCTAATGGAATTCTGCAGAGCTGGGAGACAAATGTACCAGCCAGGAAGAGCATTAAGGAATGCTTTCCACCCAGCAGAGCCCACGTGAAACACTGGGACATATAACATTACCAACTGGCTCGCTGCCATGCATCAGATGCAGAAACATTTTTCTCTTTCTGTGACAAGCTGCATCTGTAGCAATCATTATAATTTCTCTTGACATTGCATCCCACACATCTTCAAAGAGGCAGGACTCAAGTAGCACTCTTCATTTAAATGGTAACTTTGATTTCTCGGGGCTATGGGGATGTGAAGTGGTTTAGCCTGTACCACTCGGGTGGAAGGGAGGGCTGCCAGAGCTGTGTTTTCAGGCTGTGCTTCCCAGGTTAAATCTTCTGGGGGAAGCTCTGAGTTTGGCAGCTGAACCTTCCTACATTCACCCTAAAAATGCAGGTAGAGATTGGGGGTGTTTGTTGAAGAAAGGGAAATCTGGCTCAGGATTCCTGTTTGTGTTCTCCCTTGCTCTCCACCATCATTCACACTCACAGCAAACCCCACTGAGCCCACCAGCAGGAGAAAACTCCTCTGAAAGGACTGGGATTACAATTTCTATTTACCAGCTGAGGAAACCTTACCTACCAATTAGGAGCCATTCCTCCCGTCACTCCCAGCGCTCAGCCCAGTGGCTGATGCAGCTCTTTGATCTCCTCATTGCATAACAAAGCCTGTTACAGCCCATTATTTTTATTGTAAGCACTTTCTGTTATTTGCCTCTAAAACCGGCTCCCATTTAAATAATACAAAAAGACTCACTCAACGTGCACACACACCTACAGCGGTGAACAGTCATCATAACTTCTGCAGCTGAAACAAAAGCCGTGGAAATTTCCATCCTTTTGTGCTCCCCTGCCCCAGGCAGGAGCTGGTGGCAGCTGAGCTGCAGGAATGGCACTGACACCAGTCACCCACCACAAGGCCATTTGGGGGCTGAAACTTCTGGAAAGGCCACTGGAAAGCAAGTGGTGAGACACGGCACACGTGGGATTGGAGATGAACATCCAAGGTCCACTGGCCCTCTTTGTCCAGAAGGAAAATCCAGGGCCATGAGGGATTGCTGGAGCAGCTTAAAGCAGCCTGGTCACATGCAGAAATTACAGCTAAGAGATAAATATGATTGTTCTAAAGGAGAAGAGTGATTAAAGATGGGCTGCAACGTTGATCAAAACGGATGGCAAAGAGTTGCCAGACCCGCTGCTTCGGGTTTTCCTGTATCAGAGGTGCTGCTGGGTAAAAACTGGCAAAAATTATTTGATTTACAGCTGGTTGATGCACTTCAAAGAAGACTTTGCTGCATTAGGATGTGGGGTGTGAACACACGTGGAAGCACGAAGACTTGACGTTGTAGCAGACGTTATGATGCAAATTACATCCCTTTCCTTTTCTTTTGGATAACCACATGTCTTCATTATTGCCAAGGAAATGAGCAGAGAGGGAGGAAGCACAGGGCAGAAGGGACAGCAAATAAGGTGGGTATATGGTGCAAGGCATGGACCAGTAGGGTGGAGGGAGCTCATCTCTTTGGCAAAACCACCTCCCCTACATTAGGCCCTTCATGTCAGAAGAGAGATGGCAATAAAATCTCAGCTTTTTTTGCACCCCCATGCCAACAGGCAGGGAGCAGGAATGGGATGCAGGAGAAGGTGCAGCAACACGTGCCTTGGAGATTATTCCTGCCTGGAAATGGCTCTGCTTTTCTCTATGTGACCCAAACAAACACAAGTCCTCGGATAACCTGCACCATTGAGTCACATGCACAAAATACGGCACAAAGACAGCATTTTGGGGAGGGTGGAAACAGCTTCTGGCTAATCAGCTGCAAGAGGGCTGAGGATATTCAGTAAGGGGCAAAGGAATCACAGAACTGTTTGGATTGGAAGGGACCTTAAAGATCCTCTCGTTCCAACTCCCCTGCCACAGGCAGGGACACCTTCCACTAGACCAGGTTGCTCCAAGCCCTGTCCAACCTGGCCTTGAACACTTCCAGGAAGAAGGAAAATACAGCAGCTCTTGCATAAACCACATTACTATCGACTTTACTTACTGCTTCCAAAGGAGTTGGGATCTCTGAGGTCCGAACAGACCTAAAACCACTGTCCCAAAACCAACCAGCCTTCAAGCAGAAGTGGTCTGGCATCATTTATCTCATGCTGCAACTGAAGGCAAGACATTTCACAATGCCTCAAATTAGTCAACATGGACAAGAGTAATCTCAACACTTCCTGGCCATTATCTGCATATTCAATTTTTTTTTTAATGCTAACTTTTGATATAATTTCCTACATTTTTACAGGTTATGATAGGAAGGAAGAAGATGGCAGAGATGGTCCCACAGGAGGACAGAGGCCAGGCAGCTGGGGAAAGCCCACTGAGGCACCAACCCCATATTCTTGGGCCAAGATGACAAATCCCCCAAGAAGAGATGAGGAATCGCCCAGGCTGGGGCACTCTTTGCCCAAAGCCACATCCCAGACTACAAATAAACTCTCTTCCAAATCTCTAGTTCATTTTTCAAAGCATGTTCTCATTTTTAGGATTTTTTCTACGTGGGCAAAATGCAGTTTTAACCTCACCCAGAAAAACTGTTTAAGTGGGATTGTTTGCTAAGAAGGGGAAAAAAATGTTGCCCTGCAGAAGGACACCAACTCTAAAGGGTTAAAATTGGGCTAAGTGACAGGCATCCATCTGCATGTCTGTACTCTAGAGACAAACACATCTGAAGATCAGAATCAGATCTTATAAAAGATCCATCCCATTCCTTGAACATATTTGCTCCAGTTACTGATACAGTTCTGAAAACCTCCTTCATGCCATATTCATCTCATCTGCTACTGTAATTCACAGATTTTATTTTCCACTATATTTTTAATTTATATCATGTTTTATTTATACTACTGTCTTTTACGAAACCCCAAATTTCAAAACTGACACGAGCATTACGCACATAAAGTAGACTTCTTATTATCAACATGGCAGAGGAGACAAAAAAATGACAGGAATAAATCTTAGGTTTTATGCTGGCGAGACGTTCTGCAAAGTAAGTGACATTTCTCAGCAATACAAATTGTACATTAAAAGATAATTTTCAGAACATGATACCAGCCATGGAGTGCGGCACCATCACGCAAAGCAATATCGGAGCCGTGTTTTCGCCGGGTTTATGTTGCACTAGTTTGGCCCCAAGATTGCATCAGGTCTTGTGAGTAGACTTTGGAGTGATTAAGTTTACTGCACACGAAAGCTGGTTATTTGGCAAACTGTCAACATGGCGTAATTGATATTTTAATTACGCCGCTGACACACACTTGCTCGCTCCTCCTCGCGGTTCCGCAAACCGCCGCCTCCGAGCGCCCATTGTCGCTCCAAACGAGTTTGCTGAGACTCAAACTTCAATGCAACGGGTAATATTTGAAATTGCTGTGAAAGCAAACCCGAGTGTGTCCCCAGTGCTTAATGGCAGGTGAGGCAAGAGCAAACAGGAGGCGCCGTCTCACCCGACATCTGCTCCGGGGCCAGCGCATGTGGTTTATGGCTGATAAGGCAGCGGCGGCTCTTCAACCAGTGGGGCTGCCCCAGAGGCACTGGGGCTTAGCACAGTGACCAAGTCAAGGAGGGGAAAGGGAAGATTAGGAGGATGAATTTCTGTGGAATAGTTAAAAGGGGGCATGCAAGGATTGCCACGTGGCACAGAGATGCTATTTCATTGCTCTCAGTTGCTCATCCCATACCACCTTGAGATGGGACCTGCTGGCTTCTGACCAAGGGATGAGTAGAGGGAACTAGGGACACAGTTTGCAGCAAAAAATGAAAAGAGACACAGGCAACAGAGACAATTCCACAGCCAGATTTACACACACACACGTTGGTTCCTGCTGTGCAAGACCCTTTGAGTGTGGTAGGGTGTGGTGTTGTGGGTAACGGCACATTTTATTGCTTTCCTGCATCCCCTTGCTCTGGGACACAGAATCCTAGAATGGTTTGGGTTGGAAGGGACCTCCTGTTTAGGAGGTGGCTATGAGAGGTTTTCAGGAAAAAAGCCAGGTTCCCATGTGACATCCCCACCCTGGCAGGTGACAGCCACCCTTTCCCAGACCTGGTAAGCCAAGTGACACCTCACCTTCTCTCTTCCCCTTGTGCAGGGATAAATTCTTGCATTACCAAGTGAAGTCCCCATCTGCTTTGCTTCTCAGCTGGCACAACAGTTCCCCTGTGAGAAAGGTGTATCATGACACCCTACTTTCTCATATCTCAGAAACAGGATAGTCAGGGATGAACCCAGAGACCAACAACACAAGCATATTGGTAGGAGCTTGGCCCCTCAAGTTCACTCTTCTCATGCACAGCCCATCCCTCACAAGCTCTGCTGTTATCTGAGCACTTGCTGAGCTGAGACCTGAGTGTGACTCACATCACCCCAACCCTCTCCCAGCAGTGCTTGACAAGAGACCACTCAGAAGCATTTGCATCTGCCATGTGAAAAGAGGGGCTGCTTCTTCACCGGGAGCTTTTACTGGTGTTCAGGATGACTGGGAAGCTCAGGAAGGACCTCTCCCACAGAGCAAGAGCACCTGTATTCATAGAATCATACAACTGTATGGATTGGAAGGGACCTGTAAAGGTCCTTTAGTCCAAAACCCTTCTATGGACAGGGATGACAACTTCCACTCACACAGGTTGCTCCAAGCCCTGTCCAACCTTGCCTTGGATACTTCCAGGAATGGGGCAGCCCCAGTTTATCTGGGCAACCTGTGCCAGGGCCTCCTCACCTTCATTGAAAATAACGTCTTTATATTTAATCTAAATCGACCTTCTTTTAGTTTAAAACCATCCCCTCCTTGTTCTACTGCAACATGCCCTGATGAAAAGTCTGTCTCCATCTTTCCTTTAGGCACTGGAAGGGGCTTTAAGCTCTCCCAGGAGCCTTCTCTTCTCCAGGTGAACACCCCCAGCTCTCCCAGCCTGTCTCTAGAGCAGAGGGGCTCCAGCCCTCGGAGCAGATCTTGTGGCCTCCTCTAGACTTGTTCCAAAAGGTCCAAATCCTTCTTGTGCTGGGGACCCCACAGCTGGAGGTAGCTCTGCAGGTGGGGTCTCACCTGAATGGGTCAGAGGGGCAGAATCCCCCCTCAACTGCTGCCCATGCTGTGGGATGAGCCCAGGGCATGGGGGATTTCTGTGTGCCAGAGCACATGGCCAGGTCATGTCCAACCTTTCCTCCACCAGCAACTCCAAGTTCTTCTCTGCTGGGTTGCTCCTGGTGTGTTCATTCCCCAGTCTGGGGGGTTCAGCCTGGGATGTTCCTGTTTGGCCTGGTGTTCCCACAGACATCCCCACTTCTGCCTGAAGGCACCAGCTCTGCATTTGTACCTGCAGCATCCCCAGCTGCTCCGAGAGCACAGGCAGGAGCAGAAACATTCCTGCTCTCCCTGAGCACAGCCAGCACAGCCATAGCGGCTAAAACTTCGCAAAGTACCTCTCCACACGTGCCCTTTCCTCCGGGAAAGCACGTTTTAAACACACACAAGAACAATTTACCCTTTGATTGGGAATCTTGTCTCGCAGGTTCCGACCTGGAGTGAGATTTTATGGCCAAGTGCTCAGGCTCGGGGGGGAGGAGTGATGGGAAGGGGCTTCCAAGTGAAAATGCCAACAGATACTTAAAGCCAGAAGCATGTGTGGGTGTTGCTAAATTAAGCTCACAAGTAGGTGGGGCAAATGCTTTAAATGAGTTGGTGAAGGTAAAATAACGTTCATTAAAAAGAGAAAAACAAGTGAAAAAATATCCTTTGTATTCAACTTCACACTCGTACATCATAATGTTCCAGTAAAAGCCCATTTTCCCTTGAGATAATAAAAGAATTGAATTTTTCCTTATCGGTCATCTATTTTTCTAGCTAAAGCTATTACTCCCTCTCTGTGGTTGCCAGGCAACAAGAAATATTAATAGCAGCTTTTATTAGCTTAGCTTTAGCAGTGGAGTACCAGAATGAGAAAATGGAAAACATAAATGTGTTACATAAATCTTTCAACCTTTCAGGGTTTGTGTTAGTCTCTGTTTTCATAATGATTTATTGAAGTGATGGTTCATTTATGAGAAAAAGGAGTGTGAAATAAGAAAACGGAACATTACCCTGAAGGACTGTTTGAAAATAAATAATTATAGGAGGTGAAGAAAAGCTGTTTAAAACCATTTTTTCTGAGTTTTATAAAATTTAAAAAGACATATTTCTTTCATTTATTGCCTCTGAGAAAAACACTAGCAGGGAATTGCAAACAGGGCTCTGCTTAATACAAAGAACCCTTCATGTAGGGTTGGGTTATTACTATTTTCCACCAAGGGCTTGTGTTTGGCAGTTCAGTTTTAAATACTGACCCATCAATAAGCAGAAAGCCAAATTGGTCAAAACCTGAAAGCACATAGCACAAAATTGCCAGTGCAAATTTATTCAGGACTGAAACATGGGGAACTCAGCAAAGTTTTTGCTGCTGGTGACCCAACTACTGCTCTTCTTGATATATTTAATTATTTAGGCTCTTCCCAAGAGCATGAACTTGCTCTAAAGGGCACTGCTGCCTGTACATTGCATTGGGATATGGATTATTTCAAATAACTTATTTTAACAGGCAATGATTCAAAATCAGTGAAATATTGACGTATTGGAAGTACTTTCTGCCTGCCGGGATCAGGGATTTCCAATGACTTGGACAAAGGACTGGCTCATCTTACTTGGCTTTTTTGACAAAAAGGGAGAAGTTTCTACAATGAGGGTGTGCAGGCCCTGGCACAGGTTGCCCAGAGAAGCTGTGGATGCCCCATCCTTGGGCATGTTCAAGGTCAGGGGCTGCTTTTCCACTTCCCATGTGGGAGAAGGCAGCTGGGTTACTGCTGAGTTGCTTTCCTGGTTTCCACTCTGTTCCAGACCAAAGCCCCATCGTGTTGGGAGACAGCTATTCAGGTTGCAAAGTCCATGAAAAACTTCAGGAATTTCAGCCTGGCACTTGCCTTTCTACTACAGTTCACCCCCATTTACCATTTTCCTCTCTCCCCTCTACATAAACAGGTTCCACAGCAAACAGGAAATTTGACATTTTGAATGTGCTTTTTGCCACTGAAGACTTTTATTAGTTTTCAAATAATCTGTTTCCACTCAGTAAATAGAAACTAAGAACTATCAGGTTGTGGCTGCAGCTTTTTTGCCCTTGCACCAGCTTGCTGTGAGCAGAAAATGTTACCCCACTGGGCTCAGGAAAGTGTTAGTGCCTTTAAAGGGCTCACAAAGATACAATCATAGAATGGATTGGGTTGGAAAAGACCTCTGAGATCATAAAGTTCAACCCTTGGTCCAACTCCAGTCCCTTTACCAGATCATGGCACTCAGTGCCACGGCCAAGCTCACCTTAAAAACCTCCAGGGACGGGGAATCCACCCCCTCTCTGGGCAGCCCATTCCAATCCCTCAGCACTCTCTCTGCAAAGAAGTTTTTTCCCATCTCCAACTTCAATTTCCCCTGGCAGAGCTTGAGCTTCTCTCACCATGAGAAGCACTGGGGAGATGCAGACACAGGGAGAGTCACCAGCCCCTCCAACCCAACTCTAAACATCTACAAGGCCCATGTCAGCTCATAACAGCAACCACATGCCCCAAATGATGCTTTCCACGCAGAGAAATACGTGGACTCACTCCTCCTGGCCATGGCAGAGCAGGAGGGAGCAGGGCAGCTGCAGCCCATGGCAGCACCATGGCAGAACAGGCTGGGGTCTGGTGTGCCCCAGTACAGCAGCCTCCTTTGACACAGTTCTGGGTTTCTAAGACAGGGGTGGTGGGCTCCAGGCAGTGCTGTCCACCCCATTAGTTGGTCCTGGCTCCCCCCACCCCAGCACTGTCCCATCTGATGAGCAGAGACACCCTCAGCCTGCTTGGTCTGTATTTAATATTTATGGAAATATCTTTGCACTCTGTTGGAGATTGCTGAGCTCTGACCTTGATTGCCCTTTGTTTCTGTCAAATATGTTCTGCCAAATCCCTCCTGAAATCTCATTTATTCAAAGCACCCACCTCACCACTGATGCACAGTGTGTCTCTGCCCCCTGCCCTGTCTTCCCCACATCCCCAGGTCCCAGCCCTGGTGGGGTTCCAGCCCAGCCAGGACTTCCTGTGGATCCATGGAAGCCTCAGCAGCTGCTTGTCCACATTGTGGACATCAGGCATTGGAATGGGCTGCCCAGAGAGGGGGTGGATTCCCCATCCCTGGAGGTTTTTAACCTGAGCTTGGCCGTGGCACTGAGTGCCATGATCTGGTAAAGGGATTGGAGTTGGCCCAAGGGTTGGACTTGATGATCTCAGAGGTTTTTTCCAACCCAATCGATTCTATCATTCTATGATTGTAACACTGCTGGGATGTCCACTCTGGGCAAAGTCATTATCTTCCTAAGGAAAACAATTTTTTCCTAAGTATTCCCATTTCTCCATGACAGTCACCTCTCTCCTATTTTCTTTCCCTCCTGCCATTCCTCCTCTTTCCTTCCTCTTTTCCCACAGCAAAAGAGAGGCCAGTAGAAAACAGAATTTTCTGTTTGTTTCTTGTCACTAACACAAATAATAATAAGTTTTCCCCAAATAAGCCAACCCTGCCTCCTCCCCTACCTTCCACCAGTCCTCCCCACATCACACCTGTGCCATCTCTTTGCCTGCTCTTGCCCATCCATCCTGCTTCCCTCCGCTCCCTGCACCCCACATCCAGTGGTTGAAAACTCCCTTAACTTGCAAAAACTCATGGTGGGGGAAGAAAGAGAAATAAAGTGACAGAAACAGCAGTGAAGAACCACATTACGGAAATGTAGAGCTGGTCCCTGGGCAGAGCAAAGCATACAGGGGCTGGTGCTGTGGAGGGTGCTCTGGATGACGATGCTGAAGGGATAAGGACATAAAGAAGTGATGGTGGATTTGGGTTTTCCCCATCAGGGCACAGCTGCTGAAAAAGGGGCTCCAGCTCCTGACAGCCAATAGATGGGCTGGAGCCAGGACTGGGGGCTGGCACACAGCAAATCCACCTTCCCCCTCCAGCTCCCATCCTGCCATGGGAATTCCGGTGCTGATTTAAACTCTCTCTGAGTTGGTCATCTCCCCAGTGGGAGCAGCAGCCTGTCCCTTGCAGAGGCACTGGGAGGCTTAATGCAATCTGAGGGTAATGGCAGGACATCCCAGGACAAGAGACACACCACAGGGGATCAGCAACCTGCACCTGTATTTTCTTTATTTACTTCTGAGCTCTTAAAGAAAATTCCAGTCCCATGGCTCTCAGTGAGTTAGGACTCACCTCTTTCCAGCAGCTTGAGGATTTTTTTTTTGTACGAGGATGCCTTAAAAACATCCCAAGGCTCAAGTTACATTTTTAGAGCAAAAGCCTGACCGATGTCTAAACATTTTACATTGAATTGCTTGTCATTTGTCACTGTATTCAAACCAAAAGACATGGCAGCCAAGGCAGGAAACAGCTGTGTATGCAAAAACCTGCATGAACTACAGCAAGGAGCTGCAGTGAGGAGAGAGGCTCCAGCTCCAGCTTCAGCATTTGCATGAGCAACCTTGGTCCTGGAACAAAGACAAAACCTCCCCCTGCTGAGCTGTCCCCTCTGTGCTCAGGCAGGGCTCACTCCCAGAGTGGCTTCCCATCACTACCTGGGTGGCAATAAACCATCTCTTTTGGCAAGTGTTGGCAAACAACACCCTTTCTCAATCTGGAGGATTCCTGCTGCCAACATCCACCTGGTGATGGGTGGTGGGTGATTTTCAGGCAGGGTTGTAGCATGTGGTGTGCCCTGTGCCATCAGACAGCAGCGCCTGGCTCACTTTTGGCTTCATGGGTCACCATCCTGTGTGCTGTGCCATGATGGGCATGTGGGCAGGAGGTACTGAATCACAGCATGGTTGGTTTGGGTTGAAAAGGAACTTGAAGATCATCTCATTCCAACCCCCTGCCATGGGCAGGGACACCTCCCACCAGCCCAGGTTGCTCCAAGCCCTGTCCAACCTGGCCTTGGACACTTGCAGGGATGGGGCAGCCACAGCTTCTCTGGGCACCCTGTGCCAGGGTCTCAACACCCTTACAGGGCAGAATTTCTTCCTAATATTTAATCTACCCAGCCCTCACTGAGTGAGAAGCCATTCCCCCTCGTCCTGTCTCTCCAGGCTCTTGTCCAAAGTTCCTCCCCAGCTCTCTTGGAGCCCCTTTAGGTACTGGAAGATGCCATAGGTTATTAACTATGTAAGTCTGAAATCTGCTTTCTCTGCAGGATTTTATTGTGTCCTCGTGCATGTGCTGCTCCCTCCAGCACCAACAGGAGCTACAGGTGTCCTATGGCACAAACACTGCCAATGTGGGCTGGTGCTGGAGGAAGGGGAGACTCAATTCCCCATCCAAGAGGCGCTAAAAAGTGTCACTTTTCAGTGGAATAAAAGGAGGGTAAGGCAGGATTTAATTCTGACCTAAAACCACATCTCCCTCCCTGATCTCCTCCCTTTGCTGCCAGGACTCTGAAGATGTATTACAGCTCCGAGGGTTTCCACTCAAAACGAAACAGTTTCAATTCACTATTGGCCAGGAAATTCAGGGTTCACTGGATTTTTTTATTTTCCTGGTAAGGGGCAAACAAATCTTAATCTCTCTATTCCACGTTTACAGCCTACTAAGCCCCCTCCTTATCTTCTCTGGCTCAGTCCTGATTTATTGTCACCACACTGCATTTGTAAAACAGTACCATAAAGTAAGAAAGAGAACATTTCCCAAGGACTACTACAAAATAAATTATTTCAGACATAGAAAAGCCGCTTAATAAATCCCCCCCCATTCTTTTTTCTGTAGGTATTTTAGAAAGTGATTTATAAGTGCAATATCACCTCTCAAAAATGAGACAATCAACACAGGATAAAATTATCGTGTTATGAAAATAGGGGTCAGGTAAAGGGGCTGTGCTTTAAATTAAACCAGGGAAAAATATTTCAGCTGAAATGGACTCTTTTTGTCTCAGAAATGAATGTTTTAATCACCTAAGAACCTCAAAGCTAACACAGAGCCCTAAGTAATGTTTAATTCCATAGAAATATGCCTCTGTTCAATATCGATGGGCAGAACACGATATTTTTCTTAAACACACTAACAATGAAACTTGGAGACTCATCAGGACTTTAGAAAGCCTTGGGATTTTCCTAGACTAAGAGATAATATCCCATTTAAATATTTAAATATCAGTACCTTTCAGACCATTATCTAGTCAAGCAATCAACACCAAGCATTCCCCAGCCAGGCAGGGGCAGCCTCCCAGCCATGCTCTTTAAGTCAAATTAACTCTGTTTGATATTGATGCCGCCCAAAATCAAGGATCTCAGAGAAAACAGTGTCGAAACCCAACCACAGGGCTAAATCTGCTAAAGAGGAAAATGGTATTAAACAGCAAAAGTATTAATTCAATATCGCTGTCAAAATCAAGTCACAACCTTTCCACGGCGCTGCTGATACAGAAGCAGCATCGTAAGGTCTAATTAGCCCTGAAGTTCCTTCCCAGAGCTGCACTTTACTTCATTATCCCTGCCTTGTTTATCCCTACACATGAGTCATTTGAAACTTCCCAAGGTATCCCCTTGCCATGGCATGAGCCAGGAGGCAATTTGAGTTTGCAAGTGTAAGGAGGGATCCTGTTCCCCTTGAAATCAATAGGACAGCTTTCCCTTCAGGGAGCATCCGTGCTCCTCCTGCTGCTGCCACTGGGGCCACCCTGGCAGCAGGACAGCAGGGTGACAGGCTGGGCTGGGTGACAGGCTGGGATGAAGTGAAAGGACACAGGGCTATGAACACCTTTCCATGGAGGATGGAGCACCTGAACTTCACTTGGTTCAGGGAGGGTGTTACATACAGAGGAAAACAACCTTCTCCCCTGCTCTTGAGTGGTTCATGAGGCTCAAGAAGACACCAAACTGGAAACATAAAATTGACACCATGTGCATGGCCACACAGGTGACTCCCGTCTCTGCCACTGCACCCTGGCCTGCGTGGGCAGCAGCCCAGAGCTGCCAACCCCTTGGGCAAACAGCTCCTCACCAACACTCTTCTATGCTCAACTGACTCATAACTCAAAATACAGAGCAGCTGTGATGAAAGACAGTAAGAGGGGAAGGGCACTGACCGTGGGTAGCTGGCTGGAGAGAAGATGCCCATCCTGACTCAACATGTTGGAGACCATGATGGCTGGCAGGTCCATGTTCTGGTAGGGGTATGCTGGGATCAGGCTGTTCGGAGGGAGGCTGTGGCACAGGGAGTGATATCCAGTTTCGTGGTCCACCAAGTGCAGGAGGGAGGGGTCAGGGAGATTGGGAGGCGTTATGGGAGGGATCTCATAGTCTTCATTATTTTCATTCTGGCTGTTGTACGTCTGAAACACGAAAAAGACATTTTGCACCGTGTCACTGCCCTGCTGCTTCAGCAAAGAAAAGCAATTATTTGTGGAAGAAATACAAAAGCACAATCCAGTGAAAATGGAATAACTCTACCCCTGCACACCAGGTTACAAGCAGGTAGGAGCCAGGCTGCGAGTGTGGCAGTGCTGCACCACCATCCCTCAGGGACACCATGGGGCCTCACACACCTTGGATCCACCTGGGCCATCCTCTTGCTCCCTTCTCCCACACTGCATCCCACCTGCTCATCTTTAACTTGCCAAAACCTCAGCAGAGACCTCCATGCCTGGACCACAGCCAGGCCAGTGGTGCTTGCAGAGCCACAGACATGGAAGAGCTGCTTCCTGACCACCTGTGGCATTTGGAAGTCTCTCTCTGGGCACCCAGCTGGGCTCTTGCTGTACCTATAGGTAGTATTTTTTTAAGAGCTTTTATGATAATTCAATCTGTAGAAATAACAATTACTTGGGAACAAAAGTCATAGAACTATGGAATGATTTGGGTTGGAAGAGACCTTAAACCTCCTTTAGTTACAAACCCCCTGCCAAGGGCAGGGACACCTCCCACCAGCCCAGGTTGCTCCAAGCTCTGTCCAACCTGGCCTGGGACACTTCCAGGGATGGGACAGCCACAGCTGCTCTGGGCAACCTGTGCCAGGGCCTGCCCACCCTCACAGGGAAGAATTTTTCCCTAATACCTAAGCTAACTCTGCCCTCTGTCAGTTTAAAGCCGTTCCCTCTTGTCCTAATTCCTGCTGAGCCCTCAAAAACTCCAGCACAGAAGCCACAACTAGGGAAGGAGATTTGGAAACACAGGCATCACTTTTTGAAAAATCCTTTAAAGGAAGCTTGCATGACTTCACCACACATGGAGATTTGTCCTTCCTTATATCCTCTTCCAAATTTAATCTGGAGAAGTGTTCCCTCACCTCCCTACCGATGTCCCCTCGAGGTGACACGAACACACAGAGATGTCACTTCTCCGTCTGCTCCCCATGTTTTCTGGAGGCTTGTTTACTTCTAAGCGTTCCAATTTATATAAAGAATTTGTTATTGCACCTGTGCAATCTTTTTCACTTCAGACAAAAACATATTTGCTTCATAATGTCAGTGTGAATCTATCCAAAATTATTAATTATCAATGCAGAACATAATGAGTCTCTGGCAGAGGAGGCTGATTCTAAACATCTACTGTTTCACATTTATTATAGCATATGAAATTCTGATTAGCCATAGTGCTACACACACGGATTTTAAGCTAAATTTCCCAGATCACCTCGTTTCATGGTTGGATTTTGACTTAATACTTGATATAAGAGCAAACCCCTAGATGTTAAAAAACCAGTTAAGCACTGTAGGCTTTATTAATCCATTGTCCCAGAGCTCACCCGCAGACTCCTGCTCTCCATCACCCCAGACTGGGGCAAGAAAGCCCTTAATAAAATAAAAGAAAGCCCATATTTAACCAGAATACAGAAGTCAGTGGGAGAGGCAGGAAAGAGGAAAAGAGGGATCTGTGGATTGGTGAGAGGGCACTGCCAGGGAGAGCCACAGCTCTGGGGGAGTCAGAGCAGAGGGTCATTTCTGCCTCACCCCAAAACTGAGGCTGGAGGAGGCTCATCCTCTGCTAAGCTGAACTCCCACCTCTCCCCTCCCCTCACCCCACTGCAGAGTGAGACAAAGAAGAGTCATTGACACAACAGAAGGACAGGATGTCACCCGGGGGGCCTGGACAGGCTTGAGAAGTGGGGCCACAAGAACGAGGTTCAGCAAGTCCAAGCCCAAGATGCTGCACCTGGGATGGGGCTATCCAGGCAGGAGAACAGACCGGGAGAGGTGCACACAGAGTAGCCCTGCAGAGAAGGACTTGGGGGTACTGGTTGAGGAAAGGCTGGACACAACCCGGCCATGTGCACTGGCAGCCCAGACACCCTCCATGCCCTGGGCTCATCCCCAGCTCTGGGGGCAGCAGGGCAGGGGGGATTCTGCCCCTCTGCCCTGCTCAGGTGAAACCCCACCTGCAGTGCAGCCTCCAGCTCTGGGGTCCTCAGCACAGGAGGGATGTGGAGCTCCTGCAGCAAGTCCAGAGGAGACGACAAAGATGTTCAGAGGGTTGGAGCCAGGCTGGGAGAGCTGGAGGTGTTCAGCCTGGAGAAGAGAAGGCTCCAGGGAGAGCTGAGAGCACCTTTCAGTGCCTAAAGGGACTCCAAGAGCATTGGAGACGGACTTTGGACAAGGGCATGGAGTGACAGCACAAGGGGGAATGGCTTCCCACTGCCAGAGGGCAGGGTTAGGTGGGATATTGGGAAGAAATTCTTCCCTGTGAGGGTGGGCAGGCCCTGGCACAGGGTGCCCAGAGAAGCTGGGGCTGCCCCATCCCTGGAAGTGTCCAAGGCCAGGTTGGACAGGGCTTGGAGCAACCTGGTCTAATGGAAGGTGTCCTTACCCATGGCAGGGGGTGGAATGAGAAGGTCTTTAAGATCCCTTTCAACTCAAACCATTTGATTATTCAAGAACAGGTACTGCATGCCTGACCCAAACCTTCCTGTTCTCCTGAGAATCCCACCAGCTGCAGGGAAACAAGAGCATGCCAGAAACACAAGACAGAGTCTAGGCCCTGATAGCTCTGTACCAACTGTTATTGTTCAGGGTAAATTCAGCCTCAGCTATTTTTCCAGCCAGCTCCTGCCTAACAGTGCTGTTCAAGGTGAAAGGCAGCTGAGGGGATGTACACAACAGCAGACAGACAGATCCCCTTTAATACTTCTGCTAGCAAGGTTTCCATTTGGGCTACGCTCCTCGAGGTGCACCAATTCTTTCCCAGTTACTTAAGAGGATTTCACTCCATGCTTTACAGAAAGGGATTTAAATAAATCATCACACGGCAAACTTGTTCCTCCAACTGGTTTATTTTGGTATCAGGTATATAAGCAAGTGGCTTTGCTGTACTTAACTAAATTATGTAAAAACCACTCAAAGTTTCCTAAAGCTCTCTTCAAAACTATGAGTTCCTTGTGTTGCTGCAGAGCAGCTCACCCGAGGGCTTTGAGGTGGTTTTGTAAGGAGTGCCAAAGCTCTGTCTCCCTGCTCACCCTCCTGGCACATTTCTGCCTCTGTTCTACACAACCCAGGGGGAAAAAAGAAAAAAGATAAAGAAAAAAAGACCTGTTTAAATCACAAAGCTTTCCGAACAGCTACAGCATTTTGCAGACGTATCAAAATTACAATCAAAGCTGTACACAATCAAAATCAGATTAGACAATATCCAATCAACATAATCAGACTCGGCGCCTGCCAGCTTTCACACCCTGGTGCTACCGACAGCTTTCCAAAGCAAACTGCCTTCACTCTATATGTGTTTTAAATAGATGGCTAGAAAGATAAGGAGGGGAGATGAGACACACAGGCACTTCCCAGAGGGCTGGGAGAAGGGGGGGATTTGTTGTCACACACGGTGCCTATTGCCATGTCCAGGATGACGTCTCCACCTCCACGAAGGGTGGGCTCACAAAGACATCCTCTCTCCCCTCTGCAATAACACCCAACTCTCCCTTCCCCTTCCACCACCGTGTGGGCTATGCAGCAGATTATATTTTCCCTTCTTATGTTAATTTGAATTAAATTAAACAGCCAATTATATGTTATAAGGATACATTACAAATTAGATTAGTGAGCTGGTCAGAACCCAGTCAGCCCACCAGGACTCCAAACGCAGGCACAGAGCAGCTCGTGCTGCTGAATGGCTGCCCAGTATGGGACACAAAAAAGCACGGGGGATCTAGGAGCTTCCACTGTCAAACAGATGACAGTTGTGATTACACATTATTCCTCTTCAAATTAAAACACTGAAATCAGCTGAAACAACAAGCCTCTTCTTGCAAACCTTCTGGCGGCTCACACTGAAGGGCACATGGGCAGTGCTTGGAGTGGCAACCCCTGCCTCAGCCTGCAGAGGGATGGAGACACAGGATGGAGCCAAGACCTCTCAGAGAGGGGACAGTGCCCCTTCTCTGAGCCCTTCCTTGCCCTCAGCCCCTTGAGCATCCCTGTGAGCCATCTATAGGGGCTGTATAGGACCAAACTGCCCTGAGCACGGGCCCAGGTTTATCACAGAACAGCTTGGGTTGGAAGAGACCTTAAAAACCATCCCCTTCCAACCCTCCTGCCATGGGCAGGGACACCTTCCACTAAAGCAGATTGTTCAGAGCCCCGTCCAACCTGGCTTAGAACACTTCCAAGCATGGGGCAGCCACAGCTTCTCTGGGCAGCCTGTGCCAGGGCCTTCTATCCATGGTTATGCCCCAAGCTTGCACAGGAATGGCATGTCCATTGCAGCAGGTACAACCAACCTCCAACAGCAGCAAAATCACATTTCAAAACTATTTTTCCTTCTTGAAATCCAAGTTTAAACAGTCATCAATGGACCATCCACCTGCAGATTCAGGATCAGAGGACAGAGGAGTGGAGGGGAGCTGATGTGGGGGGACTGTACTGGAAAGAAAGGCTCTTGTTCCCAGCAAGGTGACACCCAGGCCTTTTCCACGACCAAGATGAGTCCGAACAGGTAACCAGGTTCCTGGCTGTGCCCTCACAGTTCACAGCAAAGGGCTGGGGGGACATCTGTAATCATTTGAGAGCAAAGTCAGAACTCCTGAACCCTGTGTAAAGGCACAGAGTGACTCACACAGCCAGGTCCCATTGCTGAACTGCTGAGGCACAACCTGTGCTCCCAAGCACCAGCAGGTCTTGGAGACACCCCAGCGTGGCCTCCTGCCAACACTGCTCTCCACCACAAGGACAAGGTGCAAGATCTCCCAGAACTGGTGTATCCTTGATGCTTTCCAGAAGAGGGAGAGAGATGGATAAGAAGCACCTCAAATCCCCAGGACCTGCAGGGAAGGCTCTGACAGGGGGCAGCTTTTGGGACTGGTCTGTTGATGGCAATTGGCTCATCTCTGCTGCAGACAAGGAGCACACCTGTGGGTTATCTCCATGCCCTGGGTGTCCTTTACCCCTGCACTGCAAGGTGGGCACAGTGACCCTGCACAACCCCTGCCATCAAGCTCAAACCCACATTTGATGTTGCTGCTGCTTCATCTTCTGCTCCTGTGCTGCACCTCCTCCTGAACTCAAATAAAGCCAAGCTCCATCAAGCCCCCACCAGCCACCCCATAACAAAACCTCCCTGAGTGTTCCCAGAACTGCAGTGAAGACGAGGCTGGTTTAGATCCATTTCCCCAATCCCTGTGCAGCAGCCAGGGGCTCCAGAGGCTCCACACATCCAGCTGGTCTAAGACCAAGGGATGTCCAGATATCTTAATGCTCTGCAGCTCTTGAGGGACCAGCTGTGCTTCAGCCAAAGCCACAACCACAGCCATGCTCTAAAAGACACTATGAATTTCCATGCAGGTGACTCAGGAGGGAGTAACTAGTCTTGAACCTGTCTATAAATTAAGCTTTTAGCTTTCTCCTGTCTTTCTCCTCCTGGAAAGGGAGGAAAGCACCATCCTCCTTTACAAAACACTCCACAACCAGGCAGCATCACAGCTGCACTGCATGTTGGTATTAATCACAGAGGACGTGACCCGATCAAGGACCTGGGAAACTGTTCTCCTCCTTGGCAGCATGGCAAATGTCCAGTGACCCCAATTCTCCACTGACTCATGTTCTGTGTGATTATCCATGAGGATCCAGGAGTTGCAGCCAAGTATTGATTCAGAGAAATATCATTCACAGTGAGAAGGATAAAGATTTGTAGTATTATTGCAGGTAAATATTTGCCCTGCCAAATAACATTCAACATTAAATATGAGCCTAGGAGAGAACATTTGTTCTTGGTGAGGTACAAGGAAATACGTGATCTACCCAGATGACACAAACCACCACAGACCTGGTACCACCCCTCATCTACTAACTGGGTTTTTCCTGGAGCTAATGCAAAAGCTCACTTGGACCCTTTTGACACTCCAGAGACGAGATGGACCTAAACAGACCCAAACCAAGTCTGCAAAGTGAGGAAAGCATAGCTGTTTGTGAGGCTGAGAGGTGTGACCAATGACGACAGCTTGAGCTCCTGGTGTGGACAAATACCAGGGAGGGCATGGAGGTCATTGGGTGCTCACACCATCCCATGAGCAGTGATGGCAATGCCCACAACCCAATCCCAGCAGGACCCCAATCCCAGGGCTGAGGGCTGTGTCCCAGGGAGAGCACTGTCCCACCAGCACCACACACTCTACCAGCACAGATTGGGAAGGGGCTGTAGAAAACCAGCCAGGTTGTTTTGGGGGTATCTTGATCCTACTACAACTGGATGACGTGTCACATTGAGTCAGAAGCCACATGGATGGCTTTG
This sequence comes from Sakesphorus luctuosus, assembly GCA_013396695.1. Lineage (NCBI taxonomy): Eukaryota > Metazoa > Chordata > Aves > Passeriformes > Thamnophilidae > Sakesphorus > Sakesphorus luctuosus. The sequence continues at coordinate 188,685 of VWZD01007926.1, read as the reverse complement.
GCACACAGACACATCTCTTACACACATCTGAAAGATTCACCACGTGCCACACCAGCTGCAGGACACCTCAGGTGAGAGAACACCTTGGGCTATATAAAAAGAGACTAAACACACAAAAAAAAGTTAAAATTGACACTTCCTGCAGACCAACTACCTATATTCTTTAAAAGCCTCCAAACTCGTCTCCCACCACACACGTTACTCACACAGGGAATTTTGATATGTTTCTCCAGCACAGGAACTACTGAGGTTTTCTGTTCATTCAAGGCACTGAAGCCACAGGGGCAGAAATCTTAGTGGAGGTGGTGAAAGAAAGCAGAATTCACATTGCAAAAGTTTTGGGGCCAGCAAGGGAAAAGGACAGGAGCTCTCTGTGGGGTGACCCAGGAGGGGTGTGGGCCTTCTTCAGGCAAGGATGCCAGAGGGCTTGTGTTCACACCTGGGATTCCCAAAGGCCCTTGTCAAGAAGTGAAGCAGTGCTGATTTTCCACATCAGCAGCTCTGGGTCTTGGCAATGGAAATCGATTTGCCTCATCCTCACACACTGAGATCCAGAGTGTGAATAGCAGGGCCGATGAATTATGTGGGGAGAGGTGGGTAAACACTGGAAAGAAGTATTTATTAACAGTCAGTCACATACAATCCACAAATTGTCTTTGAAGTGTTCCCAGCCCCTGCTACATTAATTTTCACATGCTCAGATTTTTTAGTAAAGGAATGTGGTTGAAAAGAGAAAAATCAGTTCTTGCACGAACATAAATGTACCTTGGAAGTGCCTGCACAATATTCAGTAAGAGGTTGGGAGCACAGCAGAACATCAGGGAAAGTGGGCTCTACCTTCCTTTGTGCTCCTCTTCCATACCCAGAGTAGTGGGGTTTTAAATCACACAATCACAGATTGGTTTGGGTTGGAAAGGAACTTAAACATCAACTTCTTCCAACCCTCTGCCAAGGGGCACCTCCCACCAGCCCAGGTTGCTCCAAGCCCTGTCCAACCTGGCCTTGGACACTTTCAGGGATGGGACAGCCACAGCTTCTCTGGCCAACCTGTGCCAGGGCCTGCCCACCATCACAGGGAAGGATTTCTTCATACTATCCAATCTAAACCTTCTCTGTTTTCAGCCTAAAGCCATTCTCCCTTGTCCTGACTCTCCAGGTCCTTGTCCAAAATCCCTCTCCAGCTCTCTTGGAGCCTCTTCAGGCACTAAAAGGAGCTCTAAGCTCTCCTTGGAGTCTTCTCTTCTCGAGGCTGAACAACCCCAGCTCTCTCAGCCTGTATCCAGGTTATTTGCCTCATAAATCCCAAACAAGTGCTGGTAGACCCAAAGAGGAAGGCCACACATTCCCTGTTCCTCTCCATTTCTCCCACTGTGTGGGCATTGCTGTGATGCAGACTCTGCACCCTGTGACCACCTGCAGCACAAAGCCAGTCCCCAGCTCAACCCCAGCACTTCTGGATGGCTTTGCCTTTGCATTAGCTGGGGTTTTATACCTTTAACCTTTACATGAGTTGACTTCCTCCCACCTCCTGCAGATCCCATGCAGTCCTTGAGCCATGGCTCTTCCCAAAGCTGAGCCTGCTGGATGCTTTTGACCAAATTTGACACCTCAAAAGTCTCTTTTCTACAAGTTTCATAAAACCATATGTGTTTCATAAATCCACATGCACACAAAAGGGGGGGATATCAGGGTCCTACACATTCTTGCTTGCCTTAATAATGTTTGATCTCCTTGGGCAGTTGCCACAGTGGCAAAAGGATGCTGTGATGTGGTGATGTGCTCAGCAGGGTGGGGCTGTGAAGGAAACCAGCCAGCAATGCTGAGAGGCAACAAAAAATCTCAGCTCACTCAGAAACACAAAGTTTTGGGAGGCAAGCACCCAATTCTGCATTTTTGGGGGTTATTTTACACGCTGCCAAAGCCAGGAACAACATTCTTAGGACTCTGGTGCTCGTTGGTACCTCAATTATGTGGGTGGGAAATAAAGAACAAGGTACCAGTTATTACTAATCATGTGAATGATGGAAAATCGCTGAGATTCAGCCTGGGCAAGGCCTTGGTGTGGCTGTGGCTGAGCAGAGGCAGCAGCAGGGATGGTCCTGCTCCACACCCTCGGGCACAGCCCTGCAGGGCTTCTTGGCACTCCTGATGTGAAACACATGGGAGCAATTCTGCTTCATCCCCTCCCATCTCACTAAAAGCTCACAGCAAGGTTTGATATTGTCCAAGTTGACATTGACCTGCATCACCACTTCACAAGAAAAAAAAAAAGCAAGCTAAAAATAATGGAGTCCCATGAACAATTTATAGCAAAAGAAATCAGCCCTATTGTAGGCTTTCAAAAAAAGCTCCCAACTCCCTCTCTCCCTGCACTTTCTTTTTTTTTTTTTTTAATCAGTATCTTATCCAGAACTGGAATCCTGTCAAGAATAGTGGATAGCAGAGAACTATAACTTCTTATTATGTGTATAGTGATTTTATGAATTCAGCGGGGAATGAAATGCAATTTTGTCAGACTTGTCTGTGTTCATAATGACCAAGTCAAATTAATCATCGTGGATAATACTCCTGTGTCAGCCATTCAAGAGATTTTTTAATAGAATTTTTCTGATTCATGTCTTGCAGTACATCAGATCTGTAGTAATGCAGGCACTTCTAAAAATCAGTGCAATTATGGCTTCTTGTTGGCCTGTCATTTTGCTGGAATAAAAATGTCTCTGCAGAAGTCATATACTGTACATAAACCAAAATGGAAAACAAAAATATAGTTACAATTAGGCTTGATTTTTTTCTAAAGATTTAATATCTTCTTGAGGCCATTATTTATAGGCAATATATAAAGCTACAATGCATGAGGCTGAAGATAGACTGGTTTATCACAACTCATACCAATTTTATCCTGGTTGTCATTCCTGCTTTGATTGCCCTGTGAGTTAGTGGGTTTTGCAGGCATGGAAATGACTATCCCAAAGAACAAACAGGGGATAGGTAATGGGTTTGCAGTCAAATTATTGTGTTTATTAAAAATGTATCCAGGAAAGCCCACTCAGATCCCAAAGGGCTCTTGTTCAGGAAAATCTCTGGTTCAAGAAAAGGTTACGGTTTCCATAAAGGCAGATATACATGCATGGAGCAGCAGGGCAGCAGGCAATGGTATAGCAGGGATTAGTGATGCTGTGTTTATCCTTCTGAGGGAAGAGAGACAGACAGACCTCTAATTCCCCAGTGGCACAGGCAAAAATGAGTTTTGGAAGCAGATACCCCCAGGAATAAAAAGGAAGAAAAATGCAATCAGATATCTCAGCCTCTCTTTCTTTCATGGTAAGGCAGCAACTGCCTCGTAGGAGAGGGCAGGGCAGGACCCTGTCAGATCCCCAGCATGCCCCAGAGGGAGCTCCACCAGAACCTGCTGGGACAACTGTCCCTCCAGACCCACCTTCTCATGCCACCAGGCACATCCTGGAGAGAAAAGCTCTCTAAACCACTTGCAGGAGGAACAGAAACCCATGGCCACATGTTGGTCTCCCAAGAACTGAAGACCCACTTAATCAACCAGAGGAGCAGTTTGTCAATGTGCCAACATAAAAATGGGCCAATGCTTGCCAGCATTTGGGGGGAGATAGAAAAATCCCTAATAAATTATTATGGAAGCTCTGGTTTTATTGTGCTTCCCCCTCTGTTAAGCTTATGACATCAACAATTAGCAGCAGAGAGGTCCCCAGCTACAAAACATGCCCAAAATGACTGCTTTGCAGACTTGCTGTTGTTCCTTCTCTGAAATGCCCTTTTCATCAGGCAGGGCATATCCAGGCAACACCTGTCCTGAGCCATGCTGGGAGATTCACATTATGCTACATCTGAACCCCTCAATCTCCAGCTGAAGAGGCTCAACTCTGTATGACAACACTAACAAAGACCCTCAACTTCCAAATTAGCAGATCACAGAATCCCAGAATGGTTTGGGTCAGAAGGGTCTGTAAAGATCATCCAGTTCCAGCCCCCTGCCATGGGCAGGGACACCTTCCGCTAGACCAGGTAGGTCCAAGCCCCATCCAGCTGGGATATTAAGGCTCAAAGTCTGCTGACAGCATTTATAGAAGCTTTCAATATTGGTTTACACAAACATCAGCAATGACCAGATCTCCTGAAAACCCTTTGTTTTCTCTTCATATGCAGGCCCAGGGCTGTGTGGCATGTTTGATCACAGCTGCTCCTGGATTACCCGTAGCAATATCTGATTTCATCTATTTTTAAGTTACCTACCCGCACTGACAATAGAACTATTTCGTTTCACTGCATGTTTTTGTGGCTGTTCTTCCCCTAGTCTCTCCAAGTGAACGTGGCAGCCCTCCAGGGAAAGCCAGGAGATGCGCAAGCTCTGCTCCACGTTGGCAAAGTGCAGCCTCTGTCATCTGCCTCACAATCAGCCTCCTTAAAATTGTTTAGAATGATTTTTGCCCGTTTTAAAATGTATTAAAGGGACTGTACATCCAGGGAGACAGGAGCCAATGGGATCTAAAATTAGACTGACTAGGCCAGACAAATATAAATCCTTTTCTTTCCTACTATCTCGCCTGGAAGTGAATACAAGGAATATCATTTTCTACTCAAGAACATCACGCATTTCAGGGAATTATTTGAGTACAGGTTTTACATAATTGCCTTTTTTGTCTCATGGCACAGTGAACTTGCATAATAAGCTCAGTGCACTCACAGCAATCCATTGTTGGGCTGGATGGATTTGGTGGTGTGTGTTGAGCCCAGGGTATGTTACACAATGCTGTATAATGCACTGTAAGCAGGTCAGGAGATAAGGCAGCCTGAAAACAGTAATGGAGCTCAGGCAAGGAAGAATTAGCAAAAAGCACTCTAAGAAATTAATTCAACCTGGTCTCAGTTGAGCCAGAAGGACCCAGAGCAGGAAGGAAACTACACTGTCTACCATGCTGGCCCCTTTCAGATTTTGTCTTGGAGTGTTTCCCTTATGCTCCCAACTGAAGGTGTGGGGTTAAGGATTAAAAAAGCCCCTTTGTTTGCACCACGTTTTTCACAGTTTCATCTCAAAGGACATGTCCTGCTTGTGGTACTTGGTCTCCACAGCCATCCCCTGTGCCATGGGTGTTGTGGCAAACACTGGCAGGTCTGCAGCAAGACCCTCCAGCAAAGCCACAACCCATCTGCAACAGTCTTCTTTTCTCCCAGATGTACCTGTTGTTTTTTAGATTTTTTTTTAAGGTTTTGCTCTCCTCAGCAAAGACAAATTTTGCAATGAAGCTCTGCACAGTCCTTGCACACCTGCAGCCATGAGGATTGTTGTGCACAAGGCATGAGACCCACACATGTACACCTGAGAACACACCATCACATGCTTGCTAAGGGAGCAATCTGCAATTTTTTCCTGAATGGCCCTGGTTCTCTCCCATCACTACACATGCACCATCTTCCTACACAGAACCGAAGTGCTTCACCCCAGGTTGTCCTTTTAGTGCTCCAAGGAAGCTCCACAGCACTTGGAGTGTTGGTCCTGCCCATGGTCCAATGCTATAAAGGCCAAGAGCAGGAGCATCTCTTGGTACCCTTCCCTGCAAAGTGAGGGTATCAGCCAAATTAAATCATCACAAAAGGAACATTTGATACATTTCTCATTATTCATGTTGCCAGCACCTTTGGAGCCCAAAGCATCGCTCACCACAAACACAAATTTGAACCCTCACACTTCCCAAGTCAGACTTGGGCCTCCAAAGCAAACTGACCAGGAAACTATATATGTTAAATCCTAAAACAGTAACAAACTCCAGCAAAAGCAGTGCCCCTCCCTCCCCTTTGCCCAGATTTGACATGTCTGATTAGCACCAGGAAGGCAGGGATGTGGGGATGGCTTGGATAATGTGGTGCAATCCAGCACCTCCCCCAGGGTGCCCAGCTGCTGCAGAAGCAATTTCACAGCTCATCATCCATTATGAGATTAAAATAATTTTTTTTTTCCTCCCGTGAAGTATTAATAAATTGTGCAGGCAGAGCAGAGTTAGTGCCATTTACACAAATGGTAGTGAATCACCCACCTAGTTATTTCTTAATGGATTGAGTATCTGTGTTCCTCCTTATCCTGTAATTTGAAAACCTAAATACACAAACCTGTTTATTTGTCTCATCAGGCCCTGAGCCAGCACTTACTGAGCCTGGGGACAGAGGGACAAAGGCAGAGCTGCTGCCTCCCCTGGACCTGCCCCTGCACTTTAGAAGAGAACAACACCAAAACATCCACGAAGATCAGCAGGAAAGGGGAAATGCACCACAAAAAAGCCCCAAGCCCACCTTGAAACCCCTCCCCGAATTCACTTACTCTCCTTTCTGGGGGCAACTCTCACTGAGGCATTGCTGATGTGATGCAGCTTCCCTGGTACATGAGTGAAGATGTAAAGCTGTAGTCAGAGCACCACTAATGGCTCTTTGAACATGCCTGCTTTATTATGGTATCAGACGAAGCAGGCATGTTTAATGTTTAAACTTCCAACAACAAATGCCTTCAGCAAATGTATTTTATGTATTTATTCAGTGCTTCTTAAGCGCCTGTCGCCTCAGCAGCTGAGGTGCTGTTTACCTCTTTTTTATATTTATTTTACTAAAATTAAGTACATATCAATGCTTTATAAAATGCCACCTTCGTTTCTCCCCTCTCTCCTCTTTATCCCCAAGAGTAGCTTGAAATTCTTTACCCATCCATCCAGTGCAAAACATTTCAGAGTGGCAGGAAATGCCGAAAGGGGAGGAGGAAATTACCTGAAATCACCAGCACAATACATCTGTTTCCCAAGTTCTCCCAAAAACCCTCAGCCCCAGAATCTGGCTCTGGCACATGGAAGAAGTGCCAAAGCCAGATAGCTCTGAGTCAGCTCTGCCAAAGCAAACCCTGAGACGAGACAGCAAGAGCATCCACCCAACTCCAGTCTCAGTGACTGGGATTGGTCGGCCAAGGGAGGTAAAACAGATTCCTCATGACTGGGATGTCTCACTCCTTACAGGCCTGTGATGGGTTTGATCCATGGCTTCCTCAGTAACCAGTGTAACTAAGGAAGTGGACATTACAAAGTATTCCACATGTGTTTTCCACGTAACAGTAAGAAGGAGAGTAGCTCTTTCTGTTTTCCAGGAGCTCGAAGAGAAGCGAGAGAGCTTGGACGGTCCCGTGTCTCTATTAGTGTTTTCCTAGCTCTGGACCTTGGTGAGATTGTATCGTTGCCTGTTCCTCTCCTTTCTTGAAGTTTTTAATTGTATGCATTAGTTTCATTTGTTCTGTTTTAGTTTCATTTCTCCCTGTTTCTTGTTGCCCCTTCCCTTTTCCCTTTTTCCCCTTTCCCCTAGAGTAGAGTCCACACAGTGAGTAAGTTGCATGCGAGTTTGCAGATGTTAGAAAATATAATTGCTTTTTAAGTCAGTTCAGTTTCTGTTGAGTTCTTTTCTTTGCAGTTTTTTTTCTTTCCATTGCTAAGAAAGCTCAAAGAGGAAAGAAGAGAGCAGTCCAGAGTTAGTAGGAAAAACTAAGCCAAACCTGAGACAAGGCCCTAAATATGCAGAGCTCAACCTGCCAGCCATAGAATTATAGAGTCACTAAGGTTGGAAAAGATCTCCAAGATCACTTAGTCCAACCTTCAACTGAATACCACCATGCACACTAAACCCAGTCCTCCCAGTTCATGAGATGTCAAGATAAGAGAAGCTGTGGCTGCCCCATCCCTGGAAGTGTTCCAGGCCAGGTTGGCAGGGACCAGCAGCAACCTGGGCTAGTGGGAGGTGTCCCTGCCCTTGGCAGGGGGTGGAATGAGATGAGCTTTAAGGTCCTTCCAACCCAAACCATTCCATGATTCTATGATAATCATTCAGGATCTCTCTCTACCTCCTTTACACTTCCTGAGTTCCTGAGCACCACAATTAAGACTCTTCCTCCACAACCACCACTCTAAGAATTTTACCCTTTTTCCTCACTTATCCAAAGCACAAGCTGTCACATCACAGGAGCACAAAGGTGCTGGGCTGTTAGGGAAAGCAGGAAGCACCAAGAGACTCATGACAAAATTGTGAGAACTGGAACATGGTGCAGAGCCAAGTATCCAAAGCTCCAGTGTAGGTGTAAAAATCTCAGCCTTAAGCCTAAGGGAATTTTGGGAAACAAACAGATTTTATCTTTAACGATTTTAACAATTTTTTTTTCTTTAATAAAACCAGACTTATGCATGGTATCTAAAAATGGCAGGAACACACACATTGTTGTGAGCAGCTCATCCATGTCCTAAATCACAGATACTCCTCAAATTCCTTCTAAAGAATTAAGCAATCTGGATAAAATGAACAGTGGGAGTAGGAACCATTCTTTCAGGAGGAAGGCAAAAAGAAAACCCATCAAATTAACCACCAAAATAGTGATGTTTTCCTAAAGTAATAACAACTTTCCAACTGGAGGATCAGCCAGGACATGAATCTGCTGGTCACAGTCAAGAGCCTGTATCATGAACCACCACCAAAGCTGGCAGAAGGACCACTGTGGGCAGTGACAGCTCTAGAGGTCATGGCCAGCATTTGTCCATGACACAGGAAATAGCTTTGCAGAGAAGATGAAGGTGCAAGAGGGCTCACATCAACACCAGCACAACCTTCATCACATGACTGCAAGACCCAACCCAAAATGGAAGGCATGAGGTAGGAAGAGATAACCAACCCCAACCAGCCAGAGACAAAACCACCTGAGCCAACCCAGTCACTGAGCAGCTGGAGAGGAGTTTCTATCATTTTTACTAGTTTACAACACACTGGGTAGAACCTGAATTATTCCAAAGGAATAGGGTAGAAGTGGAAGAGCCAAAATGAGAGACAGATTCTGATGGAGAGGCAGGGGAGGCTGTGAGCACGACTGGCTGCAGGTAACAAAGCCCAAACATTGACCCTATGGTAAAAATTCACCTTTCCCCTGTGTACTCAAGGTGCCACCTTTCAAATCCCAGCCCACACAAAACCTTGGTAATTCCACAAATCTGTGACAACTTGGAGCCAAGTGCTTCTGCTGTTAATGCTGGTACCAAACAGGGCACCTCCAGAGTCCCACCTGGTGTTACCAGAAAGCATCAGCCCAGTCTTGGCCCCAATACAATCAAAATGGGATAGATCCTTCCAAGGAAGATTACTAGAGATTTCTGCAAGCCAAGCTGCATCAGCTTTCACAATTTCTCTTCCCATCCCTATTTTTGATATCAAATAACACGACTGGAACAGAATGAGGCAGAAGTCAGAAATCAAGGATTGCCTGGGCAAAAGGAAAACCACACAAGTAGAAGCAAGAGCTGTCTCTAACAGGGATGCTGCAACCTTCCCTGGTACAGGAGCCTGGAAAGCAGGGCAGGCAGAACTACTCTGCATGTTCCAATCATGGTGCTTCAAAAATTAAACAGCATCACATGAGCTGCTCAGAGAGCTCCAGAATTTTCTGTGCTTTACAGAGCAGCTTTTCCTTTTTGGATTGCCAGCACCAATGTGTGAGCATGATAAATTCATTCCTGAAGTTGCACTCAAGTGCCCAACAACTTGCTCTTGATCCCAGTGCGAGTCCCCAGGCTTGCAGAACCCTGACCTCCATGAAGAAGAACATGATCTTTTTTTTTCACAGAATCCCAGACTATTCTGAGTTGGAAGGGACCCAAAAGGATCATCGAATCCAACTCTTAAGTCAATGGTCCACACAGGGGATTGAACCCATGACCTTGGCATTATTACAACCAAGTTTTAACCAACTGAGCTAATCTCAGGATCTTCTACTACCTTGTGTCCCATCTCCTTGCAGAAGTGATGGGCATCCTCCTCCAGCTGCATCTGGGCTGGAAACAAGCCCCTTTGGGGTATTTGCTGCCAAAATGCACTAGGAATTCCTGAAGCCTGGGAAAAAAAGGCTCCTGGAGAGAAAAGCAGCCCCCTTGGGGAGCCTGAGCTCTCAGCACCACGTAGGTGTGTGGTTTTCTTTAGAAGTCATCTGGAATTCTTAAAATAAATTCGCTAAATTGTCTTCCAGAGACTGTTGACTTTTCTTTTTCTTTTCCCCCCTCCCTTAATAAACTTTCAGGGGTATCTTTATTGTTATGTCTAATTTTAGCCAAAACTAACATTTCCTGAGATTCAATTTCTCTCATAATTGTTGGAAGGAAACTAAGTTGTCTGCTGTAAACATTGACTGTATTGTGTGAAAAGTATCTTTATTACAGCCCACTGGGAATACTAATAAAATTCCCAATCCTAGCCCTTCCTCACTTTTTTTTCTTTAAGCTCACTCGTTTCTCTTACATACCCATTAGTGTCAGCTCAAACATTCTGCAGGCAAGATATGAGAAGTTAAAATATATTATTTAACAATCAAGGGCAGAATAAAGACTTGTGAGCAGTAAGATCCTTTCTGCCTTCTCTTTCAATGCTTTCTATTACAGAAAATAAGGATGGCTATTCCATTTGTCTCTGTGTGCACTCAGGTTGATGAACAAAATCTCATTAGTTTAGTCTGATATATGCTCAATACAGTAGATGTATTTTTTTTCATTTTATTCTACAGCTGCAAAACGATACTAAAATTTCACCAGATTGGAATGAAAACTGTGGTCTTGGAACATTTCCCTTTAAGGGTCTTATATTTATTCAGAATTCATGAATCATTTTCCAGTAATACAACTATAATTATTCTTAAAGTGTTATGTTTGAAGGTTTAATATGAAATACTTGCAAAAAGCTCTTTTTCACTTTGATAGTTTGTAATCTTCATGATAATCAGATCAGTTGGCTCCTTCACACAGCAGCCAGGAAAATGCAATTTAATATGAATCTCATACTCTTCATTCATGTTTTAATTAAAGTAATAAAAGCCAAGTCATATTTTGCCCTTTCCAGTGTACACAGATGTATAGACCTGAGCTATACAGCATCACATCTGGCACTTTGGATGGCTCCTGATGGATTTGCTGGATTTAAGATGAATCTAATTCAGGCTTGCTCAGAGGCTGCTGATCATGGAAGGGGAGTCACTGCTGGGTGAGACCCAGCACGGTCCTCAGCAGAACCATGCCTGGATGAAAACTAGCATGGCCAGCAGGCCCAGGGCAGTGAGCCTTCCCCTGGACTCTGCCTTGGGGAGGCCACACCTTGAGTGTTGTGTTGAGTTCTGGGCCCCTCAGTTGAGGAAAGAGATTGAGGGGCTGGAGCGGGGCCAGAGAAGAGCAACGAGGCTGGAGAAGGGAGTGGAGCACAAGTGCTGTGGGGAGAGGCTGAGGGAGCTGGGGGTGTTTGTGCTGGAGAAGAGGAGGCTGAGAGGTGACCTCAGCACTGTCTGGAAGTGCCTGAAGGGAAGTTGTGGCCAGGTGGGGGTTGGTCTCTTCTCCCAGGAAACCAGCAGTAGAACAAGAAGGCATAGGCTTAAGCTCTGCCAGGGGACGTTTAGGTTGGATATCAGAAAGAAATTCTTTGCAGAGAGAGTGCTCAGGCATTGGAATGGGCTGCCCAGAGAGGGGGTGGATTCTCCAACCCTGATGTTTTTTAAGATGAGACTGGACGTGGCACTGAGTGCCATGATCTGGTAATCACAGTGGAGTTGGTCAAGGGTTGGACTTGATGATCTCGGAGGTCTCTTCCAATCCAACTGATTCTGTGATTCTATGATACAGATGATGAAGGCATGGACCAAAGGTGGAACTCCTGGTCATTCCAGCAGGAGCTGAGGCTGCTGTGACCACCATCCTTCAGCTGAGTTCAGTTCTAGTGCACACGGCCCTGTGAAAGCCAGTGCACCCCTAATTGCCTCTGATTTTTGGTTCCCATCATAGCTCTAACCAGCCTGGCCTGGTGTGTCATCTGAGAGGAAAAGAAAGCTCTAAAACCTTCCTTGAGGAGGCAGAAGCACAAAGGACTGGTGGCCTTATGGTCTTATAAACCAGTTTGGGTCCAGTGCTGGGCCCAACCTCCCGAGCGAGGAGGGTCTGTAGTGATTGCCTGACTGGGAGTGTAGGGAGCTGGGTGGCTGCACTCAGGATGCACAACCCCACCATCCTTCAGCACCTGCAGGGCCCTGAGATCCCAGAACCATTTAGGCTGTAAAAGCCCTCCAGGATCACCAAGAGCACTCTTTAACAGACCCCCACCTTGTCACCCACCCCAGAGCACTGAGTGCCATGTCCAGTCATTCCTTGAACACCTCCAGGGATGGGGACTCCAACCCCTCTCTGAGCTGCCCCTTCCAATGCCTGGCCATGGTCAGTAAAGAAATTCCTCCTGATGTCCAGCCTGAACCTCCCCTGGCACAGCTTGAGGCTGTTTCCTCTCGTCCTGTACCTTGTTCCCTGGGAGCAGAGCCTGGCCCAGCCCTGGCTCCCTCCTCCTGTCACGGAGTTGGAGAGAAAGTCCCACTTGAGCCTCCTTTTGTCCAGGCTGAGCCCCCCCAGCTCCCTCAGCCACTCCTGCTGCTCCAGACCCTTCCCCATCTCCATTCCCTCCTCTGGACACACTCCAGCCCCTCAATGTCTCTCTTGTCAGGAGGTGCCCAGAGCTGGACACAGCACTCAAGGTGCCTCATCAGTGCCAAGTACAGAGGGACAATCACTGCCCTGGTCCTGTTGGCCACGTTACGGATGATGCAGGTGCTCTGCTGATGGTCAGACCCTCATGGGGCTGGAATGGAGCCCAACCCTGCACGTGCCCAGGGCAGCTCTAGAGCTGACACAGAAAGAAGGGCTCAATCTGCTGTCAGCCAAGGCAACAGAGGGGCTTGTCTTTCTGCACAGCCCTTCATCCAAAGCTGAAGTGGAAAATAATGTTTTCCTGCTGGACATAAGTGGCTCCTCAGTTAATCACTGTGTTGTGACAGCAGATCCAAACACCGGCTCGGGCTGGGTCTCCGATGAGAAGGGAAGAAGTAATCAATCAGTTGGGAAAGGAAATCCCCAAAGCAACAGGCTGGGTATTTTTTTTCCATATTCCTGTGGCCCACGGTGCTACATTTCCACAAATAAACAGTTTCCCCCAGAGGTCCATTACAGGAGCCAAAGCCAAACCTCTCAGCAGGACACAGGACTAATCACAGCTCATCACAGCTCTCCCAGAGCGATGGCACTGCAGTATCAGAGCTCAGCACCAATCCTGAGTATGTCCAGCCCTGGCTCCCAGTCCTGCTGTGTCACGGCAGGTAATTTGGGAGGCATGCAGTGAGGAATTCGCACAGCACAAGGAGCTGGAGCATCTGGAGGCAGAAACAGCTTGTGGATCATAGAATCATAGAATTGATTGGGTTGGAAGAGACCTCTGAGATCACCAAGTTCAACCCTTGGGCCAACTCCAGTCCCTTTACCAGATCATGGCACTCAGTGCCACGGCCAAGCTCACTTGAAAAACCTCCAGGGATGGGGAATCCACCCCCTCTCTGGGCAGCCCATTCCAATCCCTCAGCACTCTCTCTGCAAAGAATTTTTTTCTCATCTCCAACTTCAATTTCCCCTGGCAGAGCTTGAGCCCCCCGTGCCCCCTTGTCNCAACACAACACTCAAGGTGTGCTCTGGTATCATTTTTGGCTGAAGTGACAGTCACCACTGAAGGGCAGCCAAGCACCCTCCCAGGAGCAGCAGTAGGACCAGAGAGGCACTGTCAGGGGTTTAAAGCACACATAAGCACCATAATAAGCTGATGCCTGGGCTTCAGAGGGGACCTGCTCCTTCCAGAGCTGCCCCAAGTGCCCCCACACGCCAGTGTCCCCCCTGCCCTGGGCTGTGCTGACCATCAAGGGGAGCAGCTCCGTGTACACCACGTGCAGCCCCTTTACAGCAGCACTGAGCACAGTGGGAAATCTTTGCTAAAGTGACACTTTCTTGGCTAAAGGACACTGCACACTGCCTTCCTCTCTCATTTGCTGCTATTTTATGAGCTGTTGGCTTTCTGAGCTCAGCAGCATTGCTGGACAGCCAGTCCATGTGTCCCTCATGTCACTGGAGTCACCATCCCCACCAGCAGATCCTCTTGTGTTGTTCAGTCTGACCGGACCTCAGCTGTGCCCTGAAGCAGCCCCAGTTACTCCACCTCCTGCACTCCTCAGCACACAGGGATTTCTGGAATCTGGGGTCCACCTTTCCTTCAGCCCTACTGGTGGCCATCAAGGTATTTCGGCACTAAAAAGCACCCAGGTCCAACCCTCTATCAGAACTCATCTTGGTATCAATCTCTTCTATATGCAAACCTCTAGATCAAGATGCAGCAGCAGCAAATGCTGTTTCTCAGGGGAATGCACTTTGTCCTGCTGCTGCCCCCTCTGCCAGCCCCTGGGCACCCACCATCTCCCCAGCCCCCAGGGCTGCAGCTGTGCTGCCTCCAGCCCTGGATCACTCTCCTGCATTGACTGGACTTTTATTATTGAATTTTTAAATGTTTCATTGCTTACAGACTTCACTGCAGAGGAAGTCAGAGCTCTGGCTGAAGGTCCTCAGGCATGTTTTGATCCTACACACCTCACAGACACAGGGCTACAAGCAGGCACGCTGCTTTACTACATACACTCCTTACCATTGGCTCAAAATCAATCTCTGAGCTGGTCCAGATACCAAAAACCTCAGGAAGTCTCAGGAAAGGGAGGGAAAGTTTACTGCTTGGACTGACCCAAGGGCAGAGCTGGCTGTGGTCACCTGGAAGGCCTTGGAGAGTGGTGGATGCTGAGCCCAGCCCTCAGGCTGCCCGTCAGAGCGTGTGGTGTGGATGGTCCAATACACCTGAGGACCAACTTCTCCCTCCTGCCTTTGCCTCTAAACCTAAATCTGCTCAGGAGCCTCATTTCCTTGATGAAATGTCTACACATGAAATTCAACCACCATCACAGTTTCAGTGTTTTCTGTCCCTACAAGACGCTCTGTGGCACCTGATAGGAATCTTCAGCTCTTTAAGATGTTATTTCTTCCCCCACCCCCAGAGTAAATGCAACAGAAGCAGAGACCATCCATTTGGGTCTAGAAGTGCTCAGTTACATTAGCTTTTAACTCTGTGATGCTTGGTGGCTGTTTTTCAAACACTCTGTTGCTAACAACTTAGGAGTCCCTTGAGACCAAGGGTTGAAGATGATGTTCGTTCTGCTTGTAACACCAAGGGGTTTTTTATTATTATTTTATTTAGGCACTACAGCCAGCCTTCCATCATCGGCAGAAACTTCCCTTGCTGTGATTAACCTACAGGAATCACTTCCTGACTGTACCTTTCAAAAATTTCACTGTCACCCAGGAGTTCATGCAAAATTCACAAGCCTGGATCATCAGCTGTAGTTGTGCTCAACTCCCAAACCTCGCCTGGAAGGGTTTCCATTAGCTGCTGATTAGAATAAATGACATGTAACACTCTATTGTTCATTCTAAAATAGTCCATGAGATTCTTCCTGAATGGGCTGCTGAGAAAGGCATTTAGTATCTATCAATGTCTTCCCTCTCTTTTTTATTCTCTAGCACAACATTTGAAATTATACAGTATTACTCAAGGAACAGCAGGGAAAGAGCAAAATCTGTATCTTAGCATGGGGGCCTGCACTCCCAGCACTGCCAAACTCTGTGTAATCCTCTTTCAATCCTGACTCTACATAAACCTCTCGCTGCTCTTCACTAGGGGTCTTTTATACATACATCTATACATATGTTCTTGCAATATTTGGAATATATCATTCTAAAGGGATTGGCGAGTCATCAGTTACCTGCTTTAAGGTGTGCTCTGCCCCTGTTGTGGTCGATTCTAGACTTCAAAATACAGATTATTTAGAGATTGGAAGAGACCAAGATGCTGCACAGACACAACAGAATAAAGTCCAAGGAGCAGAAGACCATTGGAGAGTCAAGAGCAGCAGAGCTCTCCATGCCCCCCTTAAAAGGGGGCACATGTCCCCCCTTTTTAAACTCTTCACCTATATACGTGATTTTCTCTACCACTGACCAGCCTCTGACACATCTCCTCCTGTGACCAACACATCAAGCCAGCCAACAGCCAAAATCAATGGACTATGGAGATCCCAAAACACGTCTCAGCAGTTATTTACTCCAAGGGTGGTGAAACACTGGCACAGGTTCCTCACAGAGGGGGTGAATGTTTCATCCCTGGGAATACTCAAGGTCAGCTTGGACAGGGCTCTGAGCAATCTGGTCTAGTTGAAGATGTCCCTGTATGTTACAGAGGGGTTGGACTAGATGAACTCTAAGGGTCCCTTCCATCCCAAACCATTCTGTGATTCCATGAACATTAAAATAAGTTTCTTCATGTGCAAAGACTTGTCAGATTCATTAGAAACACCAAAGTCCATTAGGGGACTTGAGTGGAAATTGTACGAAGAATAAGCTCAATGTGAGCTCTGAACTTCTCTGCATACTTTATTTTAAGACCCAAGAGAAGGATCATCATAAGGAGTTGCTCAGCCATGTGTCTGACCTCTTGGTTTCTTCTAGCCTTTCTCCTGGAGCAATCCCATGCTCAAGGCAGTGGCTGTGCTGACCATGAGCAACCTGCTGCACCTTGGGGGATGAACAAAGTGCAGGAAAACTCCTCCAAATTCACACAGCTGGAAGGTCAGGGACTGGCTGACCTGTTCCAAGCAATTGCTTGTTGTTACTTCATTGCCAGAGACAGAGCATCACCACCAAGTTGGTGATGGAGGAGAACCCCAAGTCCACATTGGCTCCATTTTACAGCTTCCTACTAGGGAGGAAGGAGCAAGAATGAGGGAAGGATGACCCACATCTTCATTTACCCTCATGCTGCCTGGGGGTCCATGGTCACTCCAGGACCACAGTCACCACGTTCTGCCTCTGTGGTCCCCAGCAGGGATGGAGGCTCCCTGCACTCATGTGGATCTGCTCCAGATCCAGGTTTATTTTATCAACTGTTGACATTTTGCTGCAATTCAGTTGAGATTGGTGGGAGGACAACACGTCTGCCAGTATTCTGACAAGGTTTGAAGGCATGTTTTATAGCAGAGGCTGCCAAGATGAGCTCTGTCTAGTCTGGAGCGTTAGCAGAACACGAGGAAGGCATCCAGAGCTTCCTGCACATCATTAATTTCTAATTACACTATCACTTGCTTTCCACATTATTGCTTATTTACCAAACACGGCTTTATTGTACCATCCAGTTCCTTATAACCAGCAAACCCATTGTTATGCTAAAACAAATGTTCTAAATGTTATTTATTATTTGATAAACCTTGTGTAACCCTGAACGAGGACATTAAATGGCAAGAACACTACTTCAAAATCCCATTTTAAATAAGTCACCAAGACAGCTGTGCCTTTATAAAACACATTAGAGTGGCACTCAGAGCACATATGGCTCAGGGATATATACAAATTATACAATTTCTGTCATTGGATCAAATAAGAGGGACGTTTTGACCCCAGAAATGAGTCAAATGTAAGTTGTAATTCCAGCCCCACCAGAGGCCCCCGTGGTAATGGATCCTGACGGCTGCTCAAAGAGCCCTGACCATTTGACCCACCAGATCAGCGACTTACTGTATCTATTATGGCTAATACAGACCCCAGCCTGAAGATAGATGGAGGTAAAGAGATAAAGGGCAAGAGATACAGTAGATAAATGGTGATTTATACACATCCAAGCACACGGATACATCCACAGATGGATTTCATGTGTGCAGAAAGGGGTAGGCATGTCTAACCCCACCCTGCATTTATACAGGAGCACATCTGAAAACAGATGCTGTGCATGTGTGTGCACATTACAAATAAAATCTCTCTTAACTCCATCTCCCTCGGGGTGTCAGTAAAACCCCTGCACTCCCTGGGGCTCCCTGATTCACACACAGCCAGAGAAACCCCAGCTTCTATTTTACACTCATCTGCCCCACACAAACATGTCTATGCCCTGGGATTTACTTTCTTGGCAGTGGAAGTGTGAGCAGCCCCATCCACAAGTTACTCAATCTTGCCCTAATGTCCACAGCCCGAACTAAAGCCCTTTGTGCTGTTTTACACTTCAGGTGAGACACCTGATGTCTCACCAGAGCTGGGTACAATCCTGCTTTTTCAGTCATAGAATCCCAGAATGGTTTGGGTTGGAAGGGACTGTTAAAGACTGTTAAAAGCCAAGAGATGCTTCTCCAACGCACCTGCCTGGTCTGAATGAACCACATTCATGTTTAAGAGCCTTTCCAATAGGGGTCACACGAATTAACCTGTTGGTACAGAAACAGGTAGAGTGCTCAGCTGGAATAAGCTGCCCACTGAAAACTCCTGGGATTAGTCAGAGCACAGGATCCAAACTGTCCAGTGATAAATAATCAGCTCTTTCCTCCTTCAAGCTGCCTGTTGCCCTGCCAGCAGCTAGAGATATTCATGGAGAGAAAAGAAATGTGACAAACATTGCCCTAAAGCTTTCCAAAATGTCCCCCCATGAGCCTGGCACAGTCACATCCCTGCTCCCAACAAGCTGAGGGACTATGATTCCCAAAGCTGTGCCAGGGCCTGGTGGTTCCCACACCCTCATGACACCACTCCAGCTCTCCAGCAAGGCATCTGCTGCATTTCTTCACCCAGAACGTGGAATGATGATACCTCCTCGCAGGATATTCCCAGGCACAGTTAATCCATGTTTATAAAGCACCTATGGATGTTTTCTGCAAGTGCAAAAATCTTGATGCCAAACAAAACCAACCTCATTCCTGTCCAACTCCATGTGGAACTTCCAAACCTTTCCCTTTCCTGGTGTTACTCTCCTTATCCCAAAGACCTTAATAAAATATCTTTTCCTACCGACTTTGTGTGTGTTTTTATTTCTTTTACCAGCACCTTTGCATTTTTGCTCATCTTTCAGAGCACATCATATAGTTGGGAATCTGCCATTCCTGGGGATTTTTTGCATTACTTAATTCCTTGTCTTTGTTTGGGGAAGAGGGTGGGAAAGAAAGAAAGAAAATTGACAGGGGTGAGGAATGATGCTCTGCTGACTCCATGAGACACAGGAGATACCTCACTCATCTTGGGGGTCAAATGTCTGCGATGGTTTGATCAGATGACAAGTTGCATTTATACTCTGGCCTCTGTTAGGCTTGAATTACATCTCACATTTGACTCACTTCTGGGGTCAAATGTCCCTCCTATTTGATGGAACAAGAGGAATTATTTTCCCCAAGCAGGTTGTTCTGGTGTGAGCCTGGATCCATCAGCAGCCTCATTATGTTTTAGGCTCCTTTATTTCTGCATTTCATCCTCAGCTGAGACCAACCCCTTTGGGATGACAAGAACTGCAGCCATAGCACAAAAGCCATCCCAAAGAGGAAGATGAGGGGAAGGAGCAGGTCACCTGCTTTCACATGTTTTGGATGGTGTTTTGTTGGGTTTTATGTGGGGCTTGGGCTGTTCTGCTATTTTCCTCTTCTCCCCAAGTCAGGAGCTGTGCAGGGCAGGGAATAACAAAGGAAAGGCAAGTGAACCCTGATCCCAGCTTTACCACACTCTTGCCATGAGAAACAGGAGAAACCTGGAAAGCTTTGGGTTGGAAGGGATCTTCAAGACCATCTCATTCCAACCCCTGCCATGGGCAGGGACACCTCCCACCAGCCCAGGTTGCTCCAAGCCCTGTCCAACGTGGCCTTGGACACTCCCAGGGATGGGGCAGCCACAGCTTCTCTGGGCACCTGTGCCAGGGTCTGCCCACCCTCACAGGGAAGAATTCCTTCCCAATATGCCATCTAACCCTGTCCTCTGGCTATGGGAAGCCATTCTCCCTTGTCTTGTCACTCCAGACCCATGTCCAAAGTCTCTCTCCAGCTCTCTTGGAGCCCCTTTTGGCAGTGGAAGCAGCTCTAAGGTCTCCCTGGAGTCTTCTCTCCTCCAGGCTGAACAGAACCTCTCTAAGACCAAAAAGCAGACAAGGGGCTGAGATAAGGCTGCTGTTAGGGGGCTGCAGGATCTTGACTGGGGAAAAACCCAATGCACCAGGCCCATCTATTACAGTGTGATGGTTCCAGTACTGAGTCTGTATGATTTGCCTTTGTCCCCACAGACCCCAAGGGCTGAGCAATGTCCCATGAGTGCGGTGCAGGTGTCCCTGGGTCGGTGGTTTAGCAGTCTCTGAAGAGGGATTGTGAAACTCCCCTCCTGCTGTTTAATGTACTCATTGAGGTTACAACAGGTTTAGCAAACAATAAAAATCCATCTGGAATGCTCATTTAAATAGCAGAGTTGTGTTATTAGTACTAAAGGCATGGCTGGGGCTATAAAGTGCTCTCTGGTAAACAGGTCCTGATGTGCAGGTAAATAAAGGGAGATGATGAGCTAATGAGGGTGAGGAGGAAGGCTGCTGCCCGTCCTCCTCGGCCAAAGCTCGTGCTGGGTGTGAACCACCACTAACAACCTTCAGGGCATGAACTGGGATCCTCACCTTCCCTCCCACTACCCTCCTGCCACCCCAGGCAAGGTCACAGAGGGTCACTGCAGCATCCCACAGGGCATCCATCCCAACAGAGCCCCAGGTGCCACCCCATGCCCTTGCACCTCTCGGTCCCACTCCCAGCTCCTCTCTGACTGTCCCAAGCACATCAGCACAGGGAAGGGAACTGGGGATGCATGACAAAGCAAACTTCCCATTTATTTTCCAAGTCACTCCCTACAGTGTTTTGCTGATGGAGAAAGCAGCACTGGGCCTCCATGCATGAAGGCATCCCTCTAATGAGGGGTACCTGCCCCTCCTCTGCCAAGAGAAAGGCATTTCCTCCCTTTTTATCCTTAAACTGCTGCTCCAAAGTAAACAGAGAACATATAAGAGTAAACTCCTATTTCCCACGTTACAGGGAGCTAAGCTGGTTTAGTTGATCCTTCTCCAGGATCAAACTCTGTGATGAATGGGGTTGATGAATGGATACATAAATCCTCCACCACATGATAACCTTTGCTCTTCTTTGGAAGCCAGCTCTCCTCCTCGCCTGTGCTGCAACAAACTATTCCAAACCCTGCAGCATCACTTCTGATTCCGCCTCTGTGCCCACCCATGGGGGACGTGGGATGTGATAGGGGCTGGGAAGGAGGCACAAATGGTTCATGCTGGCCATGGTTCTGCCTAAGACCAGTCTGATCCTTCAGGCACACCATGGCCAGGGACTGTGAATGGTTGCTGCTGGCCCTTCCTAATGAGCCTGTGAAACAGTTGTCCCCTGGAGGCTTTTAAATGCAGAATGTCTAAGACAACTGCCCCCTGAGCATCGCCCTTTGCTCATAGGCTCTGCTCAGCCTGGGGGGGACAGGGCTGAGCCCTGGTTGGGGCAGCTTGGGCTCACTCTGTTCCTTTCCGTATTTATTGAACCTCTGGCAATCCCAGCTCTGATGATCAACCACACACTATTGTTGATTGTCTACATATTTGTTTCAGCTGAATCACTCAATGGCACAAGTTTGCTGTTCCTTCCCCACCCTGGAACTCCTTCTCACGCAAGAAAAACCTGTCCCCACTCCGTGGCAGCAGAGGCTCCAGGTGCCTGCTTCCAAAGTCAGAGCAGGAATAACCCTCCCAAGCAATGAGCCAACACACTGCCACGCTCTGAGAAGGCAAACCACAGGTTTTCCTCCTGTTTCCAGTGTAAGATGCACATAGTTTGATCCCCACTGGTACTGGAGTTAGATGCACCATGGATGAGTTGCCTTGTAAGCCATAGCACTGCCATGGTAAGTAGCAAATCTCAGGGGCACACTGTGGTCCAAAGTGGTGCTCCCCAGAACAAAATGGCCTGACACAACCCAAAAATGGGATGCTGAAGTGTATTAGCAGTGAACTTTGCCCTTCCCTCATAAGGCTGGATGTGATGAGATGCGTCCAGCATTAGGCCCCTTGAAGATGTACAGAGTTCCCAGTATGCTCTACCCATGCCAGGCCACCACTGAGGGATGCACATGGGACCATCTCTCATCTCCTGGTCAGAGGGACAGGTAAACATGAGCTGAAGTCCTCCCCTCCCAGCAGAACCTAAGCATGGGCTTAGCTTTATAGAATCACACAATGGTTTGGGTTGGAAGGGGCCTTAAAGATCATCTTGTTCCAACCAATGTATGTGTTTAGGGATTCACTGAATGGACATGTCTCTTCCACCTCTGCCCAAGCCCAGAGAAGGCTCAGGCACCTGCAACACATGAACTTCTATGCTGGTGCTCCACATGTGGGTTTATAACTCCAAAACAGGAAACCTTTGATTCCTTTTTCTCCCCTCTAACTGTTAATCTATTTAGCTACAGGAAATACTTCTACATGAGGGAAGGAGACACCTGAACTACACACAATACTTGGAAACATCATCGCATCCAGAAACACCAAATACATCTTCATTTGGAGTGAAGGATGCTGAGGCAAAGCTTTTGAGCCTCTCTGGTGGCCCAGCTTGACTAAGCCAGGCTTTGGTGACATACAGCAGCACTGGCACACACGTGCATCCCACTCCCTGCACTCAGTGCATCCAATGCTGCTCCTTGGCAGCAACCAGGCTGACCCTTTCCATGGACACTCCTGATGCCCCAGGAGGGCATATTCACAGAGAGCTCCTAGACTTTGTTCTTGGGGATAGCCTAACTCCCCTAAAAATCTCACCTCTCTCCCACCCTGGCAAACCAACACTTACCTGATTGGCCGATAGGAACTCCTGGGCGTTGTCATTCATTCCCATGTACATGTTCTCCCCATCAAACTAGAAAGGCAACAGAAAGTCACAGTTAGTGAAACTCCATCTGCACACCACAATCATGTCCATCCCAAATGCCTCCCTGTCTCTTCATATCAAGAGCCAAAATTCCCAGAAGAAAATCCTGAGCTGCTCTTTTAAAACTTTGCAGCATGCATGAGCACACCTACATCCTGGTTATCTCGACAGGACATGGTCACACAGCACAGTTATAGCATTTTTTCCAGTGAAATAAGGAAAGAATCACTCAAGTTCAAAGAAACAAGCCAAATGTGTGCAAACCCAGATGTGCCCCGCAGTGAAGCTCACCCAAAAAAAGCTCTTGCTAAAATTCCTACTACACCATCAACCAGCTACAAAAAGCTAACTTCTATTAATGGAAATTTCCAAGCCAGGCAGGTCCCATCTAACACTCTCCCAGACCTCTGTGTACCCCTGAACACCAAAGCAATGCAGAATCACTCTGGAGTGTACAGGATGGTGTCTATATGCAAAGCCCCATTCTCCATCCTGATGTTTGCTGCTGTTTACCCACTCTGGCTGCCAGAACACGTTCCCCACATCTCCTGTGCCCCTGCTCAGCCAGGACTCTCCCTCCATGGCTGAGCAAGAGGCTGAGCAGCCTGAGCATGGCACATCCACTCATGTCCCTGTGGCTCTGGCAAACACTCGGCTCCCAGCTACTAATCCACTTACTGGGCTACAAAACTCCCATGGAGAACGACGACTCTTCCCATTAATTAGCTACAGCGGTAGCTTTTCACTTGCTCCTGTTCCAAAGGCAGGAAAAAACCCTCCAGGATTGTCTGCAGCTGGAAGTATGGCTGGGGCAGTCCTCAAGGCAAAGTTCACCAATTAATTACGGCAATAAAACGGGCCATGCCATAAAACACTCCCGAGACGAGGATGGAGGTACCAGCTGTGAGTGACACCTTGTACTTAGCACAGGGAAGAGCCAACCCTCTTGCCCTTACGAGCAGGATGATGAATTGGAGATTGTTCACCCCTTGCATCTGCTCTCACTCACTGATAGGAAGCTGATACCAGTTATGCCTTAAAAGAAATTGGCCATATTAAGAGCAATAAAAATGAAATCTAAATAAAACCAGGTGAAGATTTTCAGCCTAGATAATTAATTACACTTCCATTTCTCGGAGTGCTACAGGATTAGCTATTAAAGTCAGCAGAGTTAGTAAAGTCAACTGAGGGTAACACTGCTCTGCTCGGCCTCAGACACCCTCTAATTGCCAAACTATCCTTTGGGATAGCAGAGCAAAGCAATTAAAAGCTGCAAAATTGGAGCAGGTATTGTGACACTCATTAACTAATGCCAGAAGCAGCTGCAGCAGGGTGGAAGGGGATCCCTGCACAAATGCTGGATTCTGTGCAATCTGTCAGCGAGGCAGGAGCTGTGGGATGCAGTGAGCATTGGCATCTCTGTGGGCTCAGTGGGACAAGCAGCTCTCCCAGAAGGCAGCCAGGTGCCTGAATTTCCCTCCACCTGTTAAATGATCACTGGCACAGCCAGCTCCTGCTACTGCAGTTCCAGCTGGAGCTGCTGCACTTCCAGGCACGGAGGCTCAACCAGCTCTACAGCCTCAATACCCTCTGACAACCCCACCAAGTCCAGCAGAGGTGGCTGAATTGGAAGAAGGGGTGGCACAGGTTGGTGGAGAGAGAATCACAGAATCATTTAGGTTAGGAAAGCCCTCTAAGACCATCAAGCCCAACCATTAACCCAGCACTGCCAGGGCCACCACTAAACCATGCCCCCAAGTGTAACACCCACACATCTTTTAAATCCCCCCAGGGATGGTGACTCCACCACTGTCCTGAGCAGACTGACCACCCTTCCAGTGAAGAAACTTTGCGTAATGTCCAGTCCAAACCTCCCCTGATGCAACTTGAATCCATTTCCTCTTTCCTGTCATTTGTTCCTTGGGAGAAGGGATCAACTCCCACCCAGCTACAACTTTTTTCTCCAGAAAGCAAAAGTCACCTGGAAAGTTACATTCAGCAAACAAAAAATATCCTTCATTGGGGAGGTCCAGGGCAGGACAAAACCTTTCCTTTCTCTGTATCCTTCTGTTTGTCAGAATGTAATTTTTTTTATGGCTTCTACTATTTCCCTACCTCCGTTCCACACTTCCTTCTGCCCTTGATGCCTTTATAACAACCGTAATGAATCCTGCCTTCAAAATTACTGTTCCTCTGATTGCCAGGCTGAGCAGTGAGCCTGAAAATCAAGACTTGAAATGCAATGGAAACTTTGGAACTTCCCTACTGCTGATTGGATTTCCCCCCCTCTCCTCCAGGCTATGAGAGTGCAAACAAATTTATTAGAAATTCTCCCATCAGTGTATTTTTTCAATTAGATGTTTGCCAGTTATACACCAGCCAGGTAGAGCAGATAAGGAATGTGCTCTCCCTCTTCTCATTATTGTTTTGCTACAGAATGCACTTCAAAACAATCAACCCCATCATTCTGGGTAGATTTACGGCAGAAACAAACATTTTAATATTTTCCTTTGGTTCTAAACACTTCCTCCCTTTCTCCTTTGGTCTAACTCCTGTTGCAGACCTGGTGCAGCCATTCATCACCCTCTGCACCCCAAAATCGATCCAATATGCACTGAACTATGTGCACATGTGAAGTGGCAGGTATCATTTTCAAGTCCTAATTTGAAAGGAACATTCTCTTGTGCAGTCATCTTAATCATCCTTTTGCTCGGTTGTAATTACTTAATTCTATTATTCTTTGGGTAATAGAAGCAGCCTATTAAACAAATCAGTGGCTGTGGCTGATTCGCACTCTCTGCTGCATGAGATGAGCACAAAGCTGAGGAGGGAAGGGAAGGTTTGGGAAGGGGAGGTTTGGGAAGGGGAGGTTTGGGAAGGGAAGGTTTGGGAAGGGGAGGTTTGGGAAGGGGAGGTTTGGGAAGGGAAGGTTTGGGAAGGGGAGGTTTGGGAAGGGAAGGTTTGGGAAGGGGAGGTTTGGGAAGGGGAGGTTTGGGAAGGGGAGGTTTGGGAAGGGGAGGTTTGGGAAGGGAAGGATAAAAGGGGTAGGGGGGAAAGAGGAAAGGGAAATGAAGAAGGGAGAGGGGAAAAGCAAGAGCAGAAAGGGGAAAGAAAAGGGAAGGAGATGGGCAAAGGGGAAGAGGAAGAGGAAGGGGAAGGGAAAAGTGGCAGGGAAAGGGGAAAAGAGAAAGGGAAGGGGGAAAGGGAAGAGGAAAAAGGAAAGGGGAAGAGGAAGGGGAAGGGACCCTCCAAGGAAAGTGCCCAATTTCCTATGAACTCTGGCAACAAAGTCAAATGAACACCATCAAAATGCCTTTCACTGCAGGTGACAAATTCCAACCCAAAGAACAGGCAACACTCAGTCTCGTGCCATAGGAGGTGACTTTGCCTGGTACTGATGGATAAGCACATGGATGCTGCCAACCCATTCAGAAGGGGAGTCCCAAGGATGTCAGGATGATGGACACCAAGCTGTGCCCCCACAACTGCACCTCTCCAAGGGCCCTGCTGCTGTGTATTTTGGGTCCAAGAAAAGGATTAAAGGGCAGTTCTATTCCGTGAGAAAACACCCTCTGAAAATTAGTTTTTCACAGAGAATTTACTTTAAAATATAATTCTTTTACTCCAGCTCTTTCAGAGGAGCTGCATTTGGCATTGCAGAGCTCAGCCCATACAGGGAGCTCCATTCAGATGTTGTTGTACCAAGCCCTTTTTAAATTTTTATTGCTTTTCTAGACTCCCTTTGGTTTGTTATTTTTGACCTACAACATTATTTTCAAACCTGTAAATGTGCCCAGAGGTCACATGGGCCCCGTGTTAGCAAGATGGAAATGAATAAGAAAAATAAATGCAGGCAGCAAGTTGGGACAGACCCCAAAGCAGCTGTGGGATCTCTGGCTCTGTGCAAACATGGAGAACAAATGTTTGCTAACTGGGAAGGGCCCAGTGGAAAGAAACACAACCTCCTGCCAAGATTCCGACAAGGTGTTACTTTTTCATGGGTGGCACTGCCAGCTTGTACAATTTATTATGAATCTCATCACATCCTTTTATTTCCTGAGAGCCACGAGCTGAGATGAAAAGCTCAACTCTGTACGAAAAATGTTGGCAGAACTCATGCCAGAATGGCTTCTGTGATACCTGTAAGATCTCAAAAACCTTCCAAACTTTTTGTTTAATTTTGTTTTAATTTCTCTGTGGTGGGTTTGGGGTTTTGGTTCATTGCTTTTTTTTTTTTTTAAGGGGTCTTACCTAAATTTTGACACTCATTGTTGGCAACTAAAGCAGAGCACCTTAACTGCAAGTCCACTGAGGATCAGCAGCTTGAAAAAGTGGCCTGGTAATACAAATTCAGCAGTAAGTAATGAGCCATGACCTGTTAAGAACCAAGCGGATGCTTCCAGTGATTCCAACTGCTCAGAGCTGTAAGCTCTCAGTTTCACCTCCTTGTGCCAGGACACAGGTTTCATGAAAAGAAAAATCATCTTGGGTGCCTTTCTTGATGGATTCTGGGAGTGTTACCTTTGATATCAAGGGCCTAACTTAGATGAAAAGATTCTGGGAGATGCTGAAAAGAGCCCCAAGTGGATCCCAGAATAACAAGAATTGGAAAAACTTCTTGGGGAGCTTCCTTGAAGGAGTCTCAGCTCCCAGGAGGAGATGTGAAAAGACTTCAGGAGATACCTGAGAGGAGTCTTGGGTGGATTCCAAAGCAGAAATTTACCTCCAAAAGACAGAAAACATATTAGACCAGGACACAGGAGATGGGCAGTAGGTTCTCATGATATCCTCCTTTCCAAACTGGGTGCCCTGAGGATACCACATTTCACCAGAGATGCTTGGAATGCAGCTGGTTTTGGTGTCCAGTGAGCTGCACCTCAACCACCACTACCATCAAGGCACAGAGTGACCCATAATTACGCCATGCAAGAAATTCCTTCAGGTTTTTAGTCAAAAAATGAGTTAGGACACAAGAAAACTTGTATAATACAGACAATGCCATATTTACTACTACCACTACTCCTACTACTCCTACTACTCANAATAATAATAATAATAAGAAGAAGAAGAAGAAGAAGAAGAAGAAGAAAAAGAAGAAGAAGAAGAAGAAGAAGAGGAAGAAGAGGAAGAAGAAGAAGAACTGCAGCCCATGTGTTGCTTGGGTTCAATCAGCTGCCTCCGATGGCACCCTGCCCAGCATTGGGAAATATACCTCTTCTCTAGCAAGTGTTACAGAAGTAGTTTTGTCCACAATCCATTTTCATCAGCATTATTTGAGTGTCAGAACCACACTCTGCTCTAGGTGCATTTTGGCCACGGTACTTCCAGCCCCACATCCTCTTCCTGCACTCCAGGCTCAGCCCTGTGGCTGTGCTGGGCACCCAACTCCAAAGCCAAGGATCCTGGCTCTGGCAAGGATCCTCTTTACCAGTACAACCTCTGCCTGATGCCTGGGATGTGAAATCCTTGTTTCAGCACTGCCGGCTGAGCCGCGGCTGTGATTTCCTACAGGAGTAATTTAGCATCACCCCTCTTCAGGGAATACATGGCTGGGGTTGGCTTAATCTCTTTAACTGCAGTTTCCCCATTAAGGTCTTTACACAACCTCTGGCCTGAAGTGATCTACTTAGCATTATTTATTTGTCTGCTGAAATGCTTGGATGGCCCCTCGGTTGATCCTGTCAAAAAGGGTCAGGAGTTCAGCGCTGGATTTACGACTCTCCCCAGGACCTCCCTGAGAGGGAAACTCGGCATCTCCAGCCCAGCCACGCTGGCCACGCACTGGGATTTGCTTCAGGACAAATGCCATTACCAGGGAGCACGACCCCACAGCAGGTGTCAGCAGCAGAACACAAACTTGGCATCCACAAGGGCCAGCAGGGTTTAAGGGGCTGGGTTTTCTGCACACAGACAGTATTCCCATGTATTATCCCAGATGGATATAGCTGAAGCCTTAAGGCTGAAAACCTTATAGTAAAAAGAGGTTTGTTTGGTTGATTTGTTTATTTTAAGAACAACCTACAAGTAGGGTAAAAGCCTAATAACAGTTATTTCTCAAATGCACTAACTGGTAGAGCTTGGTGGTGCCAAGGGCTGCCCAAGGTATGGTAGAGACTGTCAAGA
Source organism: Sakesphorus luctuosus (assembly GCA_013396695.1). Lineage (NCBI taxonomy): Eukaryota > Metazoa > Chordata > Aves > Passeriformes > Thamnophilidae > Sakesphorus > Sakesphorus luctuosus. The sequence continues at coordinate 159,842 of VWZD01007926.1, read as the reverse complement.
AACTAAAATCAGGTGGGAAAGACAGGGATGATCAGTGTGGACACTGATGGAGTGAGTAGTTAGTAGTGCCCAAACTGGAGCACCTCCTTTGGAAAGACCCACCTGACCAGCTCTCACCTTGGGCTGACAAGTAGGAAAACATGTAAAACAAACCAAGAAAATCCTAAGGAATTCCCATGACCAAGTGACATTCACCCACCTGCTCTAAAACAATGTGAGGGAACCTTGGGCCCTCATGACAAGAAGGACATTGAGGGGCTGGAGCATGTCCAGAGAAGGGAATGGAGCTGGGAAGGGGCTGGAGCAGCAGGAGCAGCTGAGGGAGCTGAGGGGGCTCAGCCTGGAGAAAAGGAGGCTCAGGGGGGACCTTCTGGCTCTGCAAGCCCTGCCAGGAGGGGGGAGCTGGAAGTGGGGGGGAGGGTTCGTGCTCTGCTCCAGGGAACAGGGACAGGAGGAGAAGGAACTGCCTCAAGTTGCACCAGGGGAGGTTTAGATTGGATATGAGGGAAAATTCCTTCACTGAAAGGAGGGTCAGGCTTTGGAAGGGGCTGCCCAGGGCAGTGGTGCAGTCCCCATCCCTGGAGGGATTTAAAAGCTGTGTAGATGTGGCATTTGGGGACATGGTTTCATGGTGGCCTTGGCAGTGCTGGGTTAATGGTTGGACTTGATGATCTTAGAGGCCTTTTCGAAACTTAATGATTCAAAGATTCTAACTGCAGTGCACAACCCCCTGCCTCTGCTCCCAAACAAACAGCACTGGGAAGGAGAAGGTTCCAGACCAGCATGTCCAACTCCCTCTGTGTGAAACCACCTGGAGCTCCAACACACCACCAAGGCAGCATGGAGGGATCCCAGATGAGGGATGCTGTGCCTCACAGTCCACTTTTAGTGTTTGCTGTAGGGTCAACAAGCACTCAGAAAAGATGAAGCGATCCCTTGGCTGGGCATCTCTCAAAGTCCCTCAAAAAACAGCTCTAAACACCAACAGGACCCAGGGGGAGGTTCTCTTGCTCAGAGCCAGTGAAAAGATACCCAATAGGTTTTAGCAAGTGCACCATGATCCAACTGCACTAAAATCTATCCAGTTCATAATATAACTGATCTAGAAGGATTCAGTTTATTAATTAATGAGACAAAAATTATTCAGGCTAGCCAAACTAAAAGTGACTTTGAATAGCTTTGCATTAGGACTCTTGCAGCACTAAGTGGCACTGAGGAAATGGAAGATTAAATTTAATGTCAATAAATGCAAAGTAATGCAATGGAGAAAAGCAATCCCAACTTTACAGACACGACAATGGGCCTTAAAATAGCTGCTACTGTCCAGAAGTTAATGGTTGGACGAGAGCTCACTTCCAACTTTTGCTCAGTCACCATCAGCTGCCAAAACTGCCATTCAAGTTTCAGAAGCAATTAGGAAAAGAACAAAGAATAAAAGAGCAAAGTATTATTTTACCATCTGTATAGTTAGAAGAAGGAGAGAGGGGAATTACAGGGGGAATCCATGGTCTGGAATGGCATACATGGGTGAGGAAAAAGGGGTGATAAAAGGGTGATGGAGGGACTCAACAGAGGTGTACATGAAGTCATGAGATGAGAACAGGGAATGGCTCTTCTCTGCTTTTCACAGCTTAAAACCAAAGAGGAAGGCACTGAAATCATCAGCAAGTGGAATGAAACACCTCACAGAGAAGCTCTTCATACTGGGCCCAACAACAAAACCTCTTGCTGCAGGATGCCGTGGCCTAGAAGGATCCAGAATAGCAACTGGACAAATGAGGGGTGAAGAGTAAATTCAAAGCCTGACCTGGGGGCTGCTAAAAGCTCTGTGGGTAGATATAATCTCACTGGACATCAGGAAAAACATTTCCCAGCATATGGGTGGGTCAAATATTAAACTACAAGGTTGTGGGATCTCCATCCCTGGAGATACTGAGAGCTCAGCTGGACCAGGTGCTGCACAGCCCCATCTGGGTTTGGCTTTGCTTGGGAGCTTGGGAGACAGAGATGTCTCTCACAACTGGCAGTATTTGTGGTTTGGGTGCTTCTGTCATATGTGATTATGTGGTGGTCACCCAGGCAGCTGCACAAACCCCCATCCCAGGAGCACCTCCAGCATCCCCTTTCGTTCTCCTGGGCTGGAGGCTGGAGAGATCTCAAAAGGCACCACTGTTCAAGTGACAACATTCATTTGTCTAAGAGACTGCACACAAAATTATTGTTATTACATCATTTGGGGAGGAATGAGGACTTAAACTCATTTACCTGGATCTTTCAGAGCCTGCAAAGGAGTCCAAGCTCTTCATATACACACACAAAAAAATCCATCCACTGAAAGCTACAGGGAGCAGCAGAATTTAGTCTTAAGACTGACATGGAAATAGATTAATTTTTTTCCCCATTTCATATTCTAATTACAATTCTTCTCCCCCTACTATTTTCTGTTCTCATTACAGTCTCAAAATTGCTCTGCAAATTCTGTACCTTATTCTGCTCTTCCTACCATCTTTGTCATGGAAATGAGAAACAGAATGTATAAGCATGAAAATATTGCAGAGATCAAAATTCTGCTTAACCCTTTCACGGGCAACTCTGGAAAGAACAGAAAGCAGCCCAGCCCAGCTCATCCTCCATCCAGCCTCTCCTCCACCCAGCTGCAGTGAGGAGAGGAACGATGCTCAAAGAAAGGACAATTAATTTAAAGGCCAAAGTTGCTCTCACTTACACCTCTGCTGTGCATGGAGGAAGGGCTGGGGGTTTCAGCTGAGCAGGTTTTGCCCCAGAGGGCAGAGTCTGATCTAATACCTTCTGACTGTGTTCAGATGATTGTGTTTAGCTTTTAGCCTGACGTAACGCTGCTGGGAGAGGTGCTGCTGGTGCTTTGAGCAGCCCTGGTGCACCGAGTGCTCAGGAGATCTCCATCCTCTTCCTCTTCCATGGAGCGGCAGCTCTGGTGAAACCAAACCCTTCCTGATTTCTCTCCAAGTCTGGGCATAGCTAAGGAAAACAGGCTGCTGGGAGGTGAGCACCACCCCTTACTCCCACCCAGGATATCCCCAGCCCCTCTCTGACCAGCTCAACGATGTTTATTTTGCAGTGATGTTGCTGCAAGGCTCAGGCATGTACATCACTTCCTTTTCGAAACCAAACAACAAGCACATCCTGAGTTGTTTATCACAGGTGTTCAAGGAGTTTATTTGAAAAAAAAAAACAAAAACCAAAAGGGACCTGGGGGTACTAATTTACACGAAGCTCAACAGGAGCCAAGAGTGTGCCCAGGTGGCCAAGAAGGCCAATGGCATCCTGGCCTGGATCCAAAGTAGCGTGGCCAGCAGGCCCAGGGCAGTGAGCCTTCCCCTGGACTCTGCATTGGGGAGGCCACACCTTGAGTGTTGTGTTCAGTTCTGGGCCCCTCAGTTGAGGAAAGAGATTGAGGGGCTGGAGCAGGGCCAGAGAAGAGCAACGAGGCTGGAGAAGGGAGTGGAGCACAAGTGCTGTGGGGAGAGGCTGAGGGAGCTGGGGGTGTTTGTGCTGGAGAAGAGGAGGCTGAGAGGTGACCTCAGCACTGTCTGGAAGTGCCTGAAGGGAAGTTCTGGCCAGGTGGGGGTTGGTCTCTTCTCCCAGGCACTCAGCAATAGGACAAGGGGGCACGGGGGGCTCAAGCTCTGCCAGGGGAAATTGAAGTTGGAGAGCAGAAAAAACTTCTTTGCAGAGAGAGTGCTCAGGCATTGGAATGGGCTGCCCAGAGATGGGGTGGATTCCCCATCCCTGGAGGTTTTTCAAGTGAGCTTGGCTGTGGCACTGAGTGCCATGATCTGGTAAAGGGACTGGAGTTGGCCCAAGGGTTGGACTTGATGATCTTGGAGGTCTTTTCCAACCCAATTGATTCTGTGATTCTATGATAAAACACACCAGGTCCTTGCTAAGCTGGTCCTTCATCATCAGCAGCTGAAGGAGCTGGAGGGCTGAAGGCACCTGGTGCCCTGTTGGGGAGGGAGGAGGGTACAGGGATGCAGCACATTCCTGGCACTGGCCTGGTGTTCAGACAGCCTGGATTCAATACAGGAAGTGCTAAAGAGAATTAACTGCACTGGCTGCTCCACCAGCAACACTTGCAATTCACAGGAAACTAAGAGAGGCAGAAAACACACAAAGATCTGAAAGAAGCCACGGAGGGTCTGTGCTAGAACAGTGCCAGCGTCAAAGGCACCGAGGAACATTGTTTTCTGCAAGATAAAACCTCAGGGCTGAGATAAAAATAGAGCTTATACCTGTCTGCTTCAGAAACAGCTCCAAGTAAGGCTCCGCTCTGGGAGTCTTTTATGGAGATGCTGTTTTCCACAGCAGAGCAACAGCCCTGGCTGGAAGCAGAGGTAGCACTGGAGAGGGGCTACAGTGGCCACTGGAACAGCCAAGGAGAAGAGGGAGCAGATGGGAATAAAATCTGCAGCAGGGAAGTTTTCCCACCTATAATTGTGCCCCCTTTGCCCAGGGAGCGTGCAGGGACCCACGGTGGGCAGCACCGCTCAGGTGCACACCCAAAGTGAATCCCTGGATGGAATAAAAGCAGTTCCTCAGGGAACAAAGGTGGCAGCTGCCAGCACACAGTCACTGGGTGATGCTGGGTCTGATGTACACACACAGGGAGGAAACAGGTTTGGAAATCTCTATTTATCTTTCCTCAGCTGCAAAGCAAATAAATAACTAAGCACAGAAGTGCACGTTGCAGCGAGGAATGGAGCTGTCAGAGGAGCCAGAGGAGATGGCTCAGAGCTATTCACTTTTTAAGACCATGTATTATGCTTCCAATCCCCATGCCTTGCTGACAGCTGTACAGGTTAACAACCTGGCTCCCAAGTATCTCCTCACTCACTGCAATAATTCATGAAATCACACGTGCTGCTCAACTGACACTCACGAAGAAAAATAGTAACTTTAATTCACTCTACAGCCTCTGTTCTTTCAGCACAGCCAACCTGAAGCACAGCCCAGGGCAGACACTATTCACCTGCAGGCATAAGCACTTCTCAAAATACTTTCCCCCTCTAAATTCCCTACGAGACCCCACCTGGAGGGTGTGGGGGGGGCAAAAAGCACGAGATATACATGGACTTGTTGGAGCGAGTCCAGAGAAAGTCACAGAGATGCTCCAAGTGCTGGAGCTCCCCTGCTCTGGAGACAGGCTGGAGAAGAGAAGGTTCTAGGAAGACCTGAGCCCCATCCAGCACTTAAGGAGGGCTTATAAAAAAGAGGAAGAGTGAATTTTTACACTGGGAGAGAGTGACTGGACATGGTGTAATAGTTTTAAACTAAAAGGTGGTAGTTTTTGATTAGATATTAGGAGGAAATTTTTTACTCAGAGGGTAGTGAGGCCCTGGCACAGGGTGCCCAGAAAGGCTGTGGGTGTTCCGTCCATGGAAGTGTTCAAGGCCAGACTGGATGAGGCTTGGAGCAACTTGGGAGAGCGGAAGGTGTCCCTGCCCATAGCAGTGAGTCTGGAGCTTCAAGATCCCTTCCAACCCAAACCTTTTCCCAAGCAAAAGTACATCTCAGCCCCACAGAATTCAAGACCATGTGTATTTTCTTCTGTTGCAAAGCATAATGTAGAAAAATATTCAATTTTCAAGACAATGGGGAGCATTATGAAAAACTGCCTAGCTGAGAGGTAAAAAAATAAATCAGAGACCTTCCATGCCAGTCATTTAGAAAATAGTTTCCAACACACAGATATTTGGCACCAGTAAAAACCTGCTTTCTGTGGTTCTGCCCTCCACACTGTATGCAAATACACTCTTGCAGAGGTACATAGTATGACTTGCAAAAAAAAAAGGCTGACAAAGTAAAACCTACTTCAGTTTCACCTTATATAGCTAGACATGAGTCTAAAAAAGCAAAACTAATGAAAAGTGAGATCTCCTTTAAAGCAAAAAAAAAAATCCAAACTAGGACAATTAGAACATAATTTCTGAAATTACAAGGTCAGGTTGGACGGGGCAACCTGATCCAGAGGAAGGTGTCCATGCTGATGGTGGGGCTGTGGTTCCACATCCCTGAGAAAGGCAAAACCCCGGGAAGCAGTGGATGCAGCAGGTCAGGAGCAGCGTGGGGACGATGCAGATGCACAGGGTGAACAGGCACCCACTGGTGCTGCAAAGGCAGAGGCTAGAGCTGAGACTCTGTAATAGGTGATCCCAGGCTCTTTCCTGGTAACCAGATGTAACCAGAGAGGGGCTTGTCTCCTAGGTATTCCTCACCCATTCTTTCCCCTCCCACGGGATAAGAGACAGGAGACAAGCAGTTTAGCTTACTTCAGTTTCCAGGGAGGGTAAAGTGTAGGGAGTTCACCACTGCTGCTGCTCAGTCCCTTATCAGAGCCACGCAGAAGATCGGGGAAATAGCGTGAGTGAGACCCCCACCCCCAAGTGAGAGAAAAAGGCTGGCTGTCTTCTAAGAGTGGTGGTCAGATTGTGTTGTACTGGTTTACTCAGTGGGTGGGTGGGGGTGGGGGTGTCTTTTCTACCCATTTTTTTTGTTTTGTCTCTTTGTCACCCTCCCCCCCCCTTTCCCTTCCCTCTTCCCTATTGTGGGTGCAAACTGTATACACATAATTGTAGACATTTAGAGAATATACATATATATATATATAAAATCATAGAATCATAGAATGGATTGGGTTGGAAAAGACCTCTGAGATCATCAAGTCCAACCCTTGGGCCAACTCCAGTCCCTTTACCAGATCATGGCACTCAGTGCCACGGCCAAGCTCACTTGAAAAACCTCCAGGGATGGGGAATCTACCCCCTCTCTGGGCAGCCCATATATATATGTATACTTGGCTCAGCTTCTTTCAGGTTTTTTTCTCCCTTCCCCTTTCCTTTTCCCTGCTTTGAGGAGCAGGGGGAGAAGCGGGGGCAGCTTGAGCTGGGGGGAGCCAGAGTGAAACCAAAACGGCCCCACTGGCTGGGAGGTGACAGGGAGAGAGCCCAGAGTTCTGCAGGTGCTGCACACCCCGAGCTGCAAACGCAGCAGCAGCGCCGTGACTTCACCCATGGGAGGTTTGGGCCATGCAAGCCCAGGGTTCTACAGCAGCTGAGCCTCAGCAACGTTTCACACGGGCAGGAACATCACATGGGAGTGGTGTCTCCACAGGCAGCCACACCACATCCTCGTACATGAAGGGCTGAGTTAGGTTTGTCTCACAAAGCTGCAGGGCTGCATTTCCAGGGGGCTGTGCATGTCCCAGCCCTGCCACCCCATCACCCTGCCCTTAGAATCATAGAATGGATTGGGTTGGAAAACACCTCCAAGATCATCAAGTCCAACCCTTGGGCCAACTCCAGTCCCTTTACCAGATCATGGCACTCAGTGCCACGGCCAAGCTCAGCTGAAAAACCTCCAGGGATGGGGAATCCACCCCCTCTCTGGGCAGCCCATTCCAATGCCTGAGCACTCTCTCTGCAAAGAATTTCTTTCTGCTCTCCAACTTCAATTTCCCCTGGCAGAGCTTGAGCCCCCCGTGCCCCCTTGTCCTATTGCTGAGTGCCTGGGAGAAGAGACCAACCCCCACCTGGCCAGAACTTCCCTTCAGGTAGTTCTAGACAGTGATGACCCTTGATGCCCTTGGTCCGTGTGTTGTACCTAAACTGGCACCACCTCATTCCTAACCTCAACTACTGAGCACAAAAAATTCAGACCACCCAACCCAAACTATCTCTCTGAAGCTCTTTTCTTTTTTTTCCTTTTTGTTTGTTACTCCTCTCTGCTCATTTTGTATCTTTCCACCAGATTTTACTGCCATGTAATTTTTTATTAGTATTTTGTGCTTATTGCAGACAACTTGGCCTCGGGTTTCCTTAAGAAATATCTCCCTTAGTGCTGAAAATCCTCAACATCTTAGAAAAACAGTTAAAACTCATTAAAATTAATGAAACTAATCAGAAAGAAGCACCTCTGATTAATATTATTATTATTATGCCCCTACCACACTGTAAATAATTGAATAAAGATATTATTATTACTATCATTATTATTATTACTATTATTAACCCTAACAAGAAGTTTAAAGCATGTTGATGAGAAAGAGAAAAGAGCAGCTTTGCCTGACTAATTAATGACTTAAATAAAAATAAACAAAGGGAGTCTTCCCGATTTTAGCAAAGTCCTGCCTTTTTCCAAGCAGTTAAAAGCAAGACTGACAGCTTTATAGATAGGGAAATGGGCAGATAAGATAAACATGCACAATACAAACTTGTCCAAAGCTTTCACAGTCTTTCTCTGCACCACTTCCAGCTCATTAAATTACAGTATTACTATAGATTTGCAGCAAAATTATCTTTTATCTCGTCTTCTTTTAAAGCTATTTGGCATTTGCTGGTATTTTCTATTATAAATCTAATTGCAGATTCCAAACAGACAAGGGCTCATTAAGCCTTAATTATGCACATGTTGTTTTCAACAAACATTTTCATTTGGACTGCTGTGAGCTGTAATTGTTCCGAAGGCACTGCAGCCTCCCATTACCCACTTCCCTGGGATGGCAAAAGCTACTTTCAAGTAGGTCATGGCTCAGCTGAACCAACTGTTTGCAACCTGTGGAGTTTGGGTTGTGCTGCTCCGGTGGGAATGTTGGCAGGGTGGCATCACTGGACACTGGGGAGCCACTGGGATGCCCCCTGTGATGGCACCTGCCCGCACCGAGCCCTCTTTGAGGGGTTATCAAAGGTTGGTAGAATGGTTTGAGTTGGAAGGGGCCTTCAGAGCTCCTCTAGTTCACAGAATCATTGATAGAATGGTTTGGGTTGAAGAGACCTTTAGAACTCCTCTAGTTCAAGGAATCACTGATAGAATGGTTTGGGTTGGAAGGGACCCTTAGAGATCCTCCAGTTCACAGAACCACTGATAGAATGGTTTGGTTTGGAAGGGGCCTTCAGAGATCCTCCAGTTCACAGAACCATTGACAGAATGGTTTGGTTTGGAAGGGGCCTTCAGAGCTCCTCTAGTTCACAGAATCACTGATGGAATGGTTTGGGTTGGAAGGGGAGCTTGTGGAGCCTTGGGCATGGGATGCGAAATGGGAGGGGTGCCCACTCTTCACAGGGAGTAAAGCCAGAGGGAGTGAGCTGCTTGCTTTCAGCTACAGTTGGGAAGCAGGACTTCTGATTGGAAGTTGCTCCAATAGACAGGCTGCCCAGTGGTGGAGCCACCATCCTTGGAAGTGTTCAAAAAATGAGCAGTTGTGGCACTTTGTGATATGGTTTAGTGGTATTTGGTTGAAGGTTGAACTTGATGACCTCAGAGACCTTTTACAACCTTAAGGATTCCATGATTTGGGCACCTCTGAGGATGCTGCCAGCTCAACCCAGCATATGGAAAGTTCTGTTAACCCCAGTCCCAGGTCCTCATCCAGCCACATCTCAAAGCATCACCACAAGCACCACAGGACGAAAACATTTCAGTTCACCCCAAACCAAATGAGGGTGGTGGGAGCCCTTTACACTTCTCGTTGGAGCCACGGTTCTGTTTGCACTCAGAAAATAAGTAACCCACATGAACAGCTGAGCTTTTATTAGAAGCTCAGGCTTCCTCCTAACAGCTCGAAAGCTGAGTTTGCTCAGACTGCAAGATGTTACCAGAGGAGGCAGGAGCTGCAGGATGACAACAAAGTTCTGGGTCCTTCCAACCTTGGCCCTTCCAGCTTCACCCACACCTGTGACTCCCAGGCTGTGGTGTCTGGGTCAGAGATGCCCCATCCTGTCTCTTCAGTGATTAATGTCATCACAGGCAAATCTCACCAGCCTCCCCTAAGTCTCTTCAGGGGATAAAAAGCTCCTAATAAATAAATTAGTTGCTAAATAAGGGTTAAGGCTCCAAGGGTGGGCTGGATCCAGGAGCTTGCAAGGTTTGAGCACCGCTGGAAACAGCACAATGCCAATACAATTGGTGTTGCAACTTCTGCCTTAAATTCCTGCAGGCCAAGTGTCCAGCATACTATTTCAGAACAGGAGGGGTGGTCAGAAGAAGCCTTGACTCAGTAAGAAAACAGTATCCCCCTTGTTCATGTTTCTTTCTTTCTTCTCAGTGTAGGACATGACAAATCATGTCCTGAAGACTCATGTTGCACTCTTAGAATAAAAATGTCTCAGAGTAAGCATGAAAACTTATGGCCTTGCCTTTGAGAAAGACAACTTCCCCAGCAATAGTTTGACCTAGAAAGGCTTTCTAGGTCATTTTGACTTGGCATGTATATGTCTGACCTACTAAATCTACAATAAAATTACAGAGTTCATTTCAGCCCGTCAGTGTCAGATCATTCATAAATTCAGATGCACTATTTACCAAACTGCTATTCATATATTCACGAGGAAGGTCTTGCCAGGCTCCTTCTGCAGGGAAGGGTTTGCCCTGCTCAACATGAACTCCTGCTGACAAAGGGAAAATGTAAAAACCCCTGACAAGCTGCTGAGTTCTCATCTCCCTTCCACATCCCTCACCCTCGAATCATGCAGGACTTATGGCTGTGCTACCCCTTCCAGGCCTCTTGAACGCCCCCAGTCTGGCCTGTTGTATTTGCCATGGGGAGGGACCTCCATGCCTGGCTGTTGTCACTTGCATGGGTGCTGGAACTAATCAGCACGGCCTCACTAATGAGGCAAAAGGAAACCGTCAGCCCCTGTTGAGATCCTTGTGCTCCAGCACTCTGCATCCCTCCTGTGAAGCCACAGGCATGGCAGTGACACTGGAGCTGCCACCAGAATGGCTCTGAGGAGTCCAGCATGGGCTTTATAAGAGGAGAAGCTCGTGCTCAGCCTGCAGGATGCACAGAGGAGTTGTGCTCAGTGGTGGTCTCTGTGCCAGCTGCCAGTCGCAATCACCAATGCCAAAGGGTTTTCTTAAATCCACTTTCTTAAATCCACTCTAATATTTAGTAATTCTCAAACATAATCCAAGCAATGCCTGTTAAAGGAATGATTGTGAAGGGTATTAGGGAGCACTCTGTCCATGATCATGTGGGTTGTAGCTCCTGCATGGGCTTCATCCCCTTTCCAAAAGAGAAAACATCTGAAAAACCAAAGGGACTCCAGGGCTGGGTCTTTGCAAGCAGCTCTCCTCACCATGAGGCACTTCCCACTGGCACAGGGATGCTGGATCCACTGGATCCACTTCTCATCCACATAAGCCCACTTTCCCACCCTGGGATGGATCCTGGCCCTAAGAACACCTTCAGCCAACACCTTCATACAGGGGTTGTAAGGCCAGATACCATGAAAAGCCTGAGGATTGGGTACCCAGCCCCACTGCACACCCCCCAGACTGTCCATCACACTTCGATCAGTGGGGGTGAGCAGCAGGGACTGTCCCATAACTGCTGTGTTCATGGACTGCCCCATTCCAGCCAAGCACCAGAAAGACTTCACCAGGCACTGCACAAAGTGACAAACCCTTCCAGACGAGTTCATGCTCTCATTTTTGAGAACCATTCTTAACTGCTGGGCAAACCCAGTCTGGCCCAGGTGACCAGGTATGCTGGCACAGGGCACCACCAGCAGCTTTTCCCTCTTCCTTGGCTGCAATTTCTTCCTGAGTCACAAGATCAAGAGTGTATCTCCAAAGGCACACTGAGCTCAGGAAGGCTCTCTCCACTGACCAAAGAGCTCACAAAGGAGCAGTTATCTGCCCAGTGCTGCCATGGAGCAGCAGCCTTGGGCAAGAAGATGCCCACAAGGTCAAGGTATGGGTAGGAGAACCCAACTTTCCGTCCTTGTCATGGCACAGTGGGAGGCATCAGACTTCGTTACATGCCACTCCACAAGCATCTGAATGGTGAAGTAGGACTGTGCTAAAAAGGACAACCAGCAGAGCCTCACCTAGTCCTGCAGCTTCCCAAGCTGTTGTCATGCCCATCAAGGCCACATGAGGGATGGGTACCACCTCCCAGGATGGGCATCACCTCGCAGCCAGGCTGCTTGAAGCCTTGAGATGAGTTTCATTGTCCTTCTGCAGAAGAGAAGGATGCCCTGTTAAAACCCTCCAGACTGAGGGTTTAATGAAACGATACTCAAGTTCAGCTTTGATATCTCATGAGATCATTTGGAACCCCATGTTTCCAGAGACTGTGACCCTCTGCTCAGGTCCCCATGGTGCCCAAGGAAGCCATCTAAAAAAGATCACTTTAACTAGCTAACATGACTATTCTTCCATGGCTTCTCCAAAAGCATCTAGAGCATCTAGAGGAGGAAAGTGATTTCCACCAACACTGCATCCCGATTTGAGAAGTCACATCAAGATTTCAGGTCCTCCAGTGAGTATGATTCATTCATATTTCAGCCTCACCTCTACAAAAGATATAAAAGATATAAAAGATACCTTTTTTCCCCCCACTTTCAAATTTTTCCTAACTGTTAAGAGAAAGAATCCTCCTTGTTGTGAACCCACAGAGGGAGCAGCAGGAATTATATCAGTGCTACATGGTACAACAGTCACAGACTCTGCTTTGGCTGAACTCCTCCACATCAATGAAGCTTCTCTTTATTTGAGTTTGTATTATAAAGATTTAAGTATCCTGGAGAGATGAAAACACTTAATTTGTTACTGCCTGGCCATAATCTGTTGTTTCCCTTGGTTGCCCTGCAACCTGTCCCTCTGTGATCCTCTAATGCTCCACGTGCAGCATCTTCTCCACCTGCTAATTACAGGCTCCATTGTGCCAGATAATTCAGCCCCAGCGAGGCTGAGGGTGGTTATGTATCACCAGACCGTGTTTCGCTGTTGACTACAAAAACAGAGGAATTAATCACCTTCTCTAGTCAGTGAGTGGGACCAGACACTTGTGTGCTCACTGGAAAGGAAAACAAGTTTGGTTCCTTTAAACAAAACATAATGAATCTCCCAGAGAGCAGGAAGCTCAGAGTTTATATTTCTTGGAAAATAAGTGTATTAATATATTGAGTCTAAAAATGTATATATAAATCTTTGCAAGTCATAGAGGAAACAACAAGTAATGTGGTTGGATCTGAAGGAGGCTGCAAGTGCTGACACAGACAACCCCCAGATCACATTTACCTTTGCCTGAGCCAGGGCTGTCATTTCAGTCTGCATGGAGATATTTACTGCAGGAAGCACAGAAACCATCATTTTGGTACATCATTCCCATCCATCCACCTCTTGGCTCTCAGAGCAGCCTGGGACATGTTGCTCACCGACCCCTGCCTGCACCTGACAGTCCCCAGACCCAGTAATTATTTCTTTTAATTCAGAAATTAGGCTCCCTGTGTCCCTCCTGGGCAGTTTCTGCTCTCCCACCACTGCTAAGCCACAGTCCCATCAGCCAGCAAAGGGGATGGCATCAGTCACATCCCTCTGCCTTCTCCATCCAGGGCTCCCCATGATTTTGGGGGTTAAGGACACAGGATCTCTGAGTTCAGACCATCCACTCCAAGCATCCCATCAGGATAAGCATTTTATCAACAGCTTAAACTCCAGCTTATGTTGCAGTGAGAGCATTTGTAGCTTTGCATCTCCAAGCACAACAGTCCCAAAGGAGCCTATAAAATGGGACAGGCACAAAATCACCAGCAAAATCAGCTGCTCTGCAGGAGAGCTCTGGGTTGGCAAATGCTACAGTGTCCCTGAGAGAGACTTGCAAAGCAAACCTGCAAATGGGGACAACTTAAGCCTCATCGTAGGGCAAGGGAGACTGGTGACAACAAAACTGACCCAGAGGAGCGTAAGAGATCCTGATGGTTCCAGACAACATCCTGCAGCTCACCCTCAGCATCCGAGGGCTGCTCAGGCATGTTGATGCTTTCCCAGGTTTCTTCTCAGAGCTCTCCACAAAGAAAATGTAAAGCTTTGAACCCACCTCAATTCGAGTTTCAACCCATTTCAATAAAGGTGTGTTTTCATAGCAACTTCCACTGCTGTGGATGCTCTCAGCTGAAATTTCATTTAAATACAACTGTTCTGCGAGGGACTGACTGAAGCCTAAATTATTATAAGACTGATCCCAACTGTGTGAAGAGCTCCTATAGCGAGCTGGGCTTTAGTTTAAGCAAACTGAGCTTTAGATGTGGGTGACACTGCACACAGACCTGATGCTGCTCAGGGCCATGACAAAACTCTGCCCATGACTTGCTTTTCAAGGCAGAAATAACGAACACCACACCAACAGAAGTATTTAACCAGGTCTCCTGTTGCTCAGTATCTTTATTAATGATCTGAGAAGTAGGCTGCAGAGTGAAACAAAGTTTGCAGATGAAAAGAACATTATTTAGGTTAATTACAAATGATGAAGTCTTGGGAATTTCTGAGCCACCTAATCAAGTAGAAGGGAATATCAGGGCAGGAGAAACCCTGCACTGGCAAATCCAGAACAGTCTGTAAAGGAAGGAGGGGTTTGAAATCCTAAATTAATTGAGCATTAAGTGGTAAGACCAACTATCATGTCAGCTGTCCCATGCAAACCTCCATGGAAAGCACAGCAATATCAAAACAAGAGAGTGCAAAAATGACAGGTCAGAAAAGCACACAGAAAATCCTGTAATGTTGTTATCCAAACTGTCAGCACACACTTGCTTCAGGTGCTGAATTCAGCTCTGCTACTCTCCCTTCTCAGCAGAGAGGAGAGGGATGGGAAAACAAGGGAAGAGAGATGGGAAACCAAAGCCCTGGGGCAAGAGAGGACATTTGAATCATGGAGGTATTTTATGGGAGAAAAAAGGAAAAGGCCTTGTTTTGTCAAAAAAGGAGGTGGCAGAGACCCGATGACAACACATAAAATCATTAATTTTGGCAAATCATTCAATGCAGGGATGTGAGTCCCCAGCACAGGGGCTGTTCCTGTGCTCCCTGGGAAAGCAAAGCAGCAGGAGCTGGTGGGACTCCCACGAAAAACTGCTCTAATCTCACCCCAAATGGGCTCATTTAGAGGTTATTTATGTCCCCACCAGTAAAATACAGATAATCACACTCATCTGTGGCACTGCACTGAGACACTTCACCCCTACACGCCCACTGACCCCTCTGCAAACAAACCCCTGTCCTGCCACTTCAGCCTCGTATCTCCAGATAACCGAATTTTAACACAGATGCAGCTCCTACACAGGGCTGGGTCAGAGCCACAATTCATAGTGAAACAAATCAGGGCTTTGATCACTGAAAGCAGCATTTCACAGCATGCCAGCCTGAAAAAATACGTGTGTATCTTGAAGCAGAAGATAATACTTATAGGAAAACAGAAAGGGACAATTTCATGTCTGGCTTTAGATTTACAGCAATGAGAAGTTTCACTCCCCCCACCTAAATAAGCAAAAAACCCCCACAAATGTTTTCAAGGCAGTTTCATTTCAGAGCACTAAAATCACATTCTGAGCCAAGAAGCGTGAGAAACTCGTAAGCACCATAAAACCATCCCTGCTTTGGGTCGGTTTGGGGGCTTTGTTTTTACAGCGGTTTCCTGAGCTTCAAGAAGACAAAGCTCTTCCTTTCCACCTCAACTGCCTCACACAGGGGAACAAAGCCTGCTTAGGAGGGTGAGGAGAAAACCCAGGAGCCCAGCAAGGAGATATGAAATCCCACCACGAGGTGCAGCCTCCTGATGCTCAGCACCAGGTGCTTCTCCTGTCCCATGTGTGGTGAAAGAAAATGGAGCAGCACATGGTTGTATCACAGAATCCTGGACCTGTTTGGGTAGGGAGGGGACCTTAAAGACCATCTCACTCCAACCCCCCTGCCATGGGTAGGGACACCTTCCACTAGACCAGGTTGTTCAGAGTCCTGTCCAACCTTGCCAAGGGTCCTTGGGGACCAGGGAGCTGCTGGGCCAAGGTAATTGTGGTTGGACCAACAATGCTCCTGCAGGTGCACTCAGCATTTCAGAGTGAGGAGCAAGGGCTGAGCCACAGGAAAGACAGAGAATGCAAAGCAAAAACCTGAGTCTTGGCCATTTTGGTCATGTTTTATTCCCCTCCTCCGCCTGACGATTGGCTGAGGAAGTTGGGGTTGTTCAGCCTGGAGAAGAGAAGGCTCCAGGGAGAACTTAGAGGCTCTTCTGTGCCTAAAGGAGCTCCAAGAGGGCTGGAAAGAGACATTTTACAAGGGCTGGTAGTGACAGGCACAGGGGCAAGGGCTTTAAGCTGAAGGAGCATGTATTTAGGTTAGATAATAGGAATAAATTCTTCCCTGTGAGGGTGGGCAGGCCCTGGCACAGGTTGCCCAGAGAAGCTGTGGCTGCCCCATCCCTGGAAGTGTCCAAGGCCAGGTTGGACAGGGCTTGGAGCAACCTGGGCTGGTGGAAGGTGTCCCTGCCCATGGCAGGGTGTGGAAACAAGATGATCTTTGAGGTCCCTTCCTACCCAAACTATCCCAGGATTTCCTCAAATGGGACAGCTCTTCCAGCATCACCCAAACACCTTGCACCAAAGTGCCCCACATCAACAGGGCTTCATGCACATGACTCCAGCAAAAACAAGGGGCAGGAGGAGAAGAGGGGAATGACACAGGGCTGATTTCACACTGTGCATCCAAACCCTTCCCCTGCATCCACTGCTGCAGTCATAGCAGGTTCCTGCCAGCTCTGGGTCCAACTTTCCACTAAGCAGCAACCTGAGTATTTTTAACAGACTCTTCTGTTTGAAGATTAAATTTGCAAAACCAACAAAAAACAACGGCAACCACAAAAGAAATAACAAAGGCCCAACACCCCAAGGAAGCAGCTCGGAGCTCAGAGACTGCTCAGCTCCACAGCAGGTGAAAGCAAAGCCCATATTTCCAAAAAAACCAAACCAACCTCCTGTCATTCAAATGGTCTTTGAAAGTGAATGAGATGCCAACCAATCAAGTCCCCGGCAGGATTGAAAGAACAGCATATCCAAACCTCAGGGCTGTGGCCAAGAATATATTTGCAATGCAGGAACACAGCAGCAGCAGCAGCAGAAGCCGTTTGCAGGAGTAAATGAGGTTATTTTGGCAGCAGAGCGGATGTAGCAAACAAGCCACTTTAACTGAATATGGTAAACAGAGATGGAGTGATTATAGGAAGAATGAATGTAATCGGGTTCCGAGTTGCTCTGAATTGCCTCAACTGACCACAATATCTGATAAAACCAATGGAAAAAGTTCTGGTTTCCTCTTGCATATAATTGATTATCTTACTGAGATCTACTGGTTTATACACACACACACACACACACACA
>VWZD01007926.1:108031-141273 GCA_013396695.1 Sakesphorus luctuosus | reverse complement strand
ACACACACACACACACACACACATACTCACAGCCCTCTGAAATTCAGTTACTTGGCGATGCTGCCAGAAATAACCCAGAGCAGGAGCAGCTACATGGTATTTATTCTCGTCTGGGGTCATGGACTTCAGAAGCGAGAAAGGATGCAAAGCCCTCTCCCAAAATAAGCACCTGGGAGGTTTGTTTGCTTTGAGGAGCTGAGATGTAACTGCTCTGATCCATGCTCAGCCAACACAGCTCCTTACTTGCTTCTGAGACAGGGAGGGAATAATCCCTGGTGGGGGGAACCTGCTGTGTATCATTCATGAGATCCACCCCAGGGCTCTCTTCCTTGACAAAGAAATGCTGGCTTTGATTTATAAAAAAGATGGAAATGTGTCATTGGAATTTCCCCAGTGCCATGTGAGTGGTGCACAGAAGGGAACAGCCCTGGTGCAGCCCTGTGCCTGGAGAGGGATGTGGGATACAGTCAGAGACTGGAGAGCAGTGGTTTGGGATGGAGAGGATGGAGAGGAACAAAGGACTATGGTCCTTTCTGCCTGTCAGATTCCTCTCACACAGCTGCCTTGGACCAGAGGAGTTTTGCACAGACCCCTCTGGATCTTTGCAGCATCCCACGGCTGGTACCACCTCCTGCTCCAGCCACACATGGCACCTCTTTGCCTTGGCTTCTGCCAGAAGTCACTGGAGAAAAAAAGGAAACAAAACCAAGCGAAATAAAACTTAAGGGGACCTGCAAGCTGTGCAAATGCTGCAACCAAAAGGTGCCAAAGAGCCTGGCAGGCAGGGATGGCAGGCTCTGTGGGGTGCTGGGAAGCATGGTGAGTTCTCCTGCCGACAGCGGGAAGGAGCCAAACATCCCCAAACAAGTTTCCCGTCTGAAATTAATTTACTTACTGAAACAGCACTCAGCAAAACCTGTGATTAATATTTTCCTCCCCAGGCTCCTAACATGACAAAACAATAATTAATGAAATATGAAACTGAACCCGAGTTACAGTAAGTGTAAAAATATTATTGCTCCTTTCAGCTTCCCTTCTCTTTATCCCTCCCTGCGATGGGAGACACCAAGCCCTGTGTGGGCAGTGTGGGATGTGCTCACTGCCTGCCCTGGATCCCAGGGCCATGACCTGCATCAGTAGGAACAGGGGGATGGTTTAGACACCTGTCCCTGGTTACCTGGCACTGTGCTCAACAGAGGAAACCCAGCTGGGAGCTCAGGAGAAGGGTGATGGTGCAGGGAAAGCAGCGCATGGTGGGCAGCGAGCCTGTGCTTTATGGCACTGTCCTTCCCTGGGGGATAGTGATTAAATGCAATATAACAATGGGAAGGCAGCTGAGGGGATTCAATCCTAAATACCACGTGCTGTGCTGTTTTGCCCAATGTTTTCAACACCCACCTTCCTTTAATCTGTTCCCATGCACGGTGCATCAGTCTCTGGTCATGCTCAGGTCTCATGTTGCCCTCATACCAAAATGCACTCATGGACAAACAGCTGACTGGAGTTTCTAAGGGACCTCTCACAGCTGGGATAAACCAGCACAAGAGGGTTTTAAATGACAGCTGTAGCAGCACAAAAGCTGCTCTCTGGGAAGCTGAGAGCAGACATGCCGGGAGACAGTGCCAGGCCCAGCAGGAGGTGGTGGCGAGGTGCCCACGGCCACTCCTGCCACCATGGATGGCAAGGCTGGGACTATTCCTCCCAAAACCATGTCCTTCACAGGGCAGGGACACCTTCCATTAAATCTGGTTGCTCAAAGCCCCATCCAACCTGGCCTTGAACGACGTGGGGCATCCACAGCTTCTCTGGGCAGTCTGTGCCAGGGCCTCACCACACTCTGAATCAAGAATTTCCTCGTATCTAATCTAAAGCTCCTTCTTTTAAATCTAAATATCTAAATATAATATAATCTAAATATAAGGTCACCTTGAATCCTGTTTGCAGAGCAAATGTTTAAATAGAGCAATTCTTCAAGTCTTCCAGTGGACTTTCTCAAATTTTCATTTTTCTCTGCATCTCTAAAGCACACATGGATTTCATTTCTACAACCAGAGAACACTGTGAGTGAGGCTGATCAGAGCTAAAACAATGTGGAAATTATACATATCCAATGCACACAACAAATTCACACACACACACTTAATATATAAATAAAAAATATAAAAATATGTTAATATATTACTAAATTATTATATATTAATAATATATAATAATATATAAAATATATTATTTATGTGTTATATAAATATAAAAATATGTAAATATATATTAATATATTTACATCCACGTACATTTATGACCTGACAGATCCACAAACACAGGGAAAAGGTAACTATTAGGGAAAATAAATAAAATTTATAATTCTTCCAGCCCCTCTCCTTTTTTTCCCCTTGTAGTTAACATGGTCTGGAAAAAACACAACCCATATTTGACTCCCAGGATTAAAATCATCTGCTGCTGCATGTTCTGCTGTGTGAGGGCTGTGCAGGGACATGTCACTGTGACACCTCGTGCTTTCACTAATGACTCCGAGATCAATGGCACGGAAGATGAAGAAGAAAGTGATTTAATTTTCAGATCAAGATTACACAAGTACACAAAGTATTCCCTGTCAAATAAATGTGTTAGCTTGATTCCTTCCATCCTCCAGCTGATGTAGCAAAATGTTATTGCATTGCCCACTTTTCATTCTTTCACTCCCTTTGAGAGCCTGGATATGTGAAAGGCCCCACCAGGCTTTCATTTTTATGTAGAAAAGACACAAAGCTGATGGAATATTTGCCTTGATATTAGGACACTTTGGTTGCCCTGATAATTAATTGCCCAGATTTGCAAAACACTTGGAAGAAGAGCACAAAGAAAGAGGAAGACTAAAAATTAAAAAAAAAAATAAAAGAAACCCCATAGCAACTAAATCTTGACATGTGGGTCACAGAGAGCACAAGGACCAAACCCAATGATCAGATGGACATGGGAAAAAAGTGGAACCAGGGCAAGACTACAGCAGAGAGCCCAGAAGAAGAGCTGTTGGTACTGTTCTAACTCACCTGTGGCTGCAGGATGGGGAAGAGCAAGGTGAGGAACACAATTTCCCACCACCCTGAGCTTCTTCTCATCATCTGAGGGCTTTTTGAAGGCCTCATCCAGGAACTGATTCAGCTGAAAAGAGCAGGTTCAGCACCCAACCCTTCCAGTCAGCTCCGACTTCTACTCAGCATCGGGGTAGGAGATTTTTCGAGCTTGGTAATTAAAGCTCACTTAAAAAAATTTCCTCCATCCTCAAGAGCCTCATGATTTACTGTAGCTCCTACTTGAACTCATACATATCTTGTATTTCCAGACATTATGTAATGAGGTTTTTGTGGTCCACAGAGCTTTCTCACTGATCTTCTGCTGATGCAGACCAAGAAGTGACTGCACACACAAACATTTAGAGGAAAGTTTTCAGTCTTTTACATTAAATACTCCAAAACTGTCCTAGCACACACAAACACAAAATCCCCACCTCAATCTATCTTAACATTAAATGCCAAGCCAAGGTTAGAAAGATCCAGACACAACAACCTGTTGGTTGATGTTCTGGCAGACCCCAATTGTATGAACTGTGTTGGCTTAATTTCTCACACCACTAATCAATAAACCCGATGGGGACCAGGTGGTAGATCACACCAAACCCAGGAAGGTGGTGGGTTGCCCAAAATGTGCTCTGACTGTCATAAGGAGCTGGGGAAAAGCATTTCACAGCTAGTCCTGTCCAGCAGCACAGTGTGGGCTCACAAGGAAGAACAGAAACTCATCTACTCCACTTCTAGATGCACCTGCTTTTTCTCAAAGAGCATCAAGAAAAGAATGTAGGACTCAAAACTTTCCTTGAGTCTACCAGGTGACAAAAGAGGAGACCACAGACATGAAAATATGGGGTAACAATAGAAGGTACCTGCTCCCACCAAAGAGTGGAATCCAGTCTGGCCAACCTTCCATGCACAATGAACACTTGGTTCCCACAGGTGTCTTCACAGCCCCTTGGAAACTGTCCATGGAGACAACTGGGCTGATTTGGTCATGCTAAAATTGCACTGAACTTTCTGCATCTAAACCGAGGATACTGGTATCCAACAGGGAATGGGTCTGTTTTGTCCACATTATAGCATACAGCTTGTGAGGTTGTCCATCTTTTTGCTAACAATAAGGAGGAATTAGTTTTCCTAAGTACTAAAAGTTTAAGCTCTGCTCAGGCCAACAAACACAACCAAAGTTCCAAATATCTAGGAAAGAGCTTGGAATTAAAGGGGTT
The DNA here is from genome assembly GCA_013396695.1 of Sakesphorus luctuosus. Classification (NCBI taxonomy): domain Eukaryota; kingdom Metazoa; phylum Chordata; class Aves; order Passeriformes; family Thamnophilidae; genus Sakesphorus; species Sakesphorus luctuosus. The sequence goes on along the minus strand of VWZD01007926.1, from coordinate 136,979 downwards.
TCCCAAAGCCTGGTTTCAGCTTAAACTTTCAGGCACAAAGAAGAAGAGTTAAGTTACAGAATCATCACAGAATGGTTTGGGTTGGAAGGGGCCTTAAAGATCATCTCATTCCAACCCCCTCCCACAGGCAGGGACACCTTCCACCAGCCCAGGTTGCTCCAAGCCCTGTCCAACCTGGCCTTGGACACTTCCAGGGATGCAACCAACACCAACATCCTTGAGGACAGCCCACTGTGCCAAACTGACTGCTCTCCAGTGCCCCCTTTCAACTGGGTAAAGCAGCTCATAATAACTTTCTTTTACTTCACTATTTATCAAAACAAAGTCCTTCACACATCTCTCTGCTGGAGCAATAACCAAGCCAATAACTATGTGGTGAAAAAGGGAACATGGTGTCTGTGCCACCCCAGCCCTGACGGCTCTAACCAGTATGGTTGGTGTCAGGTGATAAATCAGGTGCCCTTTAACTCCCCAGCCGAGCTCTGCACACACCACAGGACTGGAAGCACAAGCTACAACCAATATTTTCACTGACAGGTGATAAATCACATGCCCTTTAACTCATGTGCACCAGTTGCAAATTTAGTTAATTAGAAATTCATGCTGACTTCTTTCCATGTATTATTTCCTGTGTGATTTACATGAGCTGTTGTTGTTTGACTGCTTGCTGGGATTAAGGCTCTTGGAAGCCAAGCGAGCACGAAGCACAGAGCACCACGACCTCTAGTGCTTTGCAGGCTGGAGAAATTACCAACAGCTTAAAGAGTGGCAGGAGTGAAGAACAACCAAAATGTTTTATGGACATCTGATGGGAATGTGGGTCCCTGCCAGCACGATCAATGGGCACAGCCTGCACGTGTAAACCCTGTGCTGCCACTGGGAGCCTGCCCTGAAAATACAAAAAAGAGCAGAAAAGTCTTTCTCGAGCCTGCAGAAATACAGCTTCTGCATTTTCACACCTTGGCATTGCAAATAGATATAAAAAGCTCTTTTTTAGCTGCTTTTGGAGGTTTTTGCTCACTTTGGGCAGCCTCAGCCTCTCGGAGCACCACGGTGACACCCAGCAGTTCCCCAGGGCTCTCCCATGGGATTGGGGAAGGATTTCACATCAATGCTCTTCTGCATCATCCAGTGCTGGGAGCTGGCAAGGGAGGTGCCCACCCACTCCAGCCACCCTGCTTTACAAAATCCACACCAGAATTTGTTATTCCCCTCATTCTGGCAAATGACATCAACTCCCATTTCCAACTATTTTGTCTCTATTTTTCTAGGGACACTTTTGTGCTACCGATAGTATTTTCAGCTTTGCTACAAAAGGGCATTTGTTAAAATATTCCCCAACTGCAGAAGACTCATAACAGATTCAGAAACTCAGTGATAATCACAATAATTTTTTAGCACTTGTCTGCCAGACAGAATTATCAGCAAAAGCAGGGCCATGTTATCTGCAGGAGTGGTATATGATACCTCCTTTTCCCCCCGCCCTCTACAAACTTCAATTATTTATGATGGAAATTTTTCTCTGCCTTGGTGGGAAAAACAGCCATTACTGCTATTTGCCAATTTAAATCTAATCCTCCTCATCTGCATGTAGACGAGGCTCTGTTTGACTCTGCCTATTGATCCAGCCAGGAAAAGCTACTCTATAACTTAATCTGATGTCAAACGCTGATGTGTCCTGTAGGAAATCGGTGCTGTAGATCTCCCTGCTATAAATATGTCACCAGAATTAACTGGAAGCACTAATAGGTCACTCAATGAGCTCTGTGGTGCACACAGGGCACTGTGAGGCTGCTGTCTCGGTACTTGTGATTGATGACACCAAAAATTAGCCAGAACAGAGGGTTGTCAGCCAGCCCAGAGACAAGGGACTTGCTGACACGCTTTGTTCGCTGTGTGTGCTGGGTCCCGTTCCAGCTCTGTCACTTCTGAAACATTTAACACATTTTACATTTAAAAAAAAAAGTAATTCCTACTACAAGCATAAAACAATAGAAAATAAGCAGGATCTCTTCCAGCTCTTCCTTCCTGCAGTTTGTACTGCTGCACTCACTGCCTTTGGTGAGCAAAGAGAGCCAAGAGAGAAATCTGAGAGTCTTGTTGCAGGCACAGAACTCCATGGAGGATGGCAAGCAGGCTCTGCCTGCACAGGGATGGCATCAGGTCCTGGAATTGCAGCCTCCCCTGCTCTGGGGACACAAGTGATCCCTCCTTGCTCACTCTGAGCTGGTTGCTGCACACCATGCTCCAGCCAAAACAGCTCAACTCAGGAAAAAGCCTTCACTGTTTCTCTGTGTTCCTTCATTGCAGTATATCATAGAATCATAGAATGGCTTAGGTTGGAAGGGAACTTAAAGATCACCTCATTCCACCCCCTGCCATGGGCAGGGACACCTCCCACCAGCCCAGGTTGCTCCAAGCCCTGTCCAACCTGGCCTTGGACACTTCCAGGGATGGGGCAGCCACAGCTTCTCTGGGCACCCTGTGCCAGGGCCTGCCCACTTTCACAGGGGAGAATTTCTGCTTAAAATCTGATCTAAACCTGCTCTCTTTTGGTTTGAAGCAATTCCCCCTTGTCCTACCACTACCCTGTTCCACCCACCATCTCTCTTTCTTAACACAGGTTCACACATTGTGGGCTTTTGGATAAGGGGTTACAACCCACCCCTATTCAGGTATCCCTAATGCTCTCTCATTCTTGTTGGTTAAGACCCACTGATTATTGATGTTGGGTTGCTCATCATGGCCAAGAAGGCCAAACTGGCCTTCCCTTGTTGAAAACCACCATACCAGGGATGTTTGGGCCACCAAGGGTGGATGTATAAGCCCCTCAGCTCTGGGACTAACAATGGAGAAAATTAAACAGGAGTCAGATTCTGGGTCTTGCTGTCACTGGCACTCTAAAAAGCAGCAGTTTTTATCCCCCAAACGTTTGTGATTCTCACAGGGTGGGGGGCAGGGCCATCCAAGCAGAGGCAAAACGATGGTAGCATTGGGGCACTCGACTCACACACAGCACTGCCAGTGCAATACTGATTTCCTTTACACATGAATGGGCCTCACACATGAATAAAGCCCTGGAAAAGCATCTGAGCCAGCCCTGATCAACCATCACCCTCTGTGCATGTGGAGCAGTGTGGAATACCCATCCAGTCACAGCTTTGTCCTGTGGCCAAGAGACACCTCCGACCAAACCGTTGTTACCTTCCCATGGCCAAGACAATGCCACTTGTGCACCCCCAAGGATGCAGGAGGCAAGGCTGCAAGCTGGTCCTCCAAAGCCATACAAGATCTCACGTGTCCCTGGAGGAGTGAGGAGTTTCATCCACCTTTATTTATCTTCACCAAACTCAAAGCCAACCTGAAAACCTCAGAGTCCACAGGACTGTCCAGTTCAAAGCCAGTGTGATGCTGCCAGCCCTTCTGGATGAGCATCCATTCTCAGGGTTGGTTTTATGGCTATGAATTGTTTATGCTGGATACCTGCAAAATGGTGGTGCTGAATGAGTCCCTCAACTCAACCGAGCACAAAGTTTTCTCCAGTTCTCTTTCAGGTGTTTTTCAGCTCCTGAGCTGGGCCTCCTCATGAAAAGTAAACACACAGAGGACAAAATTTGTTCAGAAAAACCTGACCTCGAACAGTCAGATGGGGCAGTGAGCAAATCAGAACTTGAATTTGTTGTTGTTTGAATGTTTGCTGGGATTAAGACTCTTGTAAGCCAAGCAATCATGAAGCACAGACCTCTAGTGCTTTGCATTCTGGAGAAATTATCAGACTTAAATTTACTGCAATCTCACTCATTTTCACAGAATCATAGAATCCCAGAGTGGTTTGGGACAGAAGGAACCTTAAAGATCATCTCATTCCACTCCCTGCCAAGGGCAGGGACACTTTCCACTAGCACAGGTTGCTCCAAGCCCCGTCCAACCTTGGACACTCCCAGGGATGGGGCAGCCACAGCTTCTCTGGGCACCCTGTGCCAGGGCCTGCCCACCCTCCAAGTAAAGAATTTCTTCATAATATCTAATCTAAATCTCTCCTCTTAGTTTAAACCATTCTCCCACTCTCCTCTGGCAGTCTGTCCCCCTGGGTGTGAGAGCCGTGACTTGTCCCCAGCACTGCAGTAGATGTGGGAGCCAGGTGTTCCATAATCCCCCACCACAGAGAGCATGCTAATTGTTGGCTCTGTAACGAGCACGAGCGGCTGCAGAAGGCAGTGTGCATGAACAGCCTCACCTCAGGCAGGGGAACAGGCAGCATTTCCAAACAGCACCTGGATTCATCCTCATTATTTACCTGAACAGATGTTCACTGTGAACCTTCCCGAATCCTGGAGCTGGATATTTGTCAGAGTTAATGGGATTTCCAGGAGGTAGTTTGCTTTAGGAGCTCGTTGCCTCATTCAAATCCTAACAGTCACCGTTTTCTGGTGCGTGTTGCCTCTTTTGCTCATGATTATCTTCCTGGGTTTTCACTTTTCTCTGGGTCACTGAGTGCAGATCCATTCTAATTACTGTCATTTTGGCTTTTGTGCCACACTCCGTCACGCCAGGATCTGGGCTGCATAAATAAGTGATACATGTGCTCTTTGTAGGCTTTGCTAAGCAAGACAGAGCCTTGCTCACTGGGTCTCATCAGCTCACCTGAAGCTCAGCCCAGGGAGGAACCCACCTTCCCCTGTACTCTGCGTTGGTGAGGCCACACCTTGAGTGTTGTGTTGAGTTCTGGGCCCCTGAGTTGAGGCAAGAGATTGAGGGGCTGGAGCGGGGCCAGAGAAGAGCAACGAGGCTGGAGAAGGGAGTGGAGCACAAGTGCTGTGGGGAGAGGCTGAGGGAGCTGGGGGTGTTTGTGCTGGAGAAGAGGAGGCTGAGAGGTGACCTCAGCACTGTCTGGAACTGCCTGAAGGGAAGTTGTGGCCAGGTGGGGGTTGGTCTCTTCTCCCAGGCACTCAGCAATAGGACAAGGGGGCACGGGCTCAAGCTCTGCCAGGAGAAATTGAAGTTGGAGATGAGAAAAAACTTCTTTGCAGAGAGAGTGCTGAGGGATTGGAATGGGCTGCCCAGAGAGGGGGTGGATTCCCCATCCCTGGAGGTTTTTCAGCTGAGCTTGGCCGTGGCACTGAGTGCCATGATCTGGTAAAGGGACTGGAGTTGGCCCAAGGGTTGGACTTGATGATCTGGGAGGTATTTTCCAACCCAATCCATTCTATGATCCTATGACTCTATTCTATGCTCCCAGCACTGGGTTTTCCCTTGCATGGGTAATTTAGCATCATTTCAGTCCTCTCTGCTCAGCCCTCCTTCCACTCACACTCCACAGTGTGGCTGTTGACCTGCCTGCCTGAGGCGATGGAGTTATCCCAGCATGGCTTGCAGGGCAGCAATCACTCCAAAGGTTTGTTCAATTAACAAATGGCAAACACTCCATGCCTTATGGAAAGGATTAAATCAATACCAAAATGCTGCTCAGCTGGGAGGCCACTGCCCTTCCCATGCTGGTCCAGAGCCACACACCATACAGAGAAATATCAAAGGAAATTGTCTTTAAACCATCAACTGTGTGGGAAGCGACTGCCCTTCGCCACCAGTTCTTGCAACGTGCTCGCGCTGTTGTGATCGGAAGAGGAAGGTGGTTACGAGATGTGATAGAACTACAGGATAACCATCTGCAAGTGATGACCTCAAGTGTTTGGGGTGTGTGGTGGCCAAAACAATGAGGGTGCTGTGCCCTGGCCCCTCGAAGGGTGCATCCTTCCCTCTGAGAGAGAACATAAAGTAACCACAAGGTGCCAACGTGTTTCTGCACCGCCGGCTGGAGGGACAGAGAGCTCGTGTTAGGGCTCACTCCTGAATGCCCCAGCAGGGCACAGGGAACGTGCTCCTGCTCCAGGAACCAGGAAAGCGCTGGCACAGGTAGCTATGAACAAGGAGAAATTGCTTGTGAGTGAGGGGATCAGAGTTGGGTCAGCCAGACACAGATCTCAGTGGCTGTGGGGAAGGTGGGACCTGACAGAGGTAGGATGGCCAAACATCAGTGAGCAAGACAAGGATGGGCATATATATAATGTGATGGTCTTGTTACTAAATTACTTTAACTTATTATTTTATGTAATAAACAGTATTTCCACTAAGAAAAGCTTCATGGGGCCAACACACACAGCCACTGTCCCCTGGAGAGGTACAGAACTGGTATACACCAAACAGGACCTGCCACACCTGTCAGTGCTGCCCCCACATCCCGAGCTGACTGAGGGATCAGTCATGACCCAGCTTGGGCCACCGGGCAGCAACACAGCTCTGACCACAGTGGGCATGCCAGGAAAGGCCAGCCAGGCCTATAGAAGTGGTAAGCTGTGTCAGAAGCCTTCAAATAAAGTTTAAAAATTACATAAAATTGCCAACAAGATTTGTTAATGAGACAACGATTTTCTCCTCCTGCCTTTGCAAGAAGGGACTTTGCTCTCCCCTCTCCTGATGCAGCTCAGGAGAGCCGAGGCTGCTCATTCAAGCTGGCTCTGAGCTGCTGTGTGCAAACCCTTGAAGGAATGAGAGTTCATTTATTCAGCTGTGCACAAGCCACACAAAAACCCCAATAAACAACCTCCCCAAACTGCTTGCAAACATCCAGCAGGTTGCAATTCAGTCACACAAAACTCCTCCTCAAACAATACCTCGAGGCAAAAGCACTCAGGGAAATACAACGGCCTGACCACCCAATTTGTGAGCAGCCAGGAGAACCAGTTGCACAGGGACCTCATCCACAGCCCCAGACTTGGCCAGTTCTCCTGGCACACCATAACTCAGCATGTCCTTCAGTTGACATCTGCTGCTGGGCTGACGCACAAGGACTCGGTGTTGCATCACGCGAGAGCTGTGGTTGAAAACCTTTAAGAATAAGCTATTTTGAGAGACCTCCTAATTCACACGAATCTTATCGAAGAGCTTTGTCTTTCTATCTTTATCAGAAATGTTCTCCTGTTTATCTGATAAGGCGCAGATACATTTCTCTGTAAGGAGATGCCAGTGACGGCAGGAGCTGGCATCAATCTGGGCAAGCACACACAGAGTCAGTAGAACACACTGCCCCAGGGGTGACCTGGCCTTGAGCAGACACAGGACAAAGAGGTCCCCATGCTGTGAGGACATGCCTGCCTTCATAGGACATCTCCCTGGCCCTGCTCCAGCAAGGCACTCAGAGATGGAGTAAAGTGTCATCAAGCAGACTCACCAACAAACCAACCAGCAGCTTCTCCCTGAGCCCATTTCAATGCCAGCCACGAGTAAGGACCCACACTGAGCATGTCCCCATTAAATAAGGCCAGTGCAGAAAATACAACCAAATGTTAGGAATATTAAACTAAGAGTCAATGCTCTGTTAGTTGATGGAAATATGGTTTTAAATTAAAAGAGGAGAGATTGAGATTAGATATTAGGATTAGATATTCTTTATTGTGAGGGTGGGCAGGCCCTGGCACAGGTTGCCCAGAGCAGCTGGGGCTGCCCCATCCCTGAAAGTGTCCAAGGCCAGGTTGGATGGGGCTTGGAGCAACCTGGGCTGGTGGAAGGTGTCCCTGTCCATGGCAGGGGGTAGAATAAGATGGTATTTAAGGTGCCTTTCAACTCAAGCCATTCTGTGACTCTATGAACACCAGAATCAAATATTTAGACCTGACTTGGGCATTTTTAATCTAAGAACTAAGTCATCTTGTAAGGACAGCCTCAGCCAGACCATCACTTCCCTGAGTCAGCAAAAGCTGCCAAGCCCCTTTCTCAAAATGATCTAGGTTTGCAACCAGGTAAACATGTTTTGCATTTCCTTTTCTTCCAAGAAAGAGCATCACCTTGTTACCATCATTTAACAGGACAATATTGAAGAGACCATGTACCTCCCATTTTCCAACTACAGCAGACCTTGAATTTCATCTTTCTCCCTGCTCTAGGATTTACTCTCAATACCCACATGCCAACTTAATCAAGTAGTCATACCATTCTAGTTTCAAATAATCCTGCACTGCAGGATCTGCTGCAGCTGGTCAGACCAATTAGTTCAAGACCCTTTCTTTGGAAATAACCATTGTGTTGGGAAACTTCAAAAAACCCCTTCAAACACCCCGTAGGAGAAGCCAAGGTGTCTGGATAATGACATAAATTAAAACCACATATTGCCTAGAACTGCAAAGGGATGAAACAACTCTGGGGATCAGCTCTGACAAGCCCTTGCTGGGGGATAACAGTCCCTGGCCAGCACAGCTCATGAGTGACAAAGAACAGGAACAGCAAGTCCAAAGGTACATAGAAATGAGGGAAAAAAAGTATGAAGCAGAAGTGTTCACTGTAACAATCAAAAATAAACCCCAAACCCACATATCAGTTACTGGTTTGTCCCTCTGAGTTGAGCACAGGTATATTCCTTTTTAGTACTAAGACTGAGTGAACATTTATTTAATTCTTAGCAGACATTTAAATCTTAGAAGAGACTTAACTCTTAACAGGTATTTAACCCTTGGCAGAATGTGGTGGCTTAACCCCAGCCAGAAACTCAGCACCATGAACTGCTGCCTCACTGCCCCTTCCTGGTGGGGAAAATGTAAAACCCACAGGTTGAGATGCAGTAAACTAAGAACAGTTTAATAACTGAAATCAAGCAAAATAGAATAATACTTGTAATGAACAGAAGAGAGAGAGAGAGAAAGGAATGAAACCTAAGAAAGACAAGTGATGCCCAAAACAGCTGCTCACCACCCACTGACTATTGCCCATCCCATCCCTCAGCAGTAGTTCCCCCTCCTGGGCAACAAATCCCAGTTCCTCCACTAGGAATGGCAGTCTGTGGTATGGAATATCCCTCTGCCCAGTTTGGGTCAGCTCTGCCATCCATGTGTCCTCCTGCTCGCTGGCAGAGATTGGGAAACTGGAAAGTCCTTGATTTAGGGTAAGCACTACTTAGCAATAACTAAAACACCAGCGTGTTATCGACACTAACCCCAAAACACAGCACTGTTTTGTCCTACTAAGAAGAAAACCAACTCCATCCCAGCCAAAACCAGAACACAGAAATCTGGACAACACCTTGTGCCCACGCAGGAGGTGCTTGGCTCCCACCAGCACTTTGAAATGCCAACCCAGGTGCCTGGGCACGGCAACCTGCAGCCCTCACCCTGCAGCCCACGTTGTTGCCATCAGCCAATGCTAACACCAACCCCACGGTGTGTTGCACACACATTCCTGCAGAACGGCTTTTACAGTCCTTTAATATCCTGGCTGGAGGTCACATTCAGCCCTGGCACGTGCACATGGATTTGGAGCATGATCATGGCTGCTCACGGCAAAAGCTGGGAATGGCAGAGTTACAAACTGGGCAGAAGAATTTCTGCCTTCCTTCATGCAGGGAAAATAGAAAAAGGAAAAACAGAAAAGAAAAAAAAAGAATCATCAGAAACAATTCATCAGATTGTTTTAAGCAGCTAGAAACGAAAACCACAGCCACTTAAAGCTTGTGCACAGTGAAGTTTCTGGGGCACTCGCCTCCTGTTTTTGTTTCAATTAAGACAAAGGCATGGTTTTTTTTTTTCAGATCTCTATTAAAAATCAAAACCAAAGGCCAACCTGCTGAGCCCTGCAGCAGGTGGGCAGCCTCCAGGCACAGCCACTCAGGGAGCTTTACTGGTCTCACCGGAGGCTGCCCTGATATGTCCAAGACTTCCACAGTTCCTCAAAACCCATTCAGTCTTGCATCAGTTTCATCAAGGTTCCACTTCCCCTGACAGAGGAGACTCACCAACCCTGTACTTGTCTTATCTGGTTTTCTCCCCTTTACTCCCAATTTTACCATGGTCACATGGATGTTGCTCAATACCCAACAAAGCAGGTCCAGAAGCATCAGGATTTATTCTTTCTTGGGAAGACAGAAGGAGCATCCAACATATTTCCTCATAGGAAGAAAAAGAGAAATGTGATTGGAGTGAGGTCCTGGCTGCCCAACCTGCCACCTCCAGCGTGGTGCAAGGGGAAAAGCTCTGTTGCTTGCAGCTTACAGGTTGGTATTAAATACTCAGCATCTCTGCTGAATGAAAAATCACCTTACACACACTGTGCTCCTCAGTTACACCTGGGGAAGCCTCAGCCTGGAGGGGAAGAAAATCAGAACTGGCAGGAAGAAAAGGCAGGAGGTTGGGCAAGAGCACAAAAGCAGCGATGCAATGAGTCTGAAAGGAAAGCAAATGCAGCTTCTTATGCCAGCCCCACAAGTCTCCCTTTTCCATCTCCCTGCCTCAACACTCCCTGCTCCTCTGTCTTAGTCCTGCCGCAGGCTGGGCTTTCAGGAGCCCTGTCCTACAGGCATGCAACCAGTTCTCATTCATGCAGCCCAGCTGCCAAATGGGTGATATTCCAACATGCTCCCTTCTGCCAGCCCTTCTCCCATAGGCTGGTGCCCAGGCAAGGATCAGGCTCAGCCTGTGCCCACCTCAGGCCATGGGCAGGCACCACATTGGGTGTCCTCTTGCACTGGAAGGATCCTGGCAGGCCACAGGTCAGTGACCTGATCTGCTCATCAAGGAGTACGTTAGTTTTTATGTTGCTTTTTCAGTTTTTCTTAGAGTTGAATGGCATCAACGAAGACAACAAGAGCTGGAACATGCTGCATTTTAGGACACTTGAAGACCAGTGTGGTGGCCTCAGCTGCTCAGACAGTGGCACAGGCTGGCACACGCTCCTGTACACCCAAAATCATCCCAGGATATCTCACTGCCTCTTCCACCCTGCTCCTCTACCCATGTCCTGTCAGACCTGCCACCATCCAGCCCCAACTTCTGCCAAAGATGCAAATTCAACAGTTATCCTGAGCTGCACCAAAACCCAGTTATACCCAAACTCCACAAATTGTCCAGATTCTCCATCTGGACCTTGGCTGATTTGAAAGTCACGATGTGGCCTTTTTTGTACCTCCCACCTGCAAAATAACTAAGAGATAGGACCAGGCAGAGCAGGAAGCCTTCCTTCCTCCTCCCCATCAATATTTTATCACAGCAAACACCTGCCACACAAACAGCCCTGGGAGAAACAGGAGGTTCGTGGAACTGCCTCAACAGCAGCACAGACACCACAGGAAACAAAACAACCTGTGCAGAGAGAAGAGCAGAGCCCACAGAGCAAATGTTTGTGTGCTCCAAGGACAGGACAAATTCTGCTTTTGCTTGCACAGGGGTGCAACTGTTCTGTCCCCACTGGTTTCAGTTAGAGCTCCTGCACAGGGCCATGCAAGCTGTGCAAAACCTTTTCCAAATATGCTCAGCTTTGGGGATTTCAGTGTAGTCAAAGGCAGGAAAATGACTCCGTGCATGGAGTCACCACCCCACAGGTTTGGCACTGGGAAGCTCCCTATGAAAGCACTGGGATTCCCAGCGAGATGGTGCATGGTGACAAGGGGCATCAAAGAATAAGAAACATGGGGAATCCTTCATGTTTTCCCCTGAAAGATGCAGATTCAGCTTGCAAGAGCTAATCAGGTTCCCCTGCCCAGGTACAAAGCACTCATCACTTTTTGTTTTAACCTTCAGAGAACAGAGCTGAGACCAAAACATATCCACTACTACCATGTTTTCCAGAGTCATGAGCTGCATGGGAAACATCCTGATTCCTGCATCTCCTCTGTGAGGCAAGTGTTCCTTGACACCAGTGCTCCTGGGATGACACCTCTGGGGGAGCCACCATCTGTTTATTATAGAGCATGAAGGGATCCAAGTGACTGGAGGTTATTATTTCTATTGGATATGTGATTTTAGGCTGTGAGACAATTTTAGGCTGCACAAGCCTGAAATAACTCCCTAAGCCAAATTTATAACTTGTAACAGTCAGAACTATCATACCCACTTATCATTTCATTAAAGACCTGCATGACCCCCTGATTCACACATGCCCTGCAACTGTCAGCCTGGGAACCGAAAGCAGCACTGTCAGAGAGACCAGGCCCCTCCTCACAGGATTGGGTTTGTGTCAGGATGTTTTTAAGGCATTAAATGCCATGGTGGGATGGCTCTTCTCACAGCCCCATCCCCTCTGAGGGGACCATGGAGATGCTTCGAAGGCTGGAGCCCCTCTGCTCTTGGAGACATGCTGGGAGAGCTGGGGGTGCTCACCTGGAGAAGAGAAGGCTCCAGGGAGACCTGAGAGTCCCTTCCAGTGCCCAAGAGAGCTGGAGAAGGAGTTTGGACAAAGAGCTTGAGTGACAGGACAGAGGGAATGGCTTCACAGAGACAGAGGGTCAATTTAGATTGGATATTAGAAAAGCTTTTTACAATGAGAGTGGTAAAACACTAGTAGAGGTTGCCCAGAGAGGTGGAAAATGCCCCAACTGTGGAAGTGCTCAAGGCCAGGTTGGATGGGGCTCTGAGCAACCTTGTCTAGTGGAAGGTGTCCCTGTTCACTGCAGGGGGGTTGGACTGAGTTTTAAAGGTCCCTTCCAACCCAAACCATTCTGTGATTCTATGATGGAAGTAATGCCCACCCCACACCTTATCGAGGTGCAATGCTGCACAGAGCCTCATTTAGGGCCAACAATCTGTCCTGTCTCTTTGGCTTTCCCATTGCAACTATTCACTCCAAGGGTTTTCCCCAGACTTTCTGGTGCACACTGGGAAAAAAAAAATTTCCCACTTTGAACAAAGTGATATGGAAGGACATGACAAACACCAGATCACCTCCTGCCGACATGCTCCACACCCAGCAGTGCTGGTGGGAGACTGAAAGATCATAGTGTGTTCTGGGGCTGGAACCTGCCCTTTTCTGGCAACTGGAATTTTCCATCTCCCAGGACGCAGCCTTGTGTGATGACTGGAGCCATTTGGTTCTGTGCAGGCTGCAAGCAAGGACTGACACACATGGACACCCACGGCACTGGGTCTTCTTGGGTCCATCATGGAGATGAGAAAAGTCCCTCCTGATGTACACTGTTTATTTTACCTTCTCTATCACAACAAAACTGAGCATGAAGTTGTGGTCATTGACTGCACCAAGTTCATCCACAGCAGAATTGTCCCCTTATCTGTGACACACACCCACCCCTCGCTGCTTGCAGGGACAGACACTTCTCCATGATCTCACCTCTCCCCAGGCCACTCAGTGTGGGGACAAGCCTCAATTTTCCTCTACAGGAAATATTGAGAAATCCAGTCTCTTTGGTAAAGTGATCCTTCCTAGGCACGAAAACCACATGCCCATGATTGATGGAGTGGCTCCACTTTCAAACAGCCAGCCCTTGCAGACAATCCCAAGAGCCAGAAGCAGAGCCCAGGAGTGAGCACGTACATCTGCCTGCAGAGACAAGGGTTAACAATCTTATCTGGGGTCACCAGAAGAAATTCCAAGTAAAACCCACAGCACGCAGATTTCCTGCTTTCTAACCCAGTGCCCTATTTATACCTCTCTTTCTTCACAATGCCAGTGACAGCTTTTTCCTCACTGAGACTCATGTTTCCTGCTTTCTGAGTTGTGACTTTCATTTGTAGCTCATTTCCATAACCTCCGAAATAGAGTTTCAGTGGAAGTGTTAAATGTACTGATAAATTCTTCATGAATCTTAAGATTATTGGCAGAGAGAATAGGGGGCAATTTACCCTGTACCAGTCAATTGAAAATTATATATTTCAAAATCCTTTAATGGAACGCAGTAAGGTTTAACTCTGACTGATAAGATAACGCCTTCCTTAGAGTGAGACCAATAACAAAGCCTATTTTCAAAAAGCAAAGTCCCCAACATGATGGCAAACAGGCTCATCAGTGCACAGTGACCTTCACAGTCTCCAATCTTTATCACAGAGCACAGCGAGGAACTCTGTAATCACGTGTGAGCGCTGCCCTGGGGCAGCACCCGAACACCCCTCGGTGTTTGCTTCTCCATCCATCCATCCACCCATCCAACCTCCTGGGCTCATCTCCACAGCGTGGGCAGCAGGGACAGGGGAGGGATTCTGCCCCTCTACTCCCCTTTTGTGGGACCCCAGATCCAACTCCTACATCCACCATTAAGGCCCCAACATAAGAACAATGTGGAGCTGCTGGAGCGAGTCCAGGAGGCCACAGAGATGCTCCAAGGGCTGGAGCCCCTCTGCTCTGGAGATGGGCTGGGAGAGCTGGGGAGGTTCTGCCTGGAGAAGGGAAGGCTCTGGGGAAAACTTAAGAGCCCCTTCCAGTGACTAAAGGGGCTCCAGGAGAGGTGGAGAGGGACTTTGGACAAGGAGGAATGGCTTTAAACGGCCAGAGGGCAGGGTTAGATGGGATATTAGGAAAAGATTCTTCCCTGTGAGGGTGGGCAGGCCCTGGCACAGGTTGCACAGAGAAGCTGTGGCTGCCCCATCCCTGGAAGTGTCCAAGGTCAGGTTGGACAGGGCTTGGAGCAACCTGGGCTGGTGGAAGGTGTCCTTGCCCATGGCAGAAAGGCGGAATAGGATGATCTTTAAACTCTCTTCCAAGCCAAACCATTGCATGATTCTATGATTCCATCTATCAGGCTGTACTTTGATTAACAAAGCATCTTCTGCATGCTCTTTGCACGTTAACCAGGAGCCTGGCATGCTCCTGCTGCTGCTACTTCTCATGTTGCTCTGTTTTAAAAGCCAAAGAAAGAATGAGAGAAAAAAAAAAGAGAAAGAGAGAAAAAAACAGTCTCATCCAATTCTTATCCCTGCCAGAGCAGGAGCATCATCAAAAACACTGGCTGAACAAGTTGCACTAAATAATTAGGACACATGGGGGGACTAAAAGTAAAGAAAGACTAAAGAACAGATTTGCTGCAACGTTTCCACTTCACTGGAATTAGAAACAAGGCACAAGGTGCCTGTTCTGGAAAACCAGATGTGGCTGTGACCAAACAAAACAGTACGGACAGGAGGCAGGCAGGGAAAAAGAAAACCCACAGAAGTCGTCATGACTTATATTAGAATTTGAAGGTTGGGCACTGAAAGAGCAAAGCCAGGGATGGAACTGCCTTGCAGGAGCACCAGGGATGCTGGGGGGTGAGGAAGGGCTGCAGGGTGAGGGGGTCCAACCTGAGCTATGGGTGCAGGTAAGGAAATGTGGGGTTAGATTCACCAGTAGGAAAAGCATCCAGCTGGGAAACTCCATCAGAGCACAGCCTGCCCTCCCTGGAGGGGATGCACAGAGGGAGAAACCAGGGACTGAAGCATTCCAAATGAGACTAAATGCCAGACCAGCCTTTAGGAGCAACCCAGGGCAGGCTGTGGACACTGTGGACACTGTGGACACTGTGCCATCTCCTGCTCCATCCCTCTAACACTGGATAGAACTCACTCAAAATTACCCATGGACAGCAAAACCCCGACAACAAAAGCCACAGGCACAAGGTCCCTGTGATCAGATGAGGTATCATGTGGTGCCACATCCCCTGAAGCAGCAAGCCCAGAGCAAGGGGCACAGACCCTGCAGCAACTCCGCTGTCTGTCCTCACCCTTCCTAGAAAGCTTTCAGAGATCATAAACTCAAGCACATTCACCACAGTCGTGTGTCACCAAGACCAAAGGAGTGTTAATTCAAAAACTGAGTTGAAAATGTTGCCCTGAAGCAGAGGAGGGAGGGAACAGGACCGGACAGAGCAGCAGCCACATGATCCCAGTAGAGCTGCTCCCAGCCCCCACTCTCCTACAGAGACACACACAGCTCCCTGCCCCATATAAAATATTTGTGCATCCTACATAATTTAGAATCCTATTAAATAACTTGACTCCCTTATTTTTCATAGCAGCAAATTCCATGAATTTTGCATTGAATAAAAATTTAGCAATCATAGCAGTTGCTAATTTCTGTGCTGTGCTCTGAGCAGCCTTTCACTTCCCCATAATGATTTTAAAACATTATCCTGCTGTTTCCTTTTTTCTATGCCTGGCATTGAAGAGCTCTGCAAACTATTTGAATAGCACTGCTCTGAAAAAAAAAAATCCTGTAAAGGAGGAAAAATTAAATTCAATCATCACTCTACCCTCTGTGAACTGTGAAAGTCTTGGGAACATGAAAAGGTGCTTTCGAAAGGATGTTAAGCATTCAAAAGATTAGACAGCAATGTGCAATTAAATGTGTTCCACAACCCTTTGTCAGAGTATCCAAAACCTTACTTCTGCATGAACTTCAAATCCTCCCACTGGGAGCTTGTTCAAGTGGTTTACTTTAAACCTGTACTTTAGATATTCCGTACCTTTCACTTTTATAATTCTTCAGCATATGCTAACACTGGCAGAGTTAATAGTAACTGACTAATTTTAAACCCTGTGATTACTGGAGCTGATTTATATAGTAGCTTCACTTCACAATACTGTGAATCAGGCACGCAGTAATTGCCAAGTTCAATTTTAGCTCTGTCATACTGAAGCATTAGTTTTTATGCCTCAGCTGTTGCCTCCTCCATGCTATAGAGGTAAGTTGATAATGCAGTCGGTTTTGCTGCTAAATATCATAATATTATGATACCCCATGTCAGATTCTTGCAAGCTTTGTGAGCTATGCATCACCTATTAACTAAATACTTTATTAAGGGAATGGTTTGAAAAGGTTCCCAGTCTAATTTAGCTCAGAACACTGAATACTTGAGGGGGGGAATGCAATGATTTAATTCACCACCCATGAGAGAGAGCACCACCCATCATCATCAACGAGCTGTGGTAGGAACTGTGAAGGGATCAAAGTAGAGCCAGTGAACACATCCCCTTCAGGGCCCTCACCCTGGACTAACACCTGAAGGGACTGCTGCAGGAGCTGTTTTACCCCCAAACCCAGGAGCTTTGGGGCTGTGAGTCCTTGTCCAATGGTGAGTGGCATCTTGACCAAAGAATGGACATCCCAGGGCAACCTTCCCTCTCGTTCCCATGGATGCTGCTGGGAAGGCTCATGGAGCACAGGTGGGACAGGCAAAGAGGAAAGGGCAGAGGGAATGGGGGGCACCAGGTACCCCTCACTATGAAGAGATGGGGCTCCAAGTCCAGGAACTTGCAAGAGGAATGAGATGGTGCTGCTGAACTGCTGCTGCTGCCTCGCAGCTGAACCAACACACACAGCTGGGCATTACCAGTAATCTCTTAATAGCATTTAAATCCACCCATCTCTTGGGCTTCATGCTTTAAGACGTTCTTTCACTTTTTTTATTAAAGTCTGCTCGTATCAAATTTAACGAACGTGGGCAAACTGGAAGTGCCTCCTTTCCCATTCACACAAGCCTTGGTGCCTAACAACAGTGAAGATGGTCACACAAGCTGAAGCCCCAGAGTATCAGAAAAGGCTTCATGGAGGGATGCCCAAAACACAGCCCCAGGGATGGAGACTGGGCACCTTCTCTGTGCCAGGGAGGAATGCCCAGGGGCCGAGGAGTGGGGTGTGTTCTCTGGCCCAGGGTTGATCTTTGCAATCCTTTGTATGGAAACAGCACAATGCAACAGAAAAGTCTGTCTGCACACTCACGTGTCACTCATCCCTGCTGGACAATCTGCACTGATCTTAACCCCTTCCTCCCCTCCACAGCTGCCTCATCCCCAGGCAGATGCAGAGACCCCAACCCAAGCCAACAGCCACGTGCTGGCCCCTGTGGGGCAGCAGGGGCCCCTCCTTTGATGCCACTGCTCATTACTTGGCCATTCCCTGGGGAAGTTCTCTCAATCAGCATGAACCCACATAAACCACAGTCGTACAGATTCAGGACAGACCTGCAATCCACGATACTCACCAACAACATGGGCTTTACTCCAGCTCTGAATGTTGTTGCTTAGGAACTCAGCAAAACCCTTGGGGACAGTGGTGACCAGTTCAGTGGCCACCTTTCCCATTAACCCTCTCACCACTGGAGCAAGGCAATGAGCCTGAAGGTGTATGAGCTCCTCTTTAACTGTTTTATCTCCAGGAAACGAAACAAGATGACATGCCAAGCAGGGAGCATCCTGCAAGCCTGGAGAGTTGGAGCTCCACTCCAGAGTGGCTCAGAGCAGTGCCAGGGGCTCCTGCACCTGTTCCCTGCAGCATTTTGTAGGAGAAGGTAGGGCATTTCACACACAGAGAAAGAGGAAGGAAGAATGTGGGAATTCTGCCAAGTATGTGGTCATTGGGAGGAAGGACTGGGATTGATGAATTTTTCACCTTTGATGATTCTGGTAGAACCATGAGCTCCATGCCTCATGCTTCAGGACTCTACTCCACAAATAAACCAACCCTAGAGCCCAGGGAATTCAGAGGTGGAATTCACTCTTTGATGTCTGAAGTCACAACTTTTGCAGCCCACCAGGGATGTCTGACCAGTCCCACTGGTTTTAGAGCCTCTTCCAAGGTTGGTGCTGCTGACACACAGCAGCTTGACACAAACCCCTGGTGGCTGCATCCGACTCTGTGTAACACAGCTAGAGGATGCTCATGACATCTGTGTTTTCAGAGGTCTTCCTAAAGCTGAGCTCAAACCACACTTTCTCACTTGCATCACACCTGTACTTTCTTATGATCATCTGATGATTTCCCAGAGTGCAAACTCCTCATCAAAGTGGAGGGAGACGCCACAGCCCAGCCACAACCTCACCAAGCCTGTGCAAGAACACTGATTTCCCCAGCAGCAGGACAGGCAGGACCAGCCTGGTGCTGGACATGGGCCTCTCTCAGCACACATGGCAGGACTGTGCTCCAGTCTTGGGGAGCACATGCCAGACATGCTGCTAATGCAGAACTAACAGCACTGATAGTCCTCTAAAAATAATCCTGGAAAGAAATCCCCTAGAAGCAGTATCATTTCTCTCTCCCTTGTACACCCACTTGTACACACATTTTGTCCATCTTTCCTCTCTGTTTTAGGGACCATCCTTTCCAAAGTGCCCAACAGAACCCATTTCAGCTGGAGCCTGAGAACTCTGCTGGACCACATGTAGTTGAAATAATACCCAAACCAACTTTTTGCAACCTCCTAAGTTTAAACAAAGTCTTGTACCCTCAGTAGCCACAAAGGAAGTCAGCAGAACTTGTCCCTGTCATCTGCTTACACAGAGCTGGGTCTCTCCAGTGCCACCACTGCACACTTGCCTGCAAAGCAGTCAGGAAGGTTTGCATCCAGTGGGCACACCCTTGCCAGACAGAATCATAGAATCATGGAATGGTTTGGAATGGACTTCCAAGACCTTCTTGTTCACCCCTTGCCATAGGCAGGGACACCTTTCACTATCTCAGGTTGCTCCAAGCCATGTGCAACCTGACCCTGAACACTTCAAGGGATGGGGCAACCACAGATTCTCTGGGCAACCTGTGCCAGTGTTTTACCACTCCCATTGTAAAAAAAAGTCCTTCCCTATAGCTAGTTTAAATTGACCCTCTTTTAGTTTAAAGCCATCACCCCCTGTCCTATCACAGCAGGCCTTGCCTAAAAAGTTTGTCCCCATCTCTCTCACAGGCCTCCCTTAAGTACTGAATACACAAGGTCAGGGGCTTGCACAGCATTTTACCACCCATAGTTTCATGGCTTCCCACCACTCATGAGCTCTGCTTTCCTTTTGGACAGGGAAGGAGCATTGCTAGAAGCAACACTGGAATTCTGCATGCTGGGGGAGGCTCTGGAATCAAGCTCCAGCATCCAGACCTGTCCCAGCAGCACATCACACACAACCCTGCACAGAAAACACGTCCTGCCACAGTGGGGAACTAATCCCTCCAGCAGGATATCCAAGTCATCCCCGGCTGTGCTTTGCAATTTGTAGATAAAGAACTAAATGTAACATTAAGCTTAAAATAAAAACGTTGACACCTTTGTACAAAGAGCTCTTGACTTCTCTTTCTAATGCATTTAGCTGCTTTTTAAGAAAACGTCCTCATTATTTTACGTGAAAGGAAAAGAGGCGAGCAGGTGGTCCTGCCTGCGTGTGTCTCCTACCACAGTTATGAGACTAAACTAAACATTTACATAGGTCTGAACAGTCATTTGCAATGGGGATGGAGACAGCAGAGCCTCCAGGGGCTGTCCTCTTAATACCTGTTATACTACATAGAATCCTGGAATGGTTTGGATTGGAAGGGACATTAAAGCTCATCTTGTCCCACCCCCTGCCATGGGCAGGGGCACCTTCCACCAGCCCAGGCTGCTCCAAGTCCAGTCCAACCTGGCCTTGAACACTTCCAGGGATGGGGCAGCCACATAATTGGATACTGCAGGAAAACCAACCTGTGCCAAGTTTCCAGTGGCCTCAGCTCGCTCTGTGTGTGTGTGTGTGCAGTTCTGTGAGCTGGCTCTGGACACAGCTCAGATGTGGGTGCTCAAGAGCTTTTGGTGACAGGCTGGGCATGGTGACAAGTGACCTCACATGCCCAAGAGCTACTTATGCAATTCCTGACACACACAGCACCAGCAGCGAGGCACTTCCCTGCTGCTTCCCATCATGTGTGTCAGGGTTAGGCACAGTTACAAAAAAAAACCCCAAACAAACAAGAAAACCCCCAAACTGCAAGTCTAAGTTGGTGTTCAGATGAGAAAAGGTATTTCACCCAAGTCTTTATTCATGTGCTGACACATAAGGAGGGTACATTTATAATGCTGAAAACCTTCTTGCTCACCCTGCAAACCACCCAGTGCCTCCCAGTTTAGATGTAAATGCTGTAACCAATTTGTTGGGAGAGATGCTGCATGACTGAGGTGAGGGAAGGGAGGAGGGAAGGGAGGGAGCAGGAGGGATTACATCAAGAACCAGCCCCCAGAGACCTGTGTGATGCACATCCTCACATCATGCTGTCAGCTCCAGCATCCAGTCCCACTGGGTTTATTTGCTCCAGAGCAGGAATTCATTTTTCACTCAACTAATGTAACTCCAAAGTGCTTTCAAACAATATTCCTCTAATAGAGACATTACAACAGCCATTATTTTCCTGTTTGGAGTTAAACTAAGCAAATACAAAGGTAACTTTATTTTAAACAAACCACCATCATCACAGAAAACGGTTACCAAATATTCTCCCTCACCATATAGGTAATTTAACTTCCATTTTTGCTCTTTTTGAAGGAGACAACAACACCAGTCTGGCAAACACTGGTTTGTTCAACAACATGGTAAGACACTGGAAAACACTTCCCTCTAAATCCTCTTTCTTAATGAGAGTTAAGAAAGCTCTGTTTAATAATATATTTAATTTCAAGCTCTGTTTCTCATAAAACATATACGTACCAATATCCCACTGAAAACCACATTCTTTCTAAGTCATTCCCAGTTATTATGTTCTTGAAAGTATTCCTAGTCATCTGTGACCTACTATCAGGCTTCCTACCCACCCCACCAGCATCTGTAGGGGTTGGGAGGGGGTTGAGTTTGCTGCTATCACTGGGTAAATCCAAAGCAGCTCAGAGGAAACAAAGAGATTTGCTCCACAGGGAGCCAGCCCTATCCACGCCACGACAATGCTTGTTCAGACCATCTCTGACTTCAGGCCTGTTCACAGAGCCTGGAGCTCCAGGTCACACTCACCACCAGCCCACCTGGCAACTTTATGTGCGTGCAAGTGATTTTTAAATGTCAGGTTTGTTAAGCAGCACCAAGACACCTGCTGCTCACAGGCTCACTTTTGGGAAGCAACCCAAAGATGCCACCATTACCACTCTGGGGGTTCTTTCAGTAACATGGAAGCGAGGTGGGCACAGTCTTGCAGGTGGGATGAAATCCTGAGATACCCAAGCCATGCTGCATCCCAGGGGAAGGGCTCCAAAAAGGGTGGCAGGTGGGAGATCTTTGCCAAAATCATTGAAGTGGCTTTGCACAAAGCTTTGTCCTGTCCCACTCATCACCTCCTGTGGATGCCATGGGCAGAAATGCCCTGCTGTGGTTTATAAAGCTCTGCCAGGGTGGAGGCTCCACCATGGCGTCCCTGCGCTCCCACCAGGACTTCTTGGTCCACAAGGATTTCATGTGACCATAATGAACACAGAGATGAAGTGAAGACTATTTCTCCCACAACTGTTGCTCACTGAGCTTTGTGCCAAAATATCCTTGGAATCCAAATTCTCTCCTGCAGTCTCAGCACAGTGCCCAGCACAGGGCACTACATGGTGCTGGTGCCAGTCACTGCTGGTCTCAACGTCCCTCTGAAGACAACCTTTTGGATGCTGGGGCACTTCACAGGAACACACTCTGGATTCACAGAATCATGGAATGGTTTGGGCTGGAAGGGACCTTAAAGATCATCTCATTCCAAGCCCTCTGCCATGGGCAGAGACACCTTCCACCAGACCATCCCACCACCTCTGTATGTGAGCCACAGGATGCATGAGACATACCAGAAAGTCCAACAGCTGCTGGAGGCTGCAAGAACATCCTCTTTAACCTCCAGTCCCACTGCAAGGCCACCACAGAAGGAATACAATGGCCAGGACACCAAGACAGCTTTGGCTGGGGCCAGCCCCTGAACCCCAATTCATACCTGGGTCTGTTCCACTTCATCCCTAGTTTAAGAAATGGCATTTTTTAGCTGAAACTCGAGAGATGCATGAAAAGTGTCCTGCACAAGTAGGCTGGTTGTTGCAGAGCATCTCAGAGCCATCCTGTGCTGCAGCAGGACCATCAAGGAGCCAGCCTGGACATCCTTTAATTCTCTGGCAGTGTGGATTAACTGGATACTTCAATGGGAACAGTTATCTTAAGATTTCATCAACCTTATAAAGCCCTATTCATTAGCCTTTCTGCTCCAGAAACAAGTTCTGCCTACATTTACACCTCTACAGATTCACCAGCTCAAAGGAGGTTTCAGAGGTAAAACTTGGACAAATTTTATCAATGAATTCAAATCTTGAACTAAATCAGAAGGAGAAATGGATTTACCCTAATCCCCTCCAAACATTCATCAGCATCACCTGTCAGCTCAGCAGGACTCAAATCTCCTTTTAATCTCTCAAAAACACTGAAGTAGATGGGGAAGAAGTTGGAAACACAGCAATGGTGGATCTCTCTCTTATTTTCTTTTTTTTTTAAATAATTCTGGCTGCCAAATCACATTAAGCAGCACATGGAAATTCAATAAGATTTTGCTAATATTACTTTCCAGGTAAACAACTTGTTTGGTTGGCAGGCCCACACTATCTGGCATAGAGGAGGTGCCCACCCAGCAGCCTTGAGGGGACACAGTATGTCCATGAAGGAGCTGGAATTCCATCATCTGGCTGGCAGCGAGCACACGGACAGCACAGGCAGGCTTTGCCCCACATCATGGACAGGCAAGGGGTGGAGATGCACCAAGTGGTAGCACAGAACCCCACCACAGCACCCACCAACCCAGCTGCAAACCCACCAGCACAAACACCAACGCCACTGCCAAAAATCAAGCTTTGCTACGCAGGTACCACACTCTCCAAACAGCTCAAATCCCAGCTCTGAGTGACTTCCAGGGTGCTTTCATGCCTCCCACTAAAACTCCCAGTGACAACAGCCACATGGCTCAGATGGCTGGGGTTGTCATGGCCAGTGGCATCCCACCCCTTGGCTGCTGAGCCAGGGGGACCCCCCGTGCCATGTGCCTGATGGCAGCGGAGTTGGCGCGGGGGCGAATCCGATGCGGCGCCTTTGGGAGCCCCCAGATCGGAGCGTTAGCGTGTGATTCGAGGTTTACATAACACCACCACACGATTTTGGCAGAAACAATTGGTATTAGCAAGGGAAAGGAAGCATCAGGAGCAGCCGGCGGAGCAAGGAGACACCTCTCGCAGCAGCCCCCAGGCTAAGAGGAAAATAAATAACACACGCAACAGAAGCAACGCTTGGGCAGCAGAGAGGGAGAGGGGAAGCCTCTGCAAAGCAAAGCAAAGCCTGAATAGTGGCTGAGATGAGCAGGGAATTAAACTTTCCTTTGTCATCTCCTTCCCACTCCTTTTGGACTAAGCTTTCTGCTTCATCCAGGTGCTCCAGTCACACCCGCAACACGAACACAGCGCAGGGAAAGCCGCATTGCACGGGGCAACACAGGGCTGAGCAGCTCCTGCTGAGCCTCCATCAGCCCCATGGCCACTAACTGAGGGCTTGGTGGTGACCCAAGGCATGGAGCACTCTGGATAACCAACCCTGAGGATCCTGGATCTGCCGCCACAGCGCCGTGCCCGGAAACCTTCAGTCACACTCACTTCACCATTTCTAACTCACCTCATCCTGGATAGTGCTGGGTTGCAGTCAGGGAGGTTACATTTATCACAGAATCATATGATATTCTCAGTTGGAAGTGACTCACAGGGATCATCAAAGTCCAACTCCTGGCCCTGCACAGGACAGCACCAAGAATCCCAAAACAGATCCCGCGGATAAAGTAGAAGCCCCAGAGAAGGCTGGATCTCCCTGCTGGCCTCTCTAGCAGCTCCAGCTGTGACCAAAGAGATGAGGCCACCAGTTTCAGGTGGCCAAGGTAGCCCCTGCCTGGCTGTACTTGCCACGGTGCCATCAAGAATCATAGAATTGTTAAGCCCTCCAAGACCATCGAGCCCAACCACTAACCCAGCACTGCCAAGCCCACCCCTAAACCACATCCCCAGGCATCATATATATTTTTTGAACTTCCAGGGATGGTGCAGCTGTGATGAGAGGGCAGGATGGCAACCTCCAGCCCTATGTCACAGCATCTGAGGACTTCTGGTCCCTCAGCTCTCCGGCCTGATGACTCAGTGATGGGGAGAGCCACAGCATCTCCTCAGGAGCCTCTGGGTCCTACAGCCTTCCTGCTGTAAGTGCACTAAGCCTATTCTGTGGACATTTTTGTGCCAAGCAGAGCATCCCTTCCAAGCTGGCACTGCCCCCATGCTCATGGCAGGATGACAGTGACACAAGCTAAAGCCCCAGAGCTGGCAGCAGACTCTTCCTGCCTCTGAGCTACACAAGATTTCCAACTATGGCAGCAAATAAGAAGCTCCAGTTGAGCTTCAGAACATTGTAAGACAATTCCTCAAACCAAGAAGACACTGAAATCCACATTTCCCAGAGAATTCAAGCAATGCTTTGCTGAAAATGGGAATTTTATCACTGACTACACGTGCAGATTGTGGAGGGAAGCTCTGGATAACAGGCCCACAAATCAACCTCAGTCAGAAAAGTTTCCATGATAAACTTGGATTTGCCTGTGACACAAGGACCCTGTTTTAGAGTCACAGAATGATTTAGGTTGGAAGGCACCTCAAAGATTATCCTGTGCCATGGACAGTCCAGGAAGGTGCAAGACTGGGAGAGGCAGATGATAATTTTGAACAAAGCTGCCCTTGTTTCCAGCTCTTCACTAATTTCCTCTCACATTTGCACATTGTGACCTTTCCAGGCCAAAAATAAATAAATAAAAATAAATAAATTAATAAATAATAGTAACACATGCAGGGAAAGGATGCCAGAGCCAGCTCTGGAGCCTGCAATCCTCATCCCTGCTCCTCTAGGATGTATTTCTAAATCTCAGTCAATACCACATGTTTTCCAAGGAACGAGGTATTTCACATTTTATTAATTCCAACTAAAGCCCTTTTTATTACAAACTTTCTATTTAGCATTTGATTGCAACCAGCACCACTGAGACTCTCACTGTATCAGGGCAGAAAATCTATTGATATTTTTCTCTCCTGCCATCTCAATCCCAGAAGGTGCTGTTGGAATTCAGTTTAAATACACTTCGAGAGGTCTCTTCCAGCCTAAGCTGTTTTATAATTTTAAACATATATTTGTTTCTTTGGTGCTCACACACAAATTTGATATCCCATTTCCACAGATGACCAAAGCTACATGTTGTTATTCCCACCAGGATTTGGCCTCTCCCAGAAAAAGGCCACTACATGCCAAACCAACTCATTTAAAGGGCTGAAAGCCTGTGAAGTTAAAAAAGATCATTTTGATATTTTCCCCCTTTCAAAACCCAACCCGTAAGTGGAAAAAATGATTTAATATAGTTTTCAAAAAACTAACACTCTGGTCTCATTTAAATCGATTGATTAAATACTCCACATGTATTGTTTGGCACAGCCAGGACAGAACTATCAGCTTTGCAAACAGATGGCCACCCACCAGTCATTTGCCACCTTGACACAGAAATGCAGGTTGTCAATTAATTAAAAACAAAATGCCCCTCATCTTCAGTTCACATTATGACTTGTAACTTTTTATCTTTATCTTAAGTGTGAAAAAAAAAATAAATATATATTTATATAAAACTCTCACCTAATAATGCAGACACGACTCTGGTTTTCTTGGCATGTAATAAATGCTGTTCTGAGCTTTAACAGATTTATCACGTTTAAACCACTGTGTCGCCAACATCCGTCTGGGGTTGAGGAGCCCAGCCCATAATTCCAGAGCTGGTCCCTAAATATCCCTGGATTGAAGGCTGACCTCACTGTCTGGCTGCAGGGTTGGACCCTCGGTGCTTGCTGGAAGGTTTTTCTCCCAGGGCTGTTTGATCTTCAATCAACAATGCTTATCAGTGCTAAAGGCTGCCAGCCATTCCCAAAAGTTTGATATTTTTAACAGCACAGTCTTCTTCTTCCCCTTTGAATGCTATTTAGAGACAAGATAATGCAGCAGGGGAAAAGTTGCCTCCCTGGGTTGAACATGGACAAACAGAGCAGGATCCTATCAGGGAGGGGGAATTTTTTCCAGTGCTACAAGCCCCAGTTTCTGTGCTTTATGTTACCCACCCCCCCAGTATTTCTGCTTTTTCTTCTTCACATGAGATCCAAATGCTTTTTTGTGCCCGTTGCATAACTTGGGACAAACCAAGATAATTCAGTTACGTGTTTCCATACAAAACTTCCACTAAAGTTTTCATAAATTTAATTTCCGTGCTGTCAAAGTTTCTTTTCTTTTTGTTAGGAACTCCAGGGCATGCTGCCCCTCTTCTGACACGAGAGACTAGAGATGTAACTCCCTAAAAATAAATCATTCTTCCATTGTAGGCACACTGTGCTGAGCTGGCTCACTGTATAAAACCCCTGTGCTTGAAGAAGTACCCATGAAAAGTGAGAAACAGGGAATGGATCTAAACTGCTATTGACAGAGAAAAAAAATTAGAGTTCTGTAACTGTAAGTTATGCAACAAAACCACAGACTGGTTGGCGTTGGAAAGGACATTAAAGATCACCAAGTTCCACCCCCTGCCTTGGGCAGGGACACCTCCCACCAGCCCAGGTTGCTCCAAGCCCTGTCCAACCTGACCTTGGACACTTCCAGGGATGGGGCAGCCACAGCTCCTCTGGGCAACCTGTGCCAGGGCCTCCTCACAGGAAGAATCTTTCCCTAATATCCCATCTAACCCTGCCCTCTGGCAGTGGGAAGCCATTCCTCCTTGTCCTGTCACTCCAGGCCCTTGTCCAAAGTCCCTCTCCAGCTCTCTTGGAGCCCTTGTAGGCACTGGAAGGGGTTCTTAAGTTTTCCCCAGAGCCTTCCCTTCTCCAGGCAGAACCTGCCCAGCTCTCCCAGCCCATCTCCAGAGCAGGGGGGCTCCAGCCCTTGGAGCATCTTTGTGGCCTCCTCTGGATTTGCTCCAACAGCTCCATGTCCTTCTTGAGGCCCCTACCTACCACCTTCCCAGGGAGATGCAGGAGATGTTCAGGGAATTAACTGCTGGGCAAACCCAGCTGGAAAGGTGAAACTCTTACATAGGTAAGAGTTATAAATGTGGAGATCCACATCTTTGGAAGAGAAAAGACTTTCAGGATGCCCTGGGCTCTGCTTGCACTTCTCCAAGGACCCAGATCTACTGCAATGGATGCTCAGCAACATGGATGGCTCAAATTATCAATAAAATAACTGCCAAATGTCTCAGCTGCCCAAAATGAGCCACTGCTTCTGGAGACAGAGAACTAGGCCAGTTCACAGAGAGGACAAATGGCAGAGCCACCACACAGCTCTTATCTCCCAACCCTGACCACTGGCAAGCACAGGCTCCACCCTGCAAGCAGGAGATGGAGAAGAAGAGGAAGATGATGGCTGTCTCTAATGCAGAAAGCAGGGGAGGAGTGTGGTGCTCAGGCAGGGAGGAGAAAAGGGATGGAGCCTCCCTGATCAGTCCAGATGGGAATGGAAACTCTGAGTCATCGGTAGGTTTTGTGGGAAGAGAAACCTGCTGATGTGATAAAGCTAATCCGATAAAAAAGTGCTCCTTGCTGTCGCTGAGGTGGACCAGGATCCATGGGGTCACAGGGGAAAATGCAACTGGGTGACAGTGAGGACAGTGACACGTCACCAGTGGGCAGTGTGGAACATGCCACACATCCAGAGCTTGTCCTCCACCTCCTCTGAGCACCACAGTGCCAGGGATGTCCCAGACCTTCTCCACAGGGCTGGGCAGTCTTTGCTGCCTGGAAGATATGCACATCAGGAATGGGAAGAAACACATCCTCCCACCCACCCTGCTAGGGAATAGGTCCTCGTACTGCCACCCTCCTTTTCCAGCTCCCACTAAGTCATGAGATCCTTAGAAACACTGAAAAAAAGAGAGGCAGCATGAGAGCAAGGGGCTGCATCCTTAAACCAACAGAAAAAAAATTAAAACATCTCCATTTTAAACACTGGCCCAACCCATCCTCCTGTGTCCAGGTCCAGGCTAGAACTGGAGGTCAAGGGACTGCCTTGGACCAAGACTCACCCAATTTCTGCAGATGAGGGTCCTCTGAAGCCTCGTGCAGCAACCAGCACAAACCAGTGCTCAAATATTCTCTCCACGGGAACAATTCCCGGTTCAGGGTCCCTGTTTAACACTTCCCTCCCAGCTCCCTCCACCACCGAGCTGAGCTGCAATCGCACAGTCGTCAGGAAGAGATTTAATTATATCTGCAGAGGTCAAGCAATCTATGCAGGAGATGACGGCGGAGGAGAGAAATTCTGGGGCACAACACACAGATTTCGCCTGCAGCAGCCAGGGCCATTTCTCAGGGAAGAAATGGCATCCATCAGAACAAAACCTCCAGGGGGAAACAATGGGAAGAGGTGGGGGGGGG
>VWZD01007926.1:80511-107945 GCA_013396695.1 Sakesphorus luctuosus | reverse complement strand
TATATATAATTTATGTATAATATTACGTAATATACAGTATATATTGTATTACGTAATTAAATTATATTAAAACAGGTGTGTAAAATCACAAAGGTGGAACATTAGAGCTTAAACCACCAATTAGGATGTAATAGCATAAAAGCTCTAATCACACTAACACTTTCCCCTGACTTGAGAAAGACTGAGTAAGACATCAAGTAGAGGCAGAGGTGCTGGTACACGACAGTTGAGACAGAAGCCGTGCACTCACCGGATGGAAAATTGTCAAGGAAAACACATTAGCAACACAATAACTTATTTTTAATGTAGAGCTGTTAGGAAAACACAATTATATGCTTCATTTATACTGCACGATATAACCCAACTTATGGGAAGAGCATTTAGAGCTCGTTTTGCAAAAAGAAAAAACAACAGAGGAATATAAAGGTAATAAGGAAAAATTGTGCACCTCGGGGGGATAACACTCCCCCTGCCCAGTGGGACCAGTTCACATGGAGCATCTTCACCTCCCTCTCCTTGTACCCAGCAGCAGAGATGCAAAGTGAAGGCAGAAGGAAAACAGACATTTTTCTTGAAATGCTGCAGAAATATCACAGTGGTGACAACAACCACCAGGAAAGGAGCTGGCAGTGCCCATCCCTACAATGAGCCAAAGCTGGAAGAGCTCTGTTCCAGGGGCTTTCCTGTTGCCCTGGCATGAGGATTAGCCAGACAATATCCAAGCCATAGGATGCTCGGTCTGGTACAAGCAGAATACAATTTATGAACAAGGTGTTTTCTCCATTATGGGTGTACAAACTGATCCCAGCACCTACTGCAAGATCAGATGTCCAAATGCAGAGCTGTTCATGGATTTACCACACAGTGTGTTGGCGTGACATGCCCAGGCTTTGGACCACTGCTTTAGGGGACAAAGTTTATAAGTCATGTGAAGAATCATAAATACATCAGACAAACTTGTACTAATTTTGATCCTGAATTTTTTGTCTCTTGATGCCTCTTTTGATACAGGGACTACAGTGGATCAGACCTCGACAAGGTCATTCAGAACCAGCCTCAACATACTTGTTATATACAAGACAGACCAGTCTTCAAAACATCTCACATTGTTCCAAAACCAACCAGATTAAAGCCTTCCCTCTGTGCACGCAGAGAGAACAATTTCTATGAATGGATGGACATTCATTATTTAGCTCCCAGTTCCTGACTTTAAGCCCAAGGCAAAATGGAGCTTCAAACATTTTCTGCTCACAACCCATCAGAGACAGCTCCATAGAATGCAGAGTTGTCCCACTGAGTAGCTCAACCACTTTTCTTAGGAAGCCCTTGCCCATGTTCAGGTCCTAAAAAAATAAAAATCCTCATTTTCAAATCCACAGGAGCTGCCTGCCAAATGAGAATTAGATGGGCCTCAAATTAAAAATCTGCTGGACTTTGTTCTCCATCCAAACCCCTCCATCTCCAAAGAAAGATTTATGCTACTTCAAAACAGACTTGGCTTCGAAAGTAGAAAGGGAAAGAATATATTTTATCTTCCAGAATGGCAAAGTTGTTCTGGAACAAGGAAAAAGGGACCATGTTTATCACTGCAATGTACAATTTATTGTGAAAGTCAAAACAGAATGTTCCACAGAAATGCATTTGCTACATCGACCCAGGCTCAATACCAGCAGCTCAGATCCCATTTCTGAAGAGTTCTTAAAAGAAGACGACAGCATTGGTTGCAGATTAATACTCATCTCATGACTAGTAGATTTTAATTATCCATAATTTATGATGGAGCACTGGCAAAATAGTTTTTGTCCATTTATCAGCCTAAAAGGCAAGACAGAGGGTGTGTCTGGAGATGCAAAGCCACAGAGTCCCACTAGAAAGATCCGGGAAAAGGTTTGATGGTGCTCTGGAATCCTACAGAAATGCTGCAGAGTTAACAGGGCCCCTCAGAACAGGGGTTCCCAAGGACCACAGGCACTCCCAGGATGACAGCAGTGTGCCTGCTCTGCAAGGATTTGATATTCCCAGGCTGGATGCTCCTCCTTCCCTTCAGTCATTTCCCTCGGTGGAAACTGGGCACTGTGCTACCAGGTCTGATCACTGGAACACTAGAAGCAACTAAGAGGAATTTATATTTAAATTTATTTCTGCAGGAAGAATAGAGAGATGTTAATTCACTCCCCGAAGATGCCCCTGGGGAGCAGCGAGCAGGATCACTCCTGCATCACAGCATCACTGCACACCCTGTGTGAAAGAGCACAGGGTACTATGCACAGGCAAAATTCCTGCCATATACCACCCTTGCCAAGGCAATTTTCCCTGAGCTGAGAAGGAAAAACTCGCTCCTGTACTTTGTGGACTCACACACACAATTCAGGATCTGAGAAAATCCTTCCATGCTGCTATGTCAGCCAGCACACTGTGGCTAAAGCTCTGCTAAGAGCAGAACAGCCCCCGTGTCACTAAACTGCCTGGTTTTTCCCACAATTTACTTATTGTGAAATACAGCTAAAGAGTCTCTCTAGAGCTGAAGTAGGAAAAATCCCCAAATTTTCTTGAAGCAGCTGGAGAGATGTGAAAATACCCCACCACGTACCAACAACCCCCTTAGGTGGAGCAGGAACACGCTGCCTCTCACTTGTAACACCATCACAACACGCAGGCAGCCTGAAATCCTGTGAAAGCTCCACTTCCCTGGCAAGGGAGCAGGAGGGAGTCTGCAGCAGGTACAACTGCACCAGGAAAAAGGCCAGAGGGGACAGAAAAAGGGGATTCAGACCCAGATTTAAATGAGAAATCCAAAACAGAAGTAAGTGTTTCCTTCAGCAGGGTTCAGGTGGCCAATGACAGAGACCGTGTCGCAGTTTGGACGAGGGCTCCTTGCAGAGATGGTACCACGTTCAGCTGAACCTCCCCAGTCCCTCGAGGCCGCTGTGCACACACAGGAGGTGTTTCTGCTGTGCAGTCCCAGTGATGGAGCAGCTCCTGGATGCAGCACACAGGAAGGAGGTGTGTGTGGGGCCGGCAGCCCAGAGTGGGAAACTATCATTGCAGTGTGTTCTTTAGGATGGCTCCAGGAAGGTGCTGCTTCTTATCACCCCCACACCCCGGGCTGAGCCCCTGCAGCCCTAAAAATCCTGCCAAGGAGCATCAATCCTGCAGGCTGTGAGCAGCAGCTCCCTGGGCACCGGGAAGTTTGGGGGTGGCTCCACTTCCCAGCTGCCATGGCAGGCTGCTCCACGCAGGATCCGGTGACAGGGACTGGTATACACAGGGAACCCTTTTTCTGTGCTTCAGTGCCACCAGTATTCCCGATGCATCAGAACTCCCGACCAAGGAAGGCTCCTTCTCACCCTGCCTGACAGGCTGGGAGGGATCCCATTATCCAGTCATGGGTGTCCAGCCTCTTGTCAACCCACTCCATCCCCCACCCAGTGGCCAGCCCTTCAAGGGAAAACAGGGATGCTGAGGAAGTGCTTAAAGAAAAGGTATAAATACTACCTTCCAGGGGAGACCCCGAGTGAACCTACGTTCCCATTTCATTATCCCTCTAAACACCCCTTGTCCTTTCAGAAATGGAAATGCTGATGCGCAACGGGCCCCTCTGTAGCTGCAAAGAGAAACTGTGGCTTATTGCAGGGCACGGGCGCCATCAGAGACCTCCCAGTAACAGTATCATGTCCAGTAAGTGCACCAAACAATTCCATCAGCATTTCTGGATGCTCTGAGCTCAGGCACATCTCCCCAGCAGCTCACGGCGATGGGCAGAGCTCTGCCGTGCTCCCAGCGAGTTATTTATGCACAGTGACACGGCACAGTCCTTGCCAGCATCACTGCCTCCCTCGAAATAAACAAATCAAGCAGCCCTTTGGGGAAGGAAAAAAAAACAAAAACAGGTGAACTTGAACAAAACAAGCCCTTTAAATCAAAGGGTTTTGGAACCCTTCCCTAAACTCAGCGAAGCAGGAAGACAGCAAAGAGCCTGTAAGTGCTCCTCACCCAGGATCCTTCCCAGAGATGCATTTTATCCAGGATATCTGCACGTGATAGTGGGAGAACTTCTGATTTTTCCAGTCCACCCCTACCTTCCTCTGTAGCTTTTTTTAGTGGAAATGCTTTAAGGCAGACACCGTTTTAGCCCAGCTCTGAGCTGAGCTGCCAGCACTGGACAGGAGCAACGGGTTGGGACTGGTGTGAGGTTCTGGAGTTTCCCAGAGTATCCCATGTGGCTCCGAGAAGCAGCAGGGCTCAGGCAGTGCTCTCCGAGGCAGGCACAAGGTGACAGCGTGCTGTTGGTGATGCTCGGCTGTGTCCCACCCCACTCCAGCCGGAGTTCTCTAAAGCAAAGGCAGCAGGAGGCACCTCTGCCCATTCCACACCGTCCACGGGTTGATGCCCAAGTTAAAACCGCTATACCTGCACTCGGCCAGGAAAACAAAGTCAACCATTTCATCTCTGGCTTCGTTCCAGCAGCCTCATCCCACAGACAAATGTGCACGGCTGTGCACAAGCAAATGTCATTTGATAACTCAGAAAAGAAAAGAAGGGGGGGAAAAAGCGCCCTGAACATCAGCAAAGGGTAAGTCACTTCCTTTCTTCTCCTGCTGCCTTAAGATCCTTCGTAGCAGTGACAACAGCAGCATCTGGTGGCAGTGGTCAGTACCTGGGGTGCTCCTCTCCGGTGTCCCATCCACCCTGGGCAGCACCAGCGCCCATCGCACCCGCTCGCCCGCCCGGGCTGAGCTCGCTGGAGACCCGGGAGAGGCGATTTCCCGCAGCCTCCCGGCGCAGCACGGCGAGGACCCGCGGATCAATTGCGAGCGCCTAATCCGGGACTAATCTCAGGGATTCAGGCCACGGATGAGCTCACGACGTGGGGCCCCAAGGCTCGGGTGGGCACTGCTGGGGGCACACTGGACCAAAGAGCCCCATGGCACGGGGCACTGCGGCGCGGCGGGCACGGCCGCCAGCCCCAGCCCTGCACGGAAGACTGGAAGGCAAACTAAATCGTGCTGACATCTAACAACTTCTTGGTAAAATCGAGTTCCTAAAGGCAGCAGGGTGTGGGGGCAGCCGCAGTCCTCAGTGGCACACGCTCCCATGATCCCAGATTCCGGCTGGTGTTTCAGTGGCACGGGTGTCCTGCTCGCAGCTGACCCAGCTCTCGTTAGTATTTTAAGAGCATTTTAAGAGCAACGGCAATGATAATAAAGCAGTTTGAAACGAGCAGCGTGTGGATACGGGCGAAAACAACCAAAGTTGTTTCCTTTGTGCATAATCTGGCATCTCCAAAATAAATGCGAACTAGTAGGTTTGCTACAACTTAATAAAAAGAGATAAACAACCCAAGTGGCAGAAAACAGTTAAATACCTATCTTGATACATAAATATTAATTTGTCATGTCAGGAAGCCAAACGGCTTTCCCTCTGTTTGCGTCTAAAGAGTTTGATCACAAAGTACCACGACAGTGAGATGAGAACATCCTGAGCTGCCGTCCCAATGCAAGAGAGTGTTTTCTCCCTTAATTAACTTTTTCAAAACAATTACCCGAATTTGGTCCGGGAGGCAGTAAGGATTCTGTCTCAGATGATCCCCCCTCCCTCCAAAGGGATCTGTATCCCACACAGCTTTGTAGCTGAAACATCAGCGCTGTTTACCCACACCAAGGAAGACGATACTTGCAGAGAACTCCTTATCCCTGAAGGAGCATCTCTCCGCTTCGCCTTCTCTAGGATGAAGGAAATTTCCTACAGCACCTCCGCGCTCTCAAATATCCCCTGCGCATCCCTCTCCCGTTACAAGAGGAGGGTGCTTCGCTTTGCAGCTGCAGCGAGAGAGGGAAATGTGGGTTAAGGACGTCTCGGTGCTGTGCTGTGGGTCTGGGGGCACACAGACACCCCCATCCCAGGGCTGGGTGCCCCCTCGGAGGGAGCGCAGCGCCGGGGCCCGCGGGCAGGTGGGGGACGGAGAGGGGGACGGGGCCGGAGCCCCCGCTCGGGAGGAGCCGCGACCCGGCCCGGCGGGTCCTCAGCTCGTGAAGAAGGTGCAAAAACAACAACACAGCGAAGAACAACAGGAAAAAAGTACCCGACAACAACCGCAACAACAACCCCCCCACTTCGCCCCGCGCATCGCTCCGGACCGAGCGCTCCCGGAGCGGAGAAGGTTAAACCAACCCGGCACGGACGCACCGACACCCGCTCCCGGCCCGCCCCGCCGAGCAGCGCCCCGGGCTCGGGCTCCCCCCGCTCCTCTGCCAGACCACTTTCAAAATTCCCTCCCGCAGGAGCCCGCCGGGCGCTGCCGGCACTTGGCTGTGCCCGCGGAGCGGCGGCGGGACGCGCCGAGCGCAGCCCCGGGGGGACCCCCGCGCACCCCCGCGCCGGTACCTTGTTGCAGTGATAATAATCCAGCGGCCCGAGGCAAGTGGGGTCTGCGCCGGGCAGGGAGCCCACGGCGGGGGGGGCGGAGGGGTAGAACCGAACGTCCATGCCGGGGCTGCGGGCGGCGGCNCGGGGCCGGGCGGCTCCTCTCGCGGCCGGTCCTGCCGGGGGCTCGGGCAGCGCCGCCGGAGCCCCTCGGAGCAGCGCCGTGCGGTCTCTCTCGCCCATCATACCCGGCCGCCCCGGCGAGCGGGAGGCTGAGACAGCCGGTTCGCGCTCCCCCGTGGGGACCCGGGCGCGCCTTGTGTGCCCCCCAGGCTACACCGACGCTCCGTGCTCGGTGTTCGCTCTCCCAGCACAGGACGGTGCCCAGCAGGCTTTGCTTCCCTCCGCACCTGGTGCCCACCCGCTGGCGAAGGATGCTCTCCAGCGCGCTGACCCACCCTAAATAGGACCCCGATGGGTATCCCAACTAGATTCCCTCATTTAGAGCCCCTAAATGCACCTTATTTCTGGAAGGCCTGCGCCTCCCCATGCGCTCTCCCACCCCTGGGAACAGCCAGTCTCAGGCTTCGCACCTGGCATTGCCTTCCTGCTCCCCATGGCACGGGGACCCACGTTCTCACACCCCCCAGCCCGCCCGGATTCCACACCTCCCCGTCTTTATAGATCCTGGCAGCACCCACCCATGGTCACCCTCTCTGGTATCCTGCTCCAGCTCCCACGGGCCGGGACCTCCAGCGCACGGCAGAGTGGAACCCCCAAACGTGGCTGTGAGCAGGGAGGATGCTCGGAAGGGACAGGTTGGGAGTGCCTGGGGGTTCCTCCTTCCTGCCCCGCTGCCGTGGGTTCCACGCTCTCCCGCTCCCTTCCAACGTCTCACAACCGATCTCTTTAAAAAAGCAGCCCAGAGGGAGAGAATATTATGCATAGAGTGTTTTTGCAGTACGTTATCCCATTCCCTAATAGAGGGAAAAGCTTGAAAGTTACAGCAAGGGATCCACATACTCAGAGAGAGCTGGGACAGGGACAACAGAGGCAGTTTTCTGTCGAATCTCCGACAGAAGTGCTTTTTTGTTTTGTTTTGTTGTTCTTTTTTTAAAAACGTCATGACTCCAAATGCATATTTGCAATGTGCGCCCTTCAGGTCTCTCTGTAGCTGGAAAACGGAGCTAAATAAATGCTGAGTTCTTCCACGAGAGTCTTTCATTGCAAAAGCGTGGCCAACTCCTGCCAAATTCAGGGAGGGGGAGGCGAGCTGGGGTTTCGAGGGAATGCCAGCTCCAGGAATCAAGTGATTATGTAAAAATTGTAGCTGTCTTTTAAATTAAAAACAAGCTTTCAGCCCTCGTGACGGTGGAAAAAAATTGATTTAAGGATAAAGATTGACTCGGGCACAAAAACTGCTTCACATTTATTATTATTTTTCGAACTGTATGATTTTTTTTTTGGAGAATCAGCATCGATCCTTCTGCATTTAGCAGCGAAGCAGGTCGGCTTGCAGGAGTTCTCCACCAGGCAGGCTGCTCCGAGGGTTCCAGGTCAAAGGCATTTTAGAGATGCATAACATTTTGCATTAAAACTCTAAATATCTGTGCTCAGCTGAGCTGTGCTCTTCCTGATTTACACACACAGAGAAAGGACTGGTTTTCTTCTCTCCCTGTTTCAGTAAATACTGAACTGACATGTCACATTATTAGAGCTTCGTTATTTTTGTAAAACCCTCCCAAGCAGAGTGACTGGTATATTATGAAGTATAAATAATTAAAACTAAATGAGAGTTGTCAAAATAATGGAACAAAGTGTATTTTATGATGCATTATTCTGGCTTGTTTATCCACAAAATTCAGTAATTAGTAAGCAGCCTCTGAGTCATTAGCAAGGTTTTACTGTATTATTATCTTTATTAATTATCATAATTATTATATTTCATATATTGTGGAGTCATTGCTAGCAGCTTTGCAGTTAAGGCTGAATTGGCTCTTCCACTAAAAGCAGGATTTAATTCTGTTGTTTCCTACAAAAATTAACACATTTCATCACCAAACGTGCAACATCTCCCCAGCAGATACAACCCGATTTCTTTTCAGTGCCTGAGACACACCAACGATCCCTTCCAGACCATTTAAAAGCTCTTTTTTCCTAAATGAAGCCCCATTTTCTTAATGCCTCCTCAGATTTACAGCAATCAGCCCTGTCAAACTTTGCACATTCATCTGCCTTTGTTAGACCTCAAACGGAGACTGATCTGAAACACCCGTTGTCACAAAGTGTTATTGCTATTAATATCCAGAATGCTTTTTATTTATATATATAAATATATATCTGCCAAGGGAAGCTGGCAGAGGAAACGCTCTTCATCAGATGAATGTTTTCATCGCTCACCTCGTGCCTTTGGTGCTTCTTCTCCTCATCAGACTGCTAGAAGAAGATAACCCAGGGTGGCTGAGCATCATCCTGAGCATCATCCATGTCCAGGGCCTGGGGAATGAGGCACCTCCAGCCCCCATGGATCAGCAGCTCCCACTGCCCCAGGGAGATTCTGTCCAGCCTCACTGTATGTTCAGGAGGCTCCCAATTTGTACCTGCCACTAAATCCTCCTTCAGCCTGTTTTTACCCAAGTTTCAAAGTATTTTGTCCTTGTGGCAACTTGGTGTCTGTGCTATGGAGCAAGTGGGGATCTACCAGGAGATGCAGGTTTGGCTGAACTGTTGCTCTCCCCTAGCACTTTGGTGTCCCTCTCTATGTAGGATGAACAGTGGGCCATGGAGATGCTTGGAAGGGCTGGAGCTCCTCTGCTCTGGAGACAGGCTGGGAGAGCTGGGATTGTCCAGTCTGGGGAAGAGAAGGCTCCAGGGAGACCTGTGAGCCCCTTCCAGTGCCTGAAGAGGACCTATCAGAAATATGGGGACATTTATCAGGAAATAGGATAAAGGGTCAAGGCCTTGAGGTTCCGCCAAGCATCCAAAGGCAAAGGGAGTGGTCTGGGATGGCTGAAGGGAGCCAACAATACCAGCCAAGCCACAGCATTCCCAGCAGAGCCAAACACAGACAGGAAAAGACATCAGCCTTTTTGTTCTTCTCCCCACTGACTCCTCACAAACCCCCGAGCGTTTGTAGTTGCTTTGGTCAGGTTGTTGAAAGAGGAGCTCCTAACATGACAACTCACATTTCATGCCTAACATTAGCCCTGGAACAGAAACAGCAGAGTGTGATTATCTCAGCAATCCCATTTAAGCCACATGGACTCCTCACAAAGAAGAGAAAACTCTGCAGTGAGTATTTCTAAATATTAGACTAAACCTGAACAATCACAATTTCAAAGGCACCTTTTAGAAGAAGAGTCTCCAAATTTATCCGTTTCATTATTTGTTTCAAAGTGTTCCTCCTCCCCTCAACAAACCATCTAAAAATCCTGCTGAAATGATTTTCAGAATAATTTAGCACAGTGCACTTTATTACTTTAAAATACTGGTATCATTTCCCCACTGTATTATGCAGCTATATTTTGACATTTTAGTCTTATCCCCAGTTTATGTCTGAGAACGCTTTAATTCAGAGCTACACTCCTCGTTGCCGCTCAGAAGGAGAGAGATCTCTAAATATTCAGTAGTTTCATTGGTCTTAAAAAATGCTGAACAAATGGATAAAACCGATTGCCAATAAACACAATGCAAATGTGTACATTTAAATGCAGTGAAATTGGATTAATTAAATCCACGTTGCATCTGGATTTACATGTAATACAAAACAAAATTAAATGCAGCTCAAGAGCTGCCTCTGATTTTAAAATGGGGCTGATTAAAAACGTCTTCGTTTACCTGTGTGGGCTCTGGGTCAGGAACTGTGCTAGTAAATAAAAACACTCACAATCTAGATAAGCTATATTTGACCCAAAAATCAAGGTTATGAATTTGGCATTTCATGTAATTTAAAATCTAATGTATAATTGCATCTCTCTGCTAACAAAACAGATGGTATTAGGCCTTCTTTTTGGCATTGGGTTTTGGTACCTGTCCAAAAAATCTTCTTGACATCCTTTAAATGCAGCTATTTAACCACCTGTCACTTTGCTTTAGATGCCCATTGAATTTCTGACAGGAAAAACATTATTTTGTCTGCACGTTATTTCATGACACAAGAAACGTAGCACATATACAGCAAAGTTTACACATTGTGTGAAAATCTATTTTAAAAAAAAGAGGAGAGTTGTTACATGCAACTAAGGCAATTACTCCATAATTAATGTCATTGATAGGATAAAACATTCCAGAAACCCAAATATAACAAAACAAAACAAGCTCAAACATGTCAGAGAAGTATTAAGGATGCTCAAAACAATCAACTTATACTTTTCTTCTGCACATACAAAATATCTCACCTTTGGTCCCGTATCTGCTCCTGCTTGGTCAAATACCTGCCTGGTTGATGGTTATAAGCCAATAATTTTCCCAAAAGAGAAATCTCCATCAACATGACTATGCTAAAGACAAAAGGTCCCAATACTGTAAAATAAATCACAAAGTTTCTTCTCATGTTCAAAATGATACAAGTGCTTGATTTATCAAAACTTGGTGCCATGCTCAACACAATCATAGAATGGTTTAGGTTAAAAAAGACCTTAAAGATCATCTCATTTTAAACCCTGCCATGGGCAGGAACACCTTCCGCTAGACCAGGTTGCTCCAAGCCCTGTCCAACCTGGCCTTGGACACTTCCAGGGATGGGGCAGCCACAGCTTCTCTGGGAAACCTTCCTCCTAACTTTTAGGATCCTCTCAAAGGTCACATGTACTGTTTCTGCTGGTCAGAGGTTTCAACATGTGAGACTCAATCCTTTCACTAATAAAAGCAGAGAGATTCTTGTCCTTAACTTCACCTCCTTAAACCCATACCCACAGACAGGCCTGATTTTTCAAGCTATCAAAGCAGATCTCACCCTCCCAGATGTGTAGAAAATAAACTCACTTGCCAGGAGCAGACTTGGGAGACCACCTGCAGGTGCCTTCCTTGAAAACCCTGACCACGGGCTCTGAACTCAGTCTGTCTCAAGTTTGCATTTGACTTGGGTCATTGTTTGCCTGTTTGGCTGCCTGGTATCCTCGTTCCACAGGGAAGTGGAGCAGTTTGCCCTCCTTCCTTGTGCTGCTGCTTGGGAGGAGAAGATTTTTAATGAGATGTGGTTGCTTAAACCTGACCTGGTCAGGGATGCTCCTGCACATCTGGGGCTGCAAGATAAGGGTGGCTGCACAGGAGAGAGGAACTTGCTCTCTGTGGAGGAGTGAGGAGCCAGTGCTGGTCAGACATGAAGACTAGATCCATCTTGGTGGGGTCTGGGACACTGCTGCTCCGCATCTCACCTTGACATGGTGAGCATCAACGCGCCATGCTGCTGTTTAGAATTCTTCCAGGAAAATGTAAGCTTTCCACAGGCAATGGTAAGCAAAGAAGTGGATTATGTCCAGGAGCATAAATACAGGTGTTATTTTGCACAGGGGCGGTCCCATGGCGTAGTGGAGAGCACTCCTGTCTCTGACTCCCAAGGTCGCAAGTTCGAGTCTCAGTACGGACCATCCCCCCGGCTGTTCAATGCCTCCCTGCCATCCCATCCCGTCAGATCTCGGATGCGAAGCAGGGTCAGCCCCGGTCAGTACCGGGTGCTGTAGACAGTCCTAAGGAGACTTCACTGTCACTGTCCAAGCTCGCTCAGCCGTGGCAAGTGAACCTCAGGACTTAAACGGTGGGGCCAGTTCTGCGCACGCTGAGCCTCACCTAAAAAATCCACTGCGCAGGCTCGGAGGGCACAACCCAGGTGGGGAGAGCCCTTCCCAAATCTTCGCTCGCGAAGATTGGCCATTATTTTGCACCGATGGGCTTTGAAAGCTTTGCCCCAAAGAAGAAGACAAGCCTTGCAGGAATAGAGAGATGAGCTCTCTCTGTCACCATTCAGGGAAGGTGTCGTGGGAGGACCCAGGAGTTTGGGCCAAGGGCAACAAGCCTCCAATCCTACAGATCCAGTCAAAGACCAGACCCTTCACAAAGGTGGACATGCCAAGGGCCACATTCCCTCCAAATCCCCATGAGAAATCAGTACATTCATGTGGTGTGCGCACCTGTCACCCCTGAGGGCTCTGATCAGCCCCAGGTCCTGTCCCCAGCCAGGCAGAGCTCGAAGCCACTCCATTTCCATGCATGGGACACTTAGTGAATAAGGTTTCTGTTAACTAAGTGTAGCAAGAAACACTCCAAACAATTTGTCAGGGTCTTGTGCCGTTTGTATAATAGAGGAAATTAATCCCAGGTGCCTCCCAGCCACTGGCAGGAGAATTACACCAGAGATGAATTTGGCTTCATATCTTTAATTTTACTGTGCAGATGCTGAGAAGAAGTATTGCTTTTGATTTCAAGGATGTCACATACTGTGACCAAGTTTAACAGTTTCTTCAGTTTCTTCCTCCTAAAGTAAAGGAGTCATTTCTTATAACCACTCTCTGAGTGAGTGTCTCGGGCTCACGCTCGGAAAGTGAAGCAATTGAATCATCTCGGCGGTTCATTTTGAGGGGTGAAGCCAACGCTCCCCTCCTCTCCCCAGCAAATTAATCTTTCTCAGAGCAGCTCTCAGGCTCTTCAATGCAGCAGAGAGCGAGTTTGGTTTTATAAATGATCTCCTGAGCTTGCAAAGCTTGGGTTTTCCCTAAACTTATTCAATATTTTGGCAGTGCGAGGGAGCTCCTGGTTGCTCACCCTCAGCCCAAGGAGAAGATTAGGAGCCAATATTAGCAATTAATTCTTGGTTGTTTTTGTTTTTGTTTTTTTTTTTAAAGCCAGTTTGTCATGGCTCTGCTATGCCAGGGTGACAAGAAAAAAATATCTATTGTGAGATTTGCCAGTTGATCTAGGATTAAATGTCAACATGCATTTTAGCTCAGTTTCATCGCTGTAAATTTTTCTACTGTTTCCAAGCCTCTGCTTTTGTTTTCATCTGACATATCATCGCTGGGCATTTTGGGGCAGGGTAGGAATTTCCCTTGGTAGCCTCTGATCTGAAGTGCAGCACATTTACTACACTTTAAAGATGTTTTTGCATGTATTCCCACACATGAAGACACGCTGCACCCCTTCTTGACAGCCCAAAATACATTGCCTTAAGCATCAAGGCTAAAATTATAACCCAGCTTCCATTTGCTATATATATCATACATTCCTAGTGACAGAAAGTTACCTTTTTAAAAACAAAAATGTTAATGAACCTGGAGATTATCAGAGGTTTCCAGCTCTTTCAGCCTGACCTGGGATGACTCCTGCTTCTTCAGATGGTTTATCATCGTCCTTGCGGGGCTTAATGGAGTGAGGGAGAGGAGAGGCTCGACACAGGTCTGACATTAGGCATCTGTAATGGCATTGCTAAAGCATTTGAGAGTCTGAAGCTTTGAACATGAAAAGGAACTCTGACTCCCCGGGCTTTTGGCAGCCTTTCCTCCAGGGTTTCTGCTGCCCATGGAAATGCTGGTTGGTGTTATTAGCTGAGCCCGACAAATAATGGATTTTCATTTCAATGGCAGAACTAAAGAGTCCAGAAATGCCGGGGAGGGTGCGGGGAATCATCACGGGTTAACCCCAAAACGTCCTC
The DNA here is from genome assembly GCA_013396695.1 of Sakesphorus luctuosus. Lineage (NCBI taxonomy): Eukaryota > Metazoa > Chordata > Aves > Passeriformes > Thamnophilidae > Sakesphorus > Sakesphorus luctuosus. The sequence goes on along the minus strand of VWZD01007926.1, from coordinate 93,937 downwards.
TGTCTGAGACTAAACTTTCAGCTAAGTGTCAGGTTACTTCCTGCCCTCTCTATCATGAGATAATTACATTGTGAGGAGACAGAGGCCTTCTTTCTGAGTGAAAACTGAAAATGTCTCGTTTTTAAAACATGAAATGAGATATTTTGAATAAGTTCAATTTGTTCCCTCCTCCTCTGTTTTCTCTGCAGAAAGAAGTTGCAAAATTAATACAAATCACAAAGTGGTTAACCTTGATAAGTTCAGTATTCACCAGTCAATACCCCTTCTCATGAGTGTCCCAGGATGAGCTCTGCCTTCTTCAGGCCAAGTTCTCAGCTTTGAGAACCCTGGGAAATACAGGGCAGAACCCTGGGAAATGCTGCTTTTAGTCTCTGCCCCTGTTCTTCCTGCCCTACCCATTGTGGCTGCACCAAAAGTCCCTCAGTGCCCTATTCCCCATCTTGCCTTTTATTCTTTCCTCCTCTCCTTGGTCGTTTGGGCTGGAGTTCCACTTTGACCACCTTTTCTCCTCCCAAACAAAAGCAGCATCACAAGACCTGACAAAGTTTCTTTCTTTGTTTCCTGAGTTCTGCAGGCTTCTTAGGAAACTTGGACAAGGTGGATGTTGTACAGCTTCCTCCATGCTGGGTTTTTGCTTTGACTCTTGATAACCTTCACCCCAGATTCTGCAATTTTGTCACTATTTTTCCTCTACAAAGTTAAAAAAGGCAGAAAGCTGGTCCCTGAGCCCCCACTCTACAGCTCCTGTTCTGACCACTTCAACTTCCAGAAGAGTTTGCTCTGAGACACAGCATGGGAAGTGCCTGTGATTTTGGGGGAAGTTGGGCTGTGGATAATGAAAATCAGACTTTCAGAAGGAAGTCAAATTAAATTTAAATGAGCAATGGCTCCCACTCAGCAGCACACAGGTGCACACCCAAACTCCATCTGTTCTGAGGCTCTGAAGCATCTGGTAGCTCCTTGTCCCAGGACTGCTGGAAGACTTTGTACATGAAGGCAGCATTCCAGAAAGCCAACAGTGTCCTGGGCTCATCCCCAGCAGTGTGGGCAGCACGTGGAGGGAAGTGATTCTCCTCTTCTACTCCATTCTCATGACACCCCACCTGGAGCACTTGCTTCCAGTAGGACAGGGATGTGCTGGAAAGAGTCATGGGGGGTCAGAGGAGGCCACAAGGTTGCTGTGAGGGCTGAAGCACCTTTGCCCTGAAGACAGGCTGGAAGAGCTTGGGGGTTCACCTGGAGAAGAGAAAGCTCCAGGGAGACCTGAGAGCCCCTTCCAGTGCCTAAAGGGACTCCAAGAGTGTTGGAGAGGTACTCGGGACAAGGGCCTGGAGTGACAGGACAAGGGGAATGGCTTCCCACTGCCAGAGGGCAGGGTTAGATGGGATATTGGGAAGAAATTCTTCCCTGTGAGGGTGGGCAGGCCCTGGCACAGGTTGGGCAGAGAAGCTGTGGCTGCCCCATCCCTGGGAGTGTCCAAGGCCAGGTTGGACAGGGCTTGGAGCAACCTGGGCTGGTGGAAGGTGTCCCTGCCCACGGCAGGGGGTGGAACTGAATAATCTTTAAGGTCTCTTCCAACCCAAACTACTCTGTGATTCCCCCCATGCTGGTACTCGAGGGGGAATTTCAGCTGTTCCCACATCACAGTGACACAACAGCCACTCACCATCCCACCAGGCAGGGGATCAAGACCCCAGGGCTTTGCTGCAGGAGAAGTGTCCTGGGAGCACAGGCTGTGCCAGCCCCTGCTCCCTCTCTACATCCAAGGAGTTGGAGAAAGCAAGACTTTTACCAAACCAAATGCCCCTGAAACAAAACACTGTGTTTGGGGCATGAGCTGGGGAGAGGATTCTCTACAAAATAAATTTCAATGGTTAGTAATTTTTTTTAATAGATAAAATAGTTCCTACAAGTCAAATACAAATTAAAACAAATAACAGAACACTTTTCCCTTGCTGAGGGGCCGTGGGTGGGAACCCCCCAGGCTGGCTGGGCTGTCCCTCTTGTGTCCTGGGCCACAGCAGAGCCAGTGCTGTGATGCAGAGCAGAGCCCACATCTCCGGAAATTCATGTTTTCCCCTGAAAGGGGAGAGTCTCGAGATTTCAAACAAACCTTTGCCAGCTGACTGTGCAACTAAAGAAAACACTGATGTAATTCAATGAACAATGAGGAACCCAAACTTAGCACAATGATCATTCTGGCTTTGTTTTCGGTTTCAGCAGCTCTGCACAACGTTGATTACATTCACAGGGGCCACGTTTGCAGAAACCAAGGTCTGCAAGGCAGTACATTCTTCACTTGTGTGAAGAATACACCCCTGTTCCATATGAACACAGGCATGAGCAGACTTTAGCAAGTGAAACCCACTTGGACAGCACAATTAAATCATGTTTGAGTGTGTGCAACAGCTCTGCTTATTCTCCTTTCTTTCTTGCTCTGAGCAACCTGGTCTGGTAGAAGGTGACCCTACCCATGGCAGGAGGCTGGAACTAAGTAGTCTTTAAGGTTCCTTCCAACCCAAACCTTTCTGTGATACTGTGATTGTTCATAGGTTTAGCCCAAAATGATGTCCAAGGATGCTGGTTTGGAGGCAGAGCTGCGATGCCTGAGGTCTGTGGGAGCTGGAAGACATGGAAAAGCCTTCTCCATCCACGGCTGGGGAATGAAATCATGGCAGTAAAGACATTCATGGCCTGGGTTTGCAGAGCTCCCAATTCCCCTGTCTGGTTGAGAACACCCATTTTCAGTATTTGTGGAAGCAGAACCCTCAGCACACAGGGCCTGGCATTGCCCAGGGCAGGGAGTGAACAGCCCTGGGCAGGAGAAAGTGCATTACTGGGGCATTCCCTGGAATAAACCACTTGGTTTCAGCCCTGGCCAATAACCCCAGGCTAAACACAGGTAAATCAAGAAACTCAAAAAAGTCTGAATTTAGTACATACTTGGTTTTTTCTCTCCAAAGAAATGTTTATCCCTCTGAGTATTTAAATAGGGGCTAAACTGATAGCATATCTTTAAATAACAATGGAATCCTTGCATGAGTTTCTTTTCCCTGCCTGGTAAAACAGGGCTCCCAATCTGACCAGCTATGAAATGTGCTATTTCAGGTGCTTGTATCAGTACTGAGGACATGGCAAAAGAGGATGTGAGAATGATGGAAAAAATCCCCTATACATTATTTTCTTAATATTTAATTCCAGAGATTTTTCCCCCCTGGAAATCCTTCCCTGTCTTTCAGCTGAATGCAAGTTCAAGTTCAGTGGGAGAGGCAAACACAGTCACACTGTGGGCTCTGAGCCAGCGTTGTGGGCTAAAAGCAGCTTGCCTTGTGGAGCTGGATAATTTGTTTTGAGATGGGAAACAAAGGACAGGAACAAAAGGATGGTCTCACCTGAGCAGGAGGTGACCAGCAGACCCCCACAGGGACATGGGTTGGGTGGTTCAGCATGGCCATCATTTGTCTGGGAAAGAGAGAATTACAATGAAGGCATTTGCACACAATTCAAAATATTCATGTATTTTCCTAGACCAGCTTTACTGCTGGAGGAACAGCCACTCAAATAATGGGACAAGATGCAGTGGCAAGAAATGCAATGTACTCCAAACAAGAGCACAGCAGCCCCAGCCCTGAGTTAGAGCTGCGGCTGTTTGTGTCACAGACACTGCTCAGGAAAGATCTCAGTTCTTCAAAAACATCATCAACTCAGCAATCAGAGATGGTCAAAAATCTAATGAGAATGCCAGGGGTTGTCAGATGAGACACTGAACAGAAAAAGTCATTTTGCCAGTGCATAAATTCCTGCTGTACCATCCTCATAAATATTGCAGGCAGCCCTAATGTTCCCCTTTCTGAAAAGATATTAGAGAAGCAAAAAATTTACAAGGACAGGTTTCAAGCATCAGAGTTTTGAGCTGCTTCCATAGGAGCAGCTCCTAAGAGGACAGGGAAATATGGAAGAATTTTTGCTTGGAGAAAAGATAGTTGAGGGAGCTCCAATACAGGCTCCTAAAAACATGAGCGGTGTGGAGAAAGATGCTCAGGAACAACTATTTTATTATCTCTCATAGTGAAAAAAAGCCAACAGTGGGCACTGACAGCATTAAATTATCCAAAAGTAAGTAGTTATTCACCCCATAGGAAATTAAATTGTGGAACTCATTGCCACGGGGTGCTGGGGGAGCAAAGGTACAGGTGGGTTTAAAAGGGACAAGTTCTTGAAAGCAATTAGTTGGGATGACCTGAATATATAACGTCAGGAAGTCTCTATATTCATATTTCCCCAAGTCTGAGATAACACCCTTGTAACGTGCCATTTAATACAAGCTCTGTCTTTTTTCCAGTTTCCTTAAGCAGTCATTGTTGGAGATAGGATATGAGGCTATATGGATAGATGGACAGTTAGGAAATATTTATGGCTTTCATAGAATGAAACTAATACTAAGAATTGTGCTGATAATGAACCCTGACCTCAGAAAGTGAATATAAGGCAGTCACGTTCAGCAAGTTCTGGCTCCAGTCTGGCAAGGTGAGTGTTGAACGTGGGAAAGTTCTATAAAACCCACAGATTTTATTGTTATCAATGAATGTGCTGGCTGTTTGTCAGCAACGTATTTGAGGAATATTTGCATCAGCCCATGACAGAGCTGACCCCAAACTGGTCTTTGACTGGATCTGTGAGATTGAATCATGAAGCAACACTCCTGCCACATGGATCAGGCAAAGCCCCAAGAAGGGGATTTTCCCTACACAAGTCACTTCTGCAAACACTGGGCCAAAGGTGTCTCCCTCTGCCTGGGCAGGAGTTGGTACTGGTTTAACTGGGAGCAGAGTTTATGTTCCTTTGCAAAGTCCTGTCTTCGCACCTCCCGTGCTGCTGAGTGGCCCCAGAGTGGGAACCCTGGCCAAGGACAGAGACCAACAGATGTTACCAAGGTTCAGGTTATGTCCCAAACTGAGCAGCACTGCTGGGGGAAGCCTGTCCTCTCTACATCACTGTATTTCAGAGAATCCCAGAATGGGCTGGGTTGGAAGGGACATTAAAGTTCATCCCGTTCCACTCCCCTGCCATGAGCAGGGACACCTTCCCCTGGACCAGGTTGCTCCAAGCCCTGTCCGACCTGGCCTTGAATGGGTACATCTGTTTTAATATAGCAATCAGATCTTAATTAAACACCTGCAAACAAGGTCATTCCCCCTTAGTTATTGAGGGATGACTGACACAAGGGTTTGAGGGTTGTAGCAGACACTGCTCAAGGTGCAAATTCTTTGTTCAGGGCTGTTCAGTTAATCCCAAATCTGCCTTAGCAGAGAAGGGTTTAGAAAGCTCAGGCAAGGCAAGACCTCAGAAAGTTAAACCATTAATATACCTACAGGTAATTTCCTGACTGCAAGAGTTCACTATCATTAAAAAAATAAAAAATAATGACATCTAAATTATACCTCTGCTGTTAAGGGTGGTTCAGTGTCTTTGAGTCACAGAACAAACAGGGAGTGAAGCAGAAGCTGCATGAACCTCTCTGCTTTTGCATTTACAGAGCTGTGGATCTGAGACAAGACTTAAGCTGGGCATGTGGGGAGATGCAGAAATCTTTAGATTTGCATATACAATATTGAGATCATGAGAATGTCACATTTAAATGCAAAACTCACGTGTCTCATGAATAAATCATGAATGGTGGCAAGACTGATTTATTCTTTTTTTTTTGCCTCCCTCCAATTGTAAGCCCCCCCCTCCCCACCCACTGAAGAGACACTGATCTGCAAAGCAGACAATTCCTCCTTCCCTTCCCGAGGAAACACAGTGATAGATGAGACTCGATAAGAAGCTGAAAGCTCTTCCAAAACAAAAACATGTGCGTGTGTTTCTTGTTTACACTTGGCTAGGAAGTAAAGAAGCAACATTTCCTCTCTCTCTCTCTCTCTCTTTTTTTTTCCCTCTTTCTCAAGAGATACCTTAATACCATGGCAACAGCCTTCAACCCTTTTCTTGTATGACACAACCAGATTTGGAAAAGGTTAGCTGTGTGTTGTAATCAAATCCAGGCAGGTCAATCATGTAAAGAGATGACTTCCCATGCACCCTGGAATAATGAATGAATAGATCACATAGGTCTTCCTTCCTTCCTTCCCCTCCTTCTCCCCTCACCATTTGAAGTGCCAGCAGATTAGCATTTTGCCTCTCGTGAATAAAATTGAAGTGAACAATTTCCAAAGGTTACTGGAAAACACGGAGCGTTGCAGAAATGGGGATGAACTGATGGTTGGAACACCCAAACCCAAAAGTCTTCAATGTGGACATGCCCCCAGCATTGCTCCATTGATGTGTAGAGAGGTTTTATGTGGAAGGCACAACAAATAAGACACATTAATGCTATGAAACTTGAACTAAACAAGTCCTGTGTATCATTTATAGTCTTAATATCTCCCCGCCAAATTCAGGGCTTGAAAACAGCAATTCAGATCTCATTAACATCAGGCTGGACCAGGGTTTGGGGGTTTAAAATCAGACATTTTAAAAATCAGCAGTCATCTGATTGTTGGGAATGTATCAATTTTGAGAACATTTGGTTGGGAAAAAATATCTCTGATGGGCAGTGAAAATTCTGGTCAAAGCTGGGAACATACAGCACAAGGTACACTGGATGAGGACAGACACTGGAAATGAGGGACATGGGAGCTCCTGATGTACAAGTCCACCCATATTTCCAGTGGAAGCATCTCCGCATGGTAAATAAGCCTTTCAGTGACTTGATGACTTTACGCTTCATTTTCCACACCAGCAGCTGAAAGTCCTGACATTCCACCTCCACTGATGCACCTCTGCTAAATATATGTTTTATGGGAAAAGCTGCACCCAGAGGTCCTACACCACAGTCCATCATGCATCTGCTCGGTCCATCGGTTAAGTCCAAGTTCCTGGTTAGAAACCTACCTGACTTCAGGTGTCCCACAACTTATAAGTGAATAGCACAAGTCCTGTGGGGAGAAGCTGAGGGAGCTGGGGGTGTTTGTGCTGGAGAAGAGGAGGCTCAGAGGTGTCCTCAGCACTGTCTGGAACTCCCTGAAGGGAAGTTCTGGCCAGGTCGGGGTTGGTCTCTTCTCCCAGGCACTCAGCAATAGGACAAGGGGGCACGGGGGGCTCAAGCTCTGCCAGGGGAAATTGAAGTTGGAGAGCAGAAAAAACTTCTTTGCAGAGAGAGTGCTCAGGCATTGGAATGGGCTGCCCAGAGAGGGGGTGGATTCCCCATCCCTGGAGGTTTTTCAGCTGAGCTTGGCCGTGGCACTGAGTGCCATGATGTGGTAAAGGGACTGGAGTTGGCCCAAGGGTTGGACTTGATGATCTCGGAGGTCTTTTCCAACCCAATCCATTCTATGATTCTATGATTTGATTTTTCCTGGGGTCTGAGGGTTATTCTCTCCCTACCTCAGCATTCCAAACCCCCAAAATGCTATTAAAGCCCCCTTCCTTGTCCCACTGCAGAAACATTTTGGGAAAATCAGGAGGTTTTGTGGGACAGATGTTCCTCCCTGAGCTGTACAATATTGTTACAGCACAACATTCACCAGAACAACTTCCAGCCACTCTGGACTTTGCTGGCTTCCCACACACCTGGTGTTGGTCACAGCTGTACCTGGATTTAGAGAAAAGAGCTTCCAGGCTGGCTGTGAGTTTTCAGGACTATTTACAACTGGTGTCTGCAATGTGGTGTTGCTGCTTGCAATTTGTAGCTGGAGACTGGCTGATGGAAACGCTTTCATGGCTGTAGCCGTGGATGCTGCAGCAAGTGCTCAAAGCCCCAAGGCTGCCAGAGCTCCAGGAACACTTGGACAATGCTCTGAGGGACAGGGTGGGATTGTTGGAGTGTCTGTGCAGGGCCAGGGGTTGGACTGGATGATCCTTGTGGGTCTATTCCAGCTCAGGTTATTCTGTGATTCCAAGTGGGCAGTGCTGGTGCTATTCATGGCACTGGCTTGGCATGGTCCTGCTGCAATCCAAACAGGGAAAATCCAAGGAAAACTTCAGCTGCTGCTATGGTTGTTTGGCTGTTGAACAAGGAACAACCAGCCCAAAGACACTGGGTTTGTTTCTGGCTGTTTGCAGACTAATTCCATATTAGTGTCCTTTAGGGAATGGAGAGATGGGGTGAGGGAGAGCTGAACCCCCACTCCCTCCCTGGGTTAATACTCCCCCAAGGATATTAAACATGCAGTAAGCTTAATATTTTTTTAATCAGTGTATCCTGCCTGGTAAGCACAGCTCATGGCTGGTCTATGTGTACACAGTGTCAGAGATGCTTTGTTTCACCCCAGAAATTAAGTAAAACAGTCAGAGCATAAACACAGCAGACCTTCCACCTTCTGGTTCCCTTAAAACCACACATATTTATCTGAATCTGTGTTATGAATCTAAATTTTCCTGTGATTTTTGGTCCAGGATTCTCTAGATGATGATAAAACTGACTTTAGTGAAACTATTCCAGGTCATACCCACCAAAAAAACCTCCACTAGGCCAGTTCATTCCATTAGACAAGACAATTTCTTCCAGAGCCTTGGGCAGACCTTTTCAGATGTTAACTGGCAGCACTCACAGCCATTACTCCAATGCAAACTACACTGAAACACCACTGAATTTGCAAAGACAAGTGTTCAAGGCCACTCGTGCATCCTCTTTCAATCTTCCTGGGAGAGTGTCTGCCAAAGTCTGAATGCCAGTTTTTTAAAACAGGGAAGCTTCAAGCATCTTAAAATAACCTTAAAATAAAACCAGCTAGCAATTAAACCTAAGTTCACCTACAGCTTTCTCACCCTCTGGAAGTTTCCAGGACCTAATTTTGATTAAATTTTTAATTAAAAATCTGTTTTTTATCTCTGCATGTTCGTTACTATAGAAAGACAATACTTAAAAGTGGAAACGTAGAATGAAGGAGGAGTCTTAGAAAAGTATGAGCTCCTATTTCAGGAGAAGGCCTTTTAGCTAATGTGCTTTGTTCAGTCTGCAGTAGGAAAGGATCTATAAAAATGGCAATATTAACCAATGCTTGAAATTGAAATCCATGATTTTATTTTGAAACAGCTTATCTTTCAGCACTGGATCCGAGTTCTGTGTCAGAAAAATTTTTATCATTTCCCCTCAGCAAAGGATAAGAATGGAGAGTGTAAGAGGGATTAGGATGAAACCATTGCAGGCTTGATAATGGCAGAGAGGTTTTTAAAGATTGACTTTGAAGTGAAAAATTAAGCAAACCTTTAAGAAAAGACTTCTCCTTAATCAGAAATAGTGTATTTATAAGAGGCATCAAATGTAAACAACAGCAATAGCTCAATGCCTGAGTGAGTGAATGTCATCCATCTCCAGCAACCTGAAAACTGACTTCATTTTCTTCATTTACATCCTGAAACTAGTGGAGACAAAGTAGAATCATAGAATCACAGAATCAACTGGGTTGGAAAAGCCCTCCAAGATCATCAAGTCCAACCCTTGGGCCAACTCCAGCCCCTTTACCCGATCATGGCACTCAGTGCCACGGCCAAGCTCACTTGAAAAACCTCCAGGGATGGGGAATCCACCCCCTCTCTGGGCAGCCCATTCCAATGCCTGAGCACTCTCTCTGCAAAGAAGATACTTCTGTGTTTGTGTTCTTCTCCAGTTCTTTCATTTGTTTAGCAACCTGGTTTTCCCCTGGTTTCTCCAAAGATATCTGATTGCAGGGTGGCCTTGTGGGGCCAGCACTGATGTCATGACTTGTGGGCTCTGGAGGGTTGGACTGTCTTTACTCACAGCTGAGATCATAAAATGGTGTCATTCCCTCCTGTGGCTCCTTCTGTGTGAGTCTCTGTGCAGTCACTGGCGAGGAATCTGAGTCCCTTCACAGGATACAACACTTTAATTGAATGAAGCTCTGTCACAGGAATCCAGGCTGGTCATCACACTCCAGCCCTGCCCTGAAATAGCTCTGGGAGTGATTTACAACTTGTGCTCCCGAGTGAAAAGGACAAAAATTAATGTTTCCTTCATTTACAGGCGGAAAAGTTTTGTAAACGGATTTTTCAGGAGTGATTTGCTACATTTCAACCTTGCTGACAGGGAAGAATCAGCTGAAGAGTGGGACATGGCCATTCACCCAGATTGCAGACCCTCTTTGCTTCCTTCAACTCCTTTTTGGTTTCTGAAGGCTCTGAGGAGCTCACAGCTTAGGTGTATTTTTCCCTTTCATTTGCACCTTTTACACTGATTTTGGCATTGATCTCTGCTGAGAAGGAGCACCTGAGAAGGAGCTGCAGTTGTCCAGGCCAGGCTGGGTGGAGCTTGGAGCAACCTGGTCTAGTGGGAGGTGTCCCTGCCCAGAGCGGGGAGTGGAACCTGGATGATCTTTAAGGTCCCTTCCAACCCAAAGCATTCTATAATTCTGTGATAAACCTGGGGAAACATGTGGCCAGCTACCCTACTTTCTGAGCAGCTGCATCACAGACACCAGGTAGGACTGGGAACTGTTAAATTTAAGTGCAAATCCTGTTTCCTAAGAATTTAAAACTGCTTTTCTGGGCTTCCTTTCCATGTTTGTGTTTACAAGAGAAACTCATTCCAGAAGGACTAAATCCCAGTGCATTGAAGGCTATTCTAATATCCCAACCAGAGCAAACCAGGGTCACTCTGCTCATCTCCCTAGATCATCTCCTATTGGTGAATAATTGCCATCCCAAAGGGTTCACGATGTGTGGGAGAGCACTGGGAGGTACCAGAGGGCTTTTGGGGTGACCTCACCATGGGGGACATCTCGCCCACCTCTACAAGGAGGTGTTGTGGCACCCTGAGACCACCCCCAGCCACAGCAGAGGGGTGTCTTGGCAGCACTGCTGGGTCACCCTCCTCATCCTCAGCAGCCAAAGCAGCTCTGTCAGATATGTTGGTTCCATGGGGTTGAGAAGTCACACAACATCAGGCCACCTTCTCCTTCCAGCTGGAGAAAATTCCCAGGTTTTACTCCCTCCTGTGTGCCTGTTTGCCCATGGAAAGGAGGCAATTGGGATTGATCTCATTTTTAGTGTACTTTCTGCCAAGGAATTCAATCTGATTATCCCAGAGCTTTGGCCCTACCACTTCTAACCTGGATCCTCAGCCTCCTTCCTTCAGAAAGGCTGCTTTTAGCTCTTTGGCCTAGTTTTAACCCTCAAAGATAATCTCCCTGCAGCACTTGGAAAGCTGCCAGGAGGATTAAAATCTGCTGGGGTTATTTACTCTCTTAATGAAATGCAATATACCCAAGTATATCAGGTCTAATTAACACCCCGTCCGCAACATCTCTCCTTTAGCTCTGATAATTATGAAACAAAAAAAAAATATCCACACTCCCCCAGTCACCGTGGCCATTAGAGAGGAAATGAATTTCTGTAGGGGTTTTTTTCCAGTTTTATTACTGCAAATGGAGCTCTTCCCAAACTTCGTGCTGGCTCACTCCTCCTTCTCCAGGCTGAATTGTTGCCAGGAGTTGTCTGACACTTTTTAGTTTTATTTAGGTTTGGCTGAAATGGGATGTGGGTGAGCACTGGGAACTCAGCCCACCCTTGGGACACAAATGGAGGGTGGCATGGGCATGACAGGGTGACAAAGGTGGGTCCTGCTGGGGGGTGATCCCAGGGAAGGGCTCCTGAGGGTGGCTGCTGTCCCTTGGGAGCAGGGAAACCAGGTTATCCTGAGCCTCAAACCTGTCTGTAACAGCACTTCTGGTGAAGTTTGCTTTTCACAGCCTCATTTCCAGATCTGTATTTTTACTGTTTTGTTGTTGGTTTGGTTTTTTTTTTTTTTGAAGGATCACCAGGAGCTGAGCTTGTGCCCCTGTTATCCCCTGTTATCCCTGCACTCGTGCCTGGAGGAGCCCTGGTGGGAGCACAGCAGGCACTTCTGAGCCTCTCTGGAGAAGCAAACTGGGCCACTGGGTGCCCAGAGAAGCTGTGGCTGCCCCATCCCTGGAAGTGTCCAAGGCCAGGTTGGACAGGGCTTGGAGCAACCTGGGCTGGTGGGAGGTGTCCCTGCCCATGGCAGGGGGTGGAACGAGATGATTTTTGAAGGTCCCACCCAAAGTACTCTGTGATGATTCTGTGAATACACCTGGCAAGGAAACAGTGACAGAGGAGGGCACTGAAGTCAGAAGGAAGGGAAGCCTCATCGTTTGAGGAAAAAATCAGGTTTGAGGAGGTCTGGCAGATGTGGACATCAAACTGGCTTTGGTTTCCAGTGCAGTTTAACAGTCCTTGCTGCAAGGTGTTTGTAAGTGAAACAGATCTGCCAAGAGATCCTGGAAAAGGACTCCAAGGATGCTTTGACAAAGTCTGGAAAGCTTGTCTTAACTTTTCACTGTCACAGCTGCTGGTGGAACACTAATATATTCGTAATTCAGAAGAGAATAACTCCAAATAAGCACTGCAGCCTCTCAGAAGCCCTCATCTGTGCTAGATTACGTCAAGGGCTCTTGAATTAAACAAATCTGAAGTTTCTAGGCCAAGCCATTTTTGAGATATGACATGAAAAAGCATTAGGAGATGCTTCAAACCCTCTGAATTACACTTATTTTCCTTAAGACCCATGTTTCAGAAATGGATTGTCTGATACACCTCAGGTTCTGCCAAAAATGTTCCTCCTCTGGCTGTTCAGCCCATCTGCACTGTCCACAGGCATGGCCAGCCTTTTTAGAGGACTCCAGCAGCAGGGCCAAACCCAGACATTGGGAAGCTCATTCTAAGCTTCATCACAAGCAATAGGGAGAGCTGGGAGAGTCAGTCTCAATCCAAAACCCTTTGCAGGCCCTTCACAGCCCTGCCTGTCCCCCCAGCAACTTCTCACACCTTGGCTGCACTGCCAGGTTTTCCCACAGATTTTTGATAATTAACAGTTTATCATCTTGATAAATATCACAGGTTTGGGTTGGATGTTAGAAAAGGATTCTGTTGCAGTTTGGAATTATTATGTAAACTCTCTCCCCTGCCACTGACTGCCCATGCCATTAGTTAATAAAAAGAAGTAGTAAACTGCTACTGTCTTCTTCTTGATCAGTTGGGTGGGGGCCAGGCTGTCTCTTTTGGTTTTTAGGGGACATTTCCATTATTTTTAGCTTGGCTGAACGCAGGAGCGGTGTGTGTGTGTGCGGGGGTGGGGGGTAGGAGAGAAGCCGTTTGCTGCTGCTGCTGCTGCTGCTGCTTGGTGAGCTGGTTCTTTTCTCCTTGCCACGGCTATTCTCCTGGTTGCTGCATTTGGGGTCCCAGTCCCTGCTCCAATCTCACCGCCACCTGCAGCGTCACGGCCTGCCCGCCCCGGCTGGGGCAGCGACCTGGGAGGGAGAAGTGGCAGCTGCTTTTCCAGGACACGTGGCGGTTTCTCCGCTTCCAGTTTTCCTTCTTCGTTTGGGACAAGAGACACAGAGGGAGAGAC
>VWZD01007926.1:32233-80434 GCA_013396695.1 Sakesphorus luctuosus | reverse complement strand
CTGTCTGGAACTGCCTGAAGGGAAGTTGTGGCCAGGTGGGGGTTGGTCTCTTCTCCCAGGCACTCAGCAACAGGACAAGGGGGCACGGGGGGCTCAAGCTCTGCCAGGGGAAATTGAAGTTGGAGAGCAGAAAAAACTTCTTTGCAGAGAGAGTGCTCAGGCATTGGAATGGGCTGCCCAGAGAGGGGGTGGATTCCCCATCCCTGGAGGTTTTTCAAGTGAGCTTGGCCGTGGCACTGAGTGCCATGATCTGGTAAAGGGACTGGAGTTGGCCCAAGGGTTGGACTTGATGATCTCAGAGGTCTTTTCCAACCCAATCAATTCTATGATTCTGTGATTCTATATATATACAGCAGATAAGAACAGTTATCCTTCTTGTATCCATTTTCTGATTAAAATTCCTTTTCTTAAATTTGATAAAGAGTGGTGTGACTATCGTGGAGGAAACCCCCTCCTCCGCTTGTGGGGAAACATTTTGGTTTTTTCCCTCAAACTGAGACAGGTTCTCCTCCCAGAGGGTGTGTTTGTGCAGGTTCAGCTGGACTCACTGCAGGCAAATCCATTGCCAAGGACTGTTTGGAAAAGGTTTTGGCATCTGCATGGGAGATGAGCTTTGCTGAGGGTTCATCTCCAGGAAGGGGCTCATGAGGTGCCTGCAGAGCCCAACAGAACAAGCCTTTGGCAAGTGCCTGTGCACCCCTTAAGGGTCCTGTGTGCCCTGAGCAGCATCTCCCTCCTGCCCTGGAGTGATGAATCAGCCTTAGGAGCCTTTCATGGCACTTGCCCACATTTCATCCACCTCCCTGGAGATCTTGGTGCACCACAGCCTCCTCTCCAGCTCCACAGCTCTTCTCCTACCCAAGCACACGTGCCTTGGACCACTGTGGTGGATCTGGGCTGGTCTCCCACAGCACCTCCTGGGGCAGGAGCATCAAAGGTCACACTGAGGATGAGGAGCTGGGCAGAGAGACACATGGAAGCCTGGTGACACCCCAGCACAACCACACTGAACTCATCCCAGGGTGACAAGCCCATGCCAAGCTCTGGCAGGGGCCACACACTTGGATGCCATGATTAGTTAACTGCACTTCAGCCTGGCTATTTATGGACAGAAATCAGATCCGGAATCCAGGCTACTAAAGAGTTTGAGTGCTCTTTGAGGATCTTCCAGGAAACCTCAGAAAATTCTGATTAGGAAAAATCAAGGATTTTCATGGGAGCCTGCTGGGCTGTTCAGCAGCACCTGAGGAATTCCTGATGGAAAGCAGAGACAGGCAGGGGCAGGACAGGCAGCTGCCCACAGGAGAGGAGCTTCTCCAGGCCAGGGAAAACTCCAGCTTGGGAGCAGGGATCTTCTTGCTGCCTGGGGACAGTCTCCACTGGTTTCCACTGATGTTCAACCCCAGCCCTGAGACAAGTTTGCCATAAAAGCTCCATCACAGAGGTGTGTTCTAGGACTGTGCGCTTGGACAGCTGTTCCTACTTCCCATCAGACCTTCTGCAGGAGGCTGGGGGGAGAAAATGAAACATGAAAAGGAAACATTAAATCCAGCCACACTATGAATGTTAGTGAAAGTCTGAGGGGAGGTGCTGCAAAATGCTCCTCCATTGAGACCCTGAGGACTCAAAAACTGTGAATCCTGTCTCCCAAAATGGGACTTTGCTTTACAAACACCATCCCATCCATAGGTATTTATCTGTATCTCTATGTGAAGAAGGATAGGAAAGAGTTTTTAATTTTCTTTCTGAATTTTCAAGGTCATATTTTTAATCTTTTCTCTGCAATGCTGAGGTTCAGTTTTATTTCATTTTTTTTTTATTGGTGGCTGCCACTGCTGGGCAGTGCCCACCTCCAGGAGCCACAGCTGCAGAGGGACTCCTGTGGTGAAGAAACCAGCAGTCACAGAACCAACATGGGATTTCATTTCAGGGAGAACCTCCAAACTTACTCTGAGTCAGTTGTATAAATGAGGTACCTGTGAAAAAGAGAGGAAGGATTGAATTTCTTCTTTGCCTGTTAAAAACTTCCCCCAAATCCATCTTTCCTGATGTTGGGCAGGTGGGGGGTAGGGATCCTGGCTGGGTTGGGACCTCAGTCAGGGCTGGATGCCCAGGCCAGGCGAGGTACCTGCACTACCAGGAGAGGGGAGGAGCTGTAAGGGACAACATCCCTGGAGTGTGGGATCTTCCACCACTAGGGAATCCTTGTCTATTTTAAAGCAGGATCTCATTTTATGGTTGAAGTTTTATGTAGGATGACCTTTGCAGGGCTGAGATCTCTCCTGGAGACAGGCTCTCTGGATCTGTTCTCTTTGCAGCTTCAGCTGGATCCAGCTAAGGAGGAGATCCCAATAGGGAATGCTGTCTCCAGCCATCCCTCCGTGGGTACCAAATCTCACAAACATGCTGAGCCTTAAGCATAACAAACAGCATTCAGGGGGGCAGATAGGAAGCTTATTGCCTGGATGTTCACTTAGTCATTGAATGGTTTGGTTTGGAAGGGACCTTGAAACACCATCTAGTCCAACCCCTTGCTATGGGCAGGGACTTCCACCAGCCCAGGTTGCTCCAAGCCCTGCCCAAGTGTCCTTGGACACTTCCAGGGATGGGGCAGCCATCACCTCTTTGAGCAACCTGTGCCTTATTGCAAAAAAACATCTTATATCTAACCTAAATCGACCCTCTTAGTTTAAAACTGTTTCTCCTTGTCCTGTCACAGCAGGCCCTGCCCAGAAGTTTGTCCCCATATTTCTTACAGGCCCCCTCTAAGTACTTTATCCTTTAATCCTGCTGAAATCACTGGGAATGCCCCTCTGCAAAATTAGACCTTAAAAGAGTATTTTGCAGTGAATTTTAGCAGGGCAGGATGAGGCGAAGGGCAGCCTCCCTAGAGAGGTGTGGGTATGACCCAGGGGCTGCCAGTGCCCTGCACTGTATCCAAGCCGGCTCCTCTGCCCCCTGCTCCTCCTCAGGTACAGATAATTACCTGACCCTAATTGCCATCTCCTGGTCATTAGTTATGTGAGCTGTTTACCCCAAAACACGAAGGCAGGGTAGGAGTGCTTCATCCTAGGAGAGGGTTAATCTCCCCCTGGATGCAGGATGCCCTCATGGGAATGGAATGTGTAGTGTTGGTAAGTGGTTGTGCCCCAGAAGCCTTTGAGAGCCCACTGACTACTGCATGCTAACGATTGGTATTATTAAAGAACAATTGATGGCCTGTAACCAAACAACAGAAACTAATTACTGGAAAACTTTTATTGTCCTTTAATTACTGGGCCTCTTTGTCAATTAGCAGAAGAGAGAGGGAGAGGGAAGAGAGAGAGGGAGAGAGAGGGAGAGACTCGTTTTATAGCAACAATAAATTTTCCAAAACTACAGTCATCAGTAGCTGCAAAAGTGAGTCTATTAACACACAATATTAAGGCATGATATTTACTCTGGCTGCTAAATCTAGGTGCTTCTTTCCTGAAAAAGTGCAGAGCTCTAGGAATACTAATCAGGGGTTTCTTGCTCTGGCTCAGCCACTGCCTGGCATGACAGGCTTTCACTTCCCAAGTAATTTTACCCCCTGACCAAGGGTTTCTTTCTGCAAGGCTCCTCCGGCAAACTGGCCCCCTGCCCACCACGAGTATGGAAAAACTCAGAGGGTGGCAGAGGGACAGGGCTGAGTGCTCCATGCCAGGGATGGTGACAAGGAGCAGAGCAGAAACAGCTCTGCTTGTCCCTGCAAGGTGCTGTGGGTGCAGGTGTGGGACCCACCCCCCAAGTTGGGGTTTGGCTGCACAGACCCATCAATATATTCTGCTCCTTGGTCCTGGCTCACTAGCACCATCCAAAAATAGTTTGTTCAACTTTTGTATTTTTTTCTTTTCTCATCCACTGCCAAATAAATTATTTCTGGGCATATTGTCATGAGTAGTTAACCTTCTCTGAGGATCTTTGAACTACAGTTACCCCCCGAAATGAATCACCATCTTCTTTCTGTCACTTGGCAAAGAGTGCTCACCAATATAATTTTTTCCTATTTGACTTTCTCTGATTAACTAGTTAGTGGCTCCTCTGAAGGAAGCAGTGTGGGCAGCACCACTCCTCAAGTAAGATGTGGGACACCTCCTGTCCTCCCCTGGGATGTGCATCCCCACGGAATCAGTTCCCACCTGGGCCTGGGCTTCCCATGCCAAATGGTCCTTCCAGGTTCCCTCTCCCACCAGGGAGATGTGAGAGGCACCAGACATGGTGGCACTTCTCTCAGGGATGAGATGTTTTGTGAAACATGGGCCAGACTCACAGAATCACAGACTGTTCTGAGTTGGAAGGAACCACAAGGATCATCGAGTCCAACTCTTAAGTCAATGGCCCACACAGGAGATTGAACCCATGACCTTGGCATTATTACAACCAAGTTAAAACCAACAGAGCTAATCTCAGACTCCTGGAAGCTTCAGCAATACCTCTCATTTGGGAAGGATCTCTTTTCCCTCAGCAAGGAGAACTGGATAACTTTGGATATCCAGAAGCTTCATGAGGTTTTACATCGGCTCCTACATGTGCGTTGGCAGAGGCAGGGACTGAGGTTATTGGAAGGAGTTAAAATCCTTCCCAGAGCTTTTAAAAGTATCTTGCGAAAGAGCAAAGTACCAACCTTTTATCAGAAAACAAATATCATTTCGATTCCTGTCGGCAAATATTGGAGACGCCTGATTTTACCGTACGTTGGCCCGTGCCCGCACTGCCAGCCCCTGCCCCATGTGCCCAGCACTCCAACAGCAGGCATTCATGGCTCAGGTGGGATAAGCAGTGGGGAAGTAGCTTAGAAATTGGTCACAGCCTGTCTTACTTTATGTGGCTTGAATAGACTTTGGGTTTGTGCTATCGGAGAGAACCCAGAGCAGCTCCTGCAGGTGACCTGAATAGTGACAGTAATCTGTGGTTGCTTGACACATCTATCCCTGTGTGATCATGCAGAGGAATAGCTAATCCTATGAAAAGCAAGCCAAGCTACACGGGATTTCTGGAGTTTACCTAAAGGGCATTTTTATTTCATTTATCTACCAAGTTCCCCTCCCTCCCTTCCCTTCCCTCCCCTCCTCAGCCAAAGCCTGAGCAGACAAGGACAACACACAACATCTCTCCTCACAGGTGGTTTACAAGCAACCTGTACCTGGGACTGCACCCAGAGATCCTCTGGAGAGAGGAAGAAACAACAACCTGCCAGGGATGCAGCAGGTGCCCTTGGCAGAGGTCCCAGGGGTGGTTTTTGGTGGAGCAGGGCAGGATGAGGGAGCAGCAGCACCTGCTGCAGAGCCATCGGGTAACGGAACCGGGCACCGCCCACGGGGACAGGTGGCTTTGGCTTCCCCCACCTTTAGCCCTTCTTTTTTCCCTTTTCCATGCCCATATGTTCTCTGTCTCCTTCCACATTTTTTTTTATTTCCAACTATCATTTTTATTTTTTATTTTTCTTTCTGCTACTGACAAAACCTCCTTTTCCTGTTTTGCAACTTTTTTCTTGCTCTGCAAAATAAGAAGGGAAAGTGTAGTATGTCCCCTTGTCCTAATTTCCTGGTAGGACTGATTTCAAAGCTCCTGTTTCTGAGAATTTCTCTGTGTTACCTATGCACCTGGTACTGATAGGAAGACACACAACCTCTGTGGGGTGAGTGACCTTAAACAAGTAGGAAAGTCATTTCAGCAGTGCATGTTCTTGGCAAATTTTACAAATAATGGTATCTAAAATAAGGTTTCTGCCGGGATAGGTATTTCAGAGAAAAACTGTTGTGACAGATTCTTGAAAGCCAAGAGGAAGAGCAAGAAGAAGCACATATGGAGACAGCCAGGGTTATACAGTCACTGAAACTGCTTTGCCTTCACCTGCCTTGTAGCCTTTTGCTCCCTGACTCCTCCTTTGAGGCCTGGGTCTTGTTCAGTGTTAAGAGAAGGTGTCTCCTCTGGGCAGAAGGGCCTCAATGCTCCAGGCAGATGCTGAGGCAGCCTGACAGAGCTGTAATAGTAAAACAGACCCCAGGGCCAAAGCATCCCATCCCCAGGGCCATTCCTGTCCCACACTGGAGAATGTTTGCACATCCTGGCAATGCCAGGAGTGTTCCTGAACAACTCTGGGCTTGCTCTGCCTCTCTCTGGTTTGCTGCTCCTGCCTTTCATGCAGCATTTCACAGGAATGCATGTCTAAGCCCTCTGCCTGCAGAAACAGCACCCGTGTGCCCATCTTACAGATGGGAAAAGTGATACATAGAGGTGCAGCTTCTTCCACAGCACTTTGGGGGATCCCATGCATAGAATCATAGAATCAGTTGGGTTGGAAGAGACCTCCGAGACCATCAAGTCCAACCCTTAATCCAACCCCACGTTGATTACTAGATCATGGCACTCAGTGCCATGTTCAGTCTCACCTTAAAAACCTCCAGAGTCGGAGAATCCACCATCTCCCTGGGCAGCCCATTCCAATGCCTGATTACTCTCTCTGTAAAGAACTTCTTCCTGATATCCAAGTTCAACCTTCCCAGGCAGAACTTAAGCCCCTGCCCTCTTGTCCTACTGTTGGTTGCCTGAGAGAAGAGACCAATCCCCACCTGGCTACAACATCCCTTCAAGGAGTTGTAGAGTTATGAGGTCTCCCCTGAGCCTCCTCTTCTCCAGGCTGAACAACTTCAGGTCCCTCAGCCTTTCCTCATAGGATTTGTGTTTCCCTTCACCAGCCTTGTTGCTTTTCTCTGGACCCGCTCCAGTCCCTCAATATTTTTCCTGAAGATTCCATCCTTTTCATCCCATCTCAGCCCCTGGAGCATTCACTTCCAACTCATGCTCCCACCAGATATTCAGCATCCTGGACATGTGGCCATGCCTCATACACGAGTTACTTCTAAGGCAAGACAAGCCAAGGATTTGGGAGACTGAAACCCATATTCCACATTTCCTGAGAAAAGAGCAGTGAGCCAGGCTTGGTTCCCTGACAGGGAACTCTAACACTTGCTTGTGTTCCCCAGCTGGTGGGTCTGTGGGAGCACAAACCTCTGCCCCTGCTGTGGTGCCTCCAGAAGCTCAGCTGAGAGCATGAGCTGTGGGTTGAGAACAGGAAGAGACACAGGCTCAAACCTCAGCCTTGAAATGCAGTGTTGGGGTGGTGTTTGCTTTTAGTACCCCTAAAACATGAGGCAGTCACTGCCTGGAGAGGGGTGGACACAGGAGGGACCATCACTGTAAGGCAGCAAAAGTTATAAAAATTAGTTGCCTTCCTCTGGGACTCTTCCTGGGGGTTTTACTAGAGATTTTGGCAGCACCAACATCAACCACACACCGTGTCCTGGCCACCACTGCTGCCAGCACAGCTCAGCACCAGAGGTGAGATCCACACCCTCCTTGCCGCACAGGCCCTGCTCTCACAGCAGGGACGTGGGAACTTCACAGCTTACTCTGACCCACTTCAATGCAGGTGGTTTGCTCAGAGAGCAGGAGGAGTGATTTCCTCCCGCAGAACTGGCTGCCCCAGCTCTCCATGGGAGAGGACAAAGTGGCTTTGGGGTCTGTGCTGCTCGCTGGGAGCAGCTGGTGGGGGGAGAGGTGCAAGGAGTGCTGTGAGACATGAACTTGAAGCAAAAAGGCACCTGCTGTGGTGCCCCCTGTGTGACATTTTACAGAAGCCCCATCTCTGGCAGAGACACGTGATCAAGAGAGGCTCAGCTTTCGCTTCTGAAAACCAGAGAGTTTGTGCTTCATCGTGACTGTTCCCTGCAAATAAGAACAGGACCCACTGGCTCCAACCAGAAGGAAAATGAGAAGGAACTCCAATTAGAAATGAAAAACCTTGTGACAGTTTGGCTGGTTCTGTGGTTTGGGAACCTCAGAATTTTTTAACATTTGGGGTTGGCAGTACTCTCAAATTACAGGCAATAACTTGCCTTTTTATAGAGTCTTTCATCTGGAGGATCCCAGCCTGCTTCTCCACCAACTAAATCCAGAACTCTCGTCAGCTCAGCACAGCAGCCCATCTGTCCCAGCCACTTGGAAGTGGGAGGTGAGGGGAGGCTGGCAGAGCCCCGCTGCTGTGCTGAACAGAGGCTCCCAAAAAACCCTCACAAAGGTGATGGCACCTTCACTGACCACACCTGGCCAGGACTTGGCTTGCAGGATCATTACAAGCTGGAACCTGCAATACAGAAATCAAGGACACTTGGGTGACACCAGGGCCTTTGCAATGTGGGTTCCTCTTCCTTCATGTTCCCTCAAGAGCTGTCTCCAAACCAGCCTGTTGCTGTTTTGCCTGGACAAAGAGGATATTCTTCAGCAGTCTTCTAGAAAGAGGCTTGATTTTTAGACAAATCTGTCCCATGTTGTCACTAAGGCACTGTGGGATAGCTGGGAGATGGTTTGTATTCAGGGATATGGATGGTGCATCTTATGGAGATCATTTTAAACACAGGCAAATGTATTATTATATTATTGTACAATGATGAACATGATTTACTGGGCTTATTTATATAAAATTAAATCATTAACTAATTAGACTGCAATTTAATCTTAATTTTCACTGGAGTTTGTAACTACAGGAAATTGCCAGAAACACAGAGAGAATTCATCATTTCATGTATTCATATGATTCAGAGCCTGGGTGGCTCCTCCCATCCCAACCTGAGGTCAGCAGTTTCATGACACATGATTTCTACCACATCCAAGGACATGAGAAATATCTCCAGAAAGTGGGAGAGCACCAGATGTTAACCACTTCACACAAGAAACTGGTTTCAGGTCAGCCACCAAAGGACTCTAAAGAAATACATCAAACCTGGGCAAGGAGGAGCTACCCAGTGCCAAATCCCAGCACTCCAAGCTGAAGAGCCCTGGACCAGGGCCTGGGAGGTTTTGGGATGTCAGTGATATTAATCCATCCAAGAGCACTGTTCTTCATTTTATCCAGGCTGGTTTGCTTCTGGAATCCCATATAGAACACAATAGTACAATAGACCTGCAGTATATAATTATCATGCTGTATCTGCTTTCATATCATAGGTATTTTTAGATGTGTCAGTTTGAAATCTAGGATTTAGTGCACAGAGCCTAATGGATTGTTCTTTCTTTCTCTCTCTTTTAATGTCAACTCTCAATATGCATGAAGCAGACATAAAAGCACTTTTGTGCAGGTGCTGTGAATCTCTTAGCACAGATGACAAGGGGAGATGGTTTTCTAGATTCATTGAGCTTCAGAGGAGACAGAACTCGATGATCCAGCCTGAGCTCCTGCATGGTGAGAGCTCAGGTTTCCCTCACAGCCCTCTCCATGAGCCTCCAAATCCTCTGCACATCCCAGGAAAGGCACAAAGGGTCTCCCATTGCTCCTCCCGTGTGGGACCACACTCAGCCCAGAAAGGAGAAGAGGGGGAAGTCACTCCAGTTCTGTGCAGCCCTTCAGGACCTAATTCTGCCCAGCTCAAGTTTGGCAGCATCACAAGGAGGAGAGAGCAGCCAGACCCTGAGCCAGAGATTCCCTGTGCAGAGGGGAGGAACTGAAATCCTCCACCTGCCTGAGGCTGGGTTTGGTCTCAGAGGCTGAAAAGCTGATCTAGTCCAACCTATGGGCACTTAATCCTGTTTGGAAGGCAAAATATTCACTTGGACTTGGTGCAGGGATTGCAGGAACCTGCTTGGCCAAGTGTGGTCCATACCTGCTCCCACCAAAGGCCTGGAAAGTTTGTGGCATCCCCCCAGACATGGGTGAACCAAAGACCTTCTCAGCCCATGGTGCTCCAGCACTCAGAGGCTCCATGGTGAGGTGCAGTGAGGGGCCAGGGTGGGGACCTTGTAGCTGTGGGCCATCGTGGTGGGATGCAAGAAGGAGAAGGAGCATGAGGGAGTTGTTGAGATGGCGCTTGATCTAGTGACCCCAAGGGGAAAAAATTGGCACTAGTTATCCTCTAACTTGATTTACCAAAATGGCATTCCTATAGCATAGTTCTGGGAATGCTTTACTCCATTAGATACTGTCCTCTGGGGGTTTTTTAGCAGAAATCCCTTGGTTTGGCAATTGATCTTGTCCCAGTCCAGTTGGCTGAATTATGCAGGGGCCACTGCCCATGTTTTACACTCCTGATCGTCTCCTGCACCTGGGCAGACACTTCAGAGAGACCTGCAGAGGTGTATAAGCACAGACACACGTCCACTGGGCTCACTGAGATGTCCAAACCCCATTAAGATGTCATGAGGCAGGTTAGTACACTTTGCCTCTCAGCAGAGCTTCGCTGTGGCCAACACACACTCTGCAAACATGAGCCCAGAGCAGGTTCATCCCAGAGGGGCAGGAAGGCTCAGCACAGCTCAGTGCCAGGGACAGGCACTTTGAAACCAGATCCACTTCCCCTCATCTGCTCCCACTCATCCCAATATTGCCACCAGGTTTTCTGCTGCTTTACTATGTTTCCCAGTATAAACTCAAGTAAGAACCACACAGGATTTTTTTTCCCCAAACCAACTCAATATCAACCCAACATCAGAGTAAATAAAGGGGCAGCTCTGACTGCAATTGTAGTACCCAGCACACTGGCAATTTTTGATTGTGTGAATGATGCTCTGGGATTGTAGAAAAGGCATAAGTGAGACAAAGAGAAAAATCTTTCCAAGAAATTTCTGCTTATTTAAGCTGTCACCACCATATAACAGAAGCCTGTGTGGAAACCAGTAATTCATGGGAGCAGATTTTCAAAGTCCCCCTATTCAGGCGTTTCAGCCCAAGGTAAACAACTCAGCTCTGATAGTTAACCCCACCCTGCTTGAGGCTGAAGTGAAGCATTTTGTTCCAGCATGTGGTATTTACTTAATAGCTGTTATCAGGCTATGATGAGATGCCCCTTCCAGCACCCACAGCTGTGTGCTGGATGTGTCCCCACCGGCCCCACAGCAGAACCAGTGACCCACCCTGCAGAGAGGAGTCACTGAGCAAACAAGCAAAGAACAGGGCAATCCAAGATAAGGTGGGGATGGGGGAGGGCAAAAATGTCTATTTTCATGAAGGCAACAAATGGTGAGAAAAGAAATTCACAGAATGATAAAATCATAGAATGGTTTGGTTTGGAAGAACCTTAAAGCTCATCTTGTTCCACCTCCTGCCATGGGCAGGGACACCTTCCACCAGCCCAGGCTGCTCCAAGCCCTGTCCAACCTGGCCCTGGACACTTCCAGGGATGGGGCAGCCACAGCTTCTCTGGGCACCCTGTGCCAGGGCCTGCCCACCCTCACAGGGAAGTAAAATTCATCTGGAGCAGGTGTTGTGTGTTGCATCAATAGACTGCACTGAAGTGCAGCTGCATTTGGCCCTTTCTGCCTTTGACCTGTGGAGAACTTGAGACTATTTGTGCCCCAGCAGGCCAGGATAAAGCTTAGTAGGGAGGTTCTGGAGCTTGGGCAGTCTCATGAGGTCCTCCTGTCCTGTTCTTCATGGTGGTAGGCAGAGACGTCTCTGTGAGAGCACATTTCCCAGGGCAATGGATTTGGCAAGACCATGTTGTTCAGCTGCCATGGGGAATAGAAGGCAGGTCCCACACCCACCACCCTGCCCCTGGGCTCTGAACCCAGGCCTGCATCTCACCACTTGGGACCCTACCAGACTCATGCTCGGGCTCCTGAGATCAGAGATGTACCACCAGATGCACCACGTTATGAGCAAAGCCAAGTGCATTCTTTTGGGGAGATAACAATACCAGTTGGTCTATTTTTAATTCAGTTCCTTGACAGAACATTTAGCCGTTCCTCTTAGAGAAGAATTTTGTAATGGGTTCCTATCATGTCAATTTGGAAAGTGTTCCAGCCTCCCACTACTGAGAAGTGTAAAACTATTGGCAACATATGGCATCCCCGTGGAGCTATTTAATTGTACAAAGGGCTGCCAAAAGATAAAAAGGGACTCAGGAAAGGGAAAAAAAAAGCACTCAACACAACTACTACAGCTCTGTTCTTCCCCTTTCTTCATCTAACAGCAAAACAGCTTGTTACACTTCCTAAATCCTCTCTCAACAAAGCTGGGCTGCTGCTTCGGTGGTTAATAAGTTGGGGACTCTGATGGTGCAACCAGAATTTGACTCAAATCCAAGTTCTCAGTGGCAAAATTTTGATACCTGTTGGTTGCTGCCCAGCGTGGGATTCGTGTTCTTCTTGCCCTGTAGCCCAATGCTTGTTGTGGGGCTCAGCCTTGGGGATGGGGTGCTTGTGGGGTGGAAAGAACCTTGGGGAAAGTGGGAGTGGAAGTGGAGCCTGGAGGGGGCAGGTGGAGACTCAGGGCAGCTGTTCAGGGCTGCTGGGGGTGCCCCTGATATTTCTGCATCTCAAATTAGACCCCAAGGGGAACCTTGAAAAGGCTGTTTCTCAGGGTCTTTGATGCTGTTTTTCAACCCTGCTGTCATACAAACAGGAAATACATCTCCAGGGTCCCAAGAAGCAGTATTGAATGTATTACAGTTTTCATGAGAGTTCGAGGAATTTTCTTCACACAAACTGACTTTACAGGATAAAAAACCAGCTTCTGAATGTTTGATTGACCTCCAGGCACTGCCTCACTGGGTGTGGGCATTGCCCCCTGCACCCCCTGCACCCTTTGCTGCACCAGGCTCAGCCCTGCTGGACCTCTGTGTGTATCTGTGGACCACTGCTGGCTTGAGGGGGGATCCAGCTCATTCCCTTGGCTACCAATGTGTGATGAGGGGCTTGGGCACTGCCCATGCACAGCAGAGCACAAGGGTGACCCTGGTTTGAGGGTGTCTGACCCAGAAAGCCCATCAACACCATCCCTAGGCACCTCGTACCTTCACCTGCACCAGCACATCCCTGCACCACGTGCACAACACCCTTCCAGGATGAAGGCAGAGTAGAGAAAGCAACACAACTTTCTCATTATTTTCTTTTCAAGTTCACAGTTTTCCCCAAAAGAAGCCTCCATGCCTTGGATGCACCCTGGGGGTGATGGAAAACCAATGTTTTGGGGATGAGGATGGCAGTCCTGGCTGGGGTAGGGGCCTCACATCTGCCACTGATCCCTGGCCTGGGAAAATGCCTTCCATGCTTCATGGAAACTCCATGAACTGAGAGAACAAACTACCCTTGTGAAGGATGTGGAGCTGGAAGTTCATGAAAAAAGTGAAGATTGAAGGTCCATGTATTGAGTGAAAAGTTTATGGGTACCATGGATGGTGTTCCACCTGCATAGATCCTTGCACAGGGGTGAAACCCCCCCAGGATGGACTATCCTTATCCCAGAACTGCTCAAACAAGCCAGTGGTGGGCAGGGCTGTGCCCTGTGCCAGGAGCCAAACACTATGGACACCAAGGGAGAGCTGTTGATCATGGTACCTTAAACCAAAGTGTTGCTGTGCAAGGTACAAGTCTGGGAGGTCTGTAGTACAGAGGACACCATCCCAGCTTGGTCTGTGGTACAGAGGACACCATCCCAGCTTGGTCTGTGGTACAGAGGACACCATCCCAGCTTGGTCTGTAGTACAGGGGACACCATCCCAGCTTGGTCTCTGGTACAGGGGACACCATCCCAGCTTGGTCTGTGGTACAGGGGACACCATCCCACCTTGTTCTGTGGTACAGGGCACACCATCCCAGCTTGGTCTGTAGTACAGAGGACACCATCCCAGCTTGGTCTGTGGTACAGAGGACACCATCCCAGCTTGGTCTGTGGTACAGAGGACACCATCCCAGCTTGGTCTGTAGTACAGAGGACACCATCCCAGCTTGGTCTCTGGAACAGGGGACACCATCCCAGCGTGGTCTGTGGTACAGGGGACACCATCCCAGCATGATCTGTGGTACAGGGAACACCATCCCGACTTGGTCTGTGGTACAGGGAACACCATCCCAGTGTGGACATCACCTGCTCTGCTGGGTGGGCACGAAAACACTGGCCATGGACAGGAGCAATCTGGCCACACCACATCATGTCACCCGGGGCCATTCCCAGCAAGAGCAGAATTACAGGGGCATAAGAGGAGTAGAAAACCCCACCATCATCAGCAAAAATAACTCAGAAATACATAAATCCTTAAACTTCTCATGAAAAAAAAAACAAAGCAAGAAAGGAAGAAAGGAGGAAGCAAACACCAAACTTAGTGAGATAGCTCAAGAAATAATTAAACCACAGTCATTCTGCTGAAAATGGAAATCCAACTTTAATTAATCCAATAAAAAGGAGCATTGAGGATGGCAGGGAATAGTTATGTTTAAAACTCAGGTTAGAAGGGGACAAAGGACACCCAAAGTGAAATAGTGAGGCCAAAGCAGACACACAAAGTGAAATAGTTCTGTCAGAGATTGGAATTCTGCAGTAAAATTTGTGGCACTGTTGAAATGACAGTAAAGGGAAAGGAAGGGGTGAAAACTACAAAGAATCTCCATAATTCATCATGAACAGTGCAAGCCCCACACAGCCATGAAGGCCAAAGCTCCATCAGCGTGTTTTAAGGGGACTCAAGAGGGAGTTAACTCAAGGAATAAGGAGGAAAGCCCAACAAAACAGCACACAAGGCAGGGAAGGTGTCAGACAATATCTCTTAAGATCCTACAGAAAGAAGAGGTGGAACAGAAACCAAAAATATCCAGTCTGCCACTAAAACCGCCCCTGTGCTGAAAACCTGGAGAGGCACAGACTGCACAGCTCTGTGGGAGAAGCTCCAGGTTTCACCTCAACCACACAGGCAATGCAATACTGGGAAGGCTGGATCACCTGGGTACTACCCTTGGGTGGGGGAAAAGGCATTCAAATGGATTTTCAAAAAATCTTCCAACCACACTTCTCAAAATCGGTTTTGACTTACAATCTTCTCATCTTCCAGGGCTGAGACACAGGTTGGGATGAGTCCTCCTTCCCACCCTTGCCAAGAGCATCCTGCTGCTGCTTCGGGGGTCTCAGAGCACCCCCTCCAGCAGCACGAGGGACAGTGCAGCTGAGACCATTCTCATCCTCCCCTCCACTGCAGGGCCCTCACTGGAGTGACTGGAAAACCCTGCAGGGAACCCACATGTCACTCCCCATGGAAAATCCAGACAGATCTTTTGCCTGCTTTCTGCTTTTTAGCCAGCATTTCCTGTCAATAAAGAAAGAAGATATAAATACAGAGATATAAATGACAGACATATAAATATCTTGACTGAGATGTAAGATGGCTAAATCCCAGTCTCTCTCCTATCCCCATCCCAAGTCACTGAGGTGATTTGAAGAAGTTCTCCTGCGATACCAGCACAGACATGAGGTTTGGCCTCTGTGGGAGGAAGAAGCCTGAGTGCATTACTCCACTAAGGGCTGCTCAGCTGCCCAGTGCATGCATTATTTATAGCAGGACCTGCAGTAAATTAGTATGTGATGAGCTCTCAGACTGAGCCTTTGTGTTGGCTCGGTCCCACTAATGCTGCACAGAGAGATGTCACAGGCTCCACCAGCAGCACTCACCAAAACTTCTCTGTGCTGTTAACATCATTCTCTGGTACTTTTTGCATGAATTGGAGCAAAAGGAGTCGTTGTCAAAGCCAATCTAGTCTTTATTAGTGCACGTTGGGTTTCATTAGAAAAAGCTTTTATTGCACGGCAAATAATTGCATGTGGGAGATCTGATGGGAAAAAATCACCATCTAGGAATCATGTTTTTGGTTAATACATGCAGTAACAAATACTGAATGAACTCACTTTCTTCTCCTTGGTCAGGCTGGATCTCATTAGTAAAGGAATTATTTCACTCTGAAGAAAATCAACAGTTTGAACAAAAGCTAAAACTCTTTCCTTGACCAAATGCATTGTAAAAAATCATCTCTGTCCTCCTTCCCTTTTACATTAGAGCTGACTCGTCATTCCAGAGACAGAGATTTATGATGTTATTCTAACAGCATCTTGCTTTATGCCATGGGCTGGATTCAGCATTTGGTAACTCCATAAGTGGAATGTGCAGGACATGGCTAGCGGGAATAAGCAGGAGGGGAACCATCCTCCACACCCAATAGCTGGTGTTGGACTGGGCCTCCCCAGAATGGTTCATCAATGAGGAACCCCCAAATGCAAAATCAATAGCTGGAAAATCTCTGGGTGCCAGACATGGCCAGTGCCTGTGTTTCCCTATTTATTTTATCCTCCTCTTCCTTTCAGCAATCCCTTTCTGGGGAGTACCACTACCCTGATGGTCGCCTCTTCTCCCTGAGGTGTCTGCTCCCATTTATCCCAGTCCACACTCACTGGTTTTCTCTCTTCCCTTTGTTTCACCACACACCTCTGCTCCTCTGGCTCAGTGTGAGGCATGGAGACCTCTGTCTCTCTTGGCACTTTGAGTAGGTGTTGAGCACAAGTCCTGAGCCTCCTGAGGGAACACAGGCTTGAGTTGGACATGAGCTGCTGGCTTAACTCGGGGAAAAGCCAGGGCTGGGTCCAGGTCTGAGTGCCCCCAAGCTCAGGGATATCATGCTTTGTTTTTTATAACAAGAAGGTTTGATTTCATCTCAGTATAAACTAAGAAGGCCTTTAACATCTCAACACTTTTCACTGGGATGGGAAATGCTTCCCACTGGACTTCAACAACAAGTGGAGCTTGCTGTCTCTCCCAGGTCTTAATATTTCAGTGAAATAATGAACCTTATTAAAACCAAACCAAGCAACCAACTAAACTAAAACAAAAATCCCCATACAGATGAGAAATGTTTCATAGTGCATGTTCTCTTCAACAGAGGATGAGGGTGGCTGGTGCAGGATGCCCCATTTTGCAGAATATCTCAGCATGGAACAAGACTCCCCAACCTCTCCTCTCTAACACTGCCCCACCTTAAATTTGCTTTTTCTTTGTTTTGTTGGTTCTGGTCATTTAAAAACTATCCAGAGACAGTGCACTTGCAGGAGCATGAGAAATCTTCAAGGAGAATAAATACAGAGGAGAAACCTCAGCTTTAGACAGAGGGGTCTTTTTTAGTCAGATCAGAACTGCAATACCAGTAACACAAGCCCTTTTAAATATCACTCAAACCACAGGAACCACGTGTGCAGGGGAAAAGGGCACTAATTTCTTAGAAAAGTTTCTTGTTTCATTTTTTATTGCATTGCTGCCATAAGACTTTGCTGTCGGGTGAGCAGAGAAATGAGGTTTGTCTTATTGTTACTGAATAAGACATAAGAGGAGACTCTGGTTTCTTATTCTTCAACTATCCAGTGATGTCAAAAGTGCTCGTTGTATTCCCAGAGGGAAAGGAGTTGTGGTGACCTGCAGACCCTATGACAGAATGTTCTGGACTGGATTCCCCTCTCCTGGCCTGGCCAAGCATGTGGGACCATGAGCTGACAGGGAATCTGGATTGTCCCATCAACCTTATGGCAGATGTTCCTGATGCTGGAGAAGAGAAGGCTCTAGAGAGATCTTAGAGCACCTTCCAGCACTTAAAGGAGCTCTAAGAGAGCTGGAGAGGGACTTTGGAGGAGGGTCTGGAGTGACAGAGTGAGTGGCAATGGCTTCCCACTGCCAGAGGGCAGGGTTAGATGGGATACTGGGGAGAAATTCTTCCCTGTGAGGGTGGGCAGGCCCTGGCACAGGTTGCCCAGAGAAGCTGTGGCTGCCCCATCCCTGGAAGTGTCCAAGGTTGGACGGGGCTTGGAGCAACCTGGGCTAGTGGAAAGTGTCCCTGCCCGTGGCAGGGTGTGGAATGAGATGGCCTTGAAGGTCCAACCCAAACCATTCCATGATTCCGTGCTGGCCAATTGCCAGTTCCAGCCTGGAAAGACCCCTGACTCCTCTGCTGGAGCTTCATCTTCCCATCCTACAGCTGAACCCTGGGAGATGGGGGGGGTCTGCTGGGGGAGGTACTGCCCAGGTAAACCAGGGAGTAGATTATAGAGGAGCTGGATGTGGAGAAGAACTAAGGGGATCACAAGTCAGTTCCATTTAAACAGAAGGAAGAATTGCACCTGCTCTGTATTTGGAAGGGCAAGAGTTGGATAAACAGAGCCAAGAAGTGCAGTCAGCTGTCCTGGTGCTCTTTACAGCAGAGATCTTGGGGAGCCAAAAGTACAAAACCAATTTGGAAGGCACATTCCAGGCAAAGGAAGCCAATCTACATCTGGAATGGTCCCCTGGAGGAGAGGCTGCAAGAAAGCAGAGAGCCCAAAGGGGACAAAAGAAGAGGGGGATCAACAAATTCCCTCAGAGTGCAGAAACTGCAAGACTAAAATGAGATTTTTGAAAACTCAAGCTGAGTTACAACTTGCAAATATATATATTTTAAGTAAAAAATCTTGGGTCATGCAGACCAAGAAGAAAGCAAGATGGATGAAATAAAAAATAAATGTAGTTACAGGAAAAAAAAAAGCCTAAATGAGTACTTTGCTTCAGTTTTCAATACAGATGCTGCTGCAGGACACAAGGGCACAGGGACAATCGCTAATGGGCATGAGATTTATAAAAATGGAAATTTCAGCATCCAAGGTGAAAGCAAAACTGAAAGAGCTTTAATGAACTGAAGCCAGGGGGAACAAATAATCCAAGCCAGGCTCCTAAAAGAACTGGCACATGAAATCACGAGTCCACTCTTCAGGATTTTTAATACATAAGTCGGGCAGAAAAAATGGCAAGCCCAGTTCTCCTGTTTAAAAAAAGAGAAATAAAGGATCCAGGCAACTAGAGACATCAACGGTATGCAAAGCTTCGAATAAATTTGCAAGGAAAGAATAATTAAAGACCCAAAGGTAAATGGAAAATCGGATCAAATATAACAAATAAAACACTTGGATGATCCTGATGAGGGAAGTAATAGAAGCAGAATGAAATGTTAGAGTACAAAGTGCAGAGCTGTGCACACTGGGACTAATAACATGAGTTTCTGCTTGAAACTTGGGCCTCATCACTTGGAAATGACAGAGCGGGGGAGAAAGTTGTTGCCACTCATCTGTCACAGGGGATGGTGATCTGCCAGCATGGTGCACCTCTGGAAAAGGCTTATCCCAGGCAATGCTTTTCCACTAGGAAGGGGTGAATATGAGCACTGCATCCCTGCCCAGTGTGACCACATCCAGGAGCAGAGCTCTCCCCACTCCATGGAAGAACAGCAGAGAAAGGCTGTGGAAGGGGCTCTGTGGGCTGAGAGCTCATCTGCCAGCAGAGAGTTGCAACAGGAACAACCAAGGGCCAAGGGAGACCTGAGTGTGATGAGAGAAGAGGGAATAAACAGAGAGGAGGAAGAAAGCTACTTAAGCTAAAGGACTGTCTTGGAACAAGAACAAATGCAACATGCAGGCCGTGAAAGCATTTAGGAAGTTACAAGAAGATTTTTAATAGAAAAGTTGTAATGATCTGGAACAATCTCCTGAGGATGAGGGGAAGGAGGAAACTGAAGCTTGACTTGAAGAAGAGGAGGAGACATTCATAGTGGGCTGTGGAGTGTGGATGCTGGAGGTCTTTGCTCCTCCTCTGGTCTCACAGTTAGGGAGGGGGATGTGGAAGAAGTGGCTGGGCAGGAGGTGAAAGGTGTGTGTCAGAGAAGAGCAACAAAGCTGGAGAAGGGACTGGATGTGGCACTGAGTGTCCTCTTAAACACCTCCAGCGACAGAGCATCCACCATGTCTTGATCCAACGAAGTGCCCTGGGCTGGTGATCACAGTGGGGTTGGATCGAGGGTTGGATTTGATGATCTCAGAGGTCTCTTCTAACCCAACTGAGAAGAGAAGAGCAACGAGGCTGGAGAAGGGAGTGGAGCACAAGTGCTGTGGGGAGAGGCTGAGGGAGCTGGGGGTGTTTGTGCTGGAGAAGAGGAGGCTCAGAGGTGACCTCAGCACTGTCTGGAACTCCCTGAAGGGAAGTTCTAGCCGGGTGGGGGTTGGTCTCTTCTCCCAGGCACTCAGCAATAGGACAAGGGGGCACGGGGGGCTCAAGCTCTGCCAGGGGAAATTGAAGTTGGAGAGCAGAAAAAACTTCTTTGCAGAGAGAGTGCTCAGGGATTGGAATGGGCTGCCCAGAGAGGGGGTGGATTCCCCAAACCCTGGAGGTTTTTCAAGTGAGCTTGGCCGTGGCACTGAGTGCCATGATCTGGTAAAGGGAGTGGAGTTGGCCCAAGGGTTGGACTTGATGATCTCGGAGGTCTTTTCCAACCCAATCCATTCTGTGATTCTATGATTCTATGCTCCTGCAGCACAGCCAGACTTGCCTGGGTGCTCCTCCCGGAGGGGCAGTAATGATGGTCACCACACAAATGATGTCTCTGCACATTCAACCTTTCACCTAAAGCCCCATGAACCTGTTAGAAAAATCACCTGGTTTGTGGGAACATTTTTATTCCTTTGCCACTGAAATAATGTTTTGGGTGTTGGTGTTGATGTTTCTACAGACAAAATAAAACCAAAAGTGAGAAAGTGGGGGGAAATAAATCTGGCAGTAGATTTTCATCTGGGAGAGACAAGGAAGCCAGACCTGGGCAATGTTTACCTCGAAGGGACAGGACTGGAAAAGACCTTTCTAAGCTCCACAGGCAGCTGCTTTCATCCAGGGTGTTGGTGCTTGGGGTTGGTGTTTCCAGAAGGAAGTTGATGCTGCAGCACAGGGGATTTCCCATCATATATTGGATAAAATGTTAGGGCTGCACTTTGAGTCTGGACATAAAAACATTCTCTGGGTGAATAACCTTGGCTTTCTCCTCCTCCCATTGCTCAGAATCAGCTCCACAAAGAGCTGAAACCCACACAGTGCTGGGCTGTGCCCACCATTGCAGGCTGGGCACAACGTCCCTGCAGGGCCCTTGGCAGATCCTGAGGGGGTTCCTTGTGCAGGAAGGAGTTGGGAGAACAGATTCAGCCTTCCTTGCACTTATTGGCTTTTACAGTGATCTTCCCCATTCAAAAATCATCCCTGAGACGTGAGCAGGATCAGCTGGTGCTGGAGCAGGAGGCAGAGCAGAGCCTGGAGTTTTGAGTATTGATGGTATCATTGATCAGCTGATGTAGGGACTCCATGGCTGGACATGCAGGATGAACCCCCGGTGTGTTCCCATGGGCTGAAGGCTCACCGGCATTTCATCTGTTAGTTGCTGGTCTGTGAAATGAGGAAGTGCTGTTCTCCATCATTACTGGAGCCACTATTTAAATTCACTTGGATCACAGAGTAATTTTTCCACTCTGCTAAAGGTTTCTTTCGCAAGTGCCACTCCATGTCTCTTGATTTGATTTCCTTGTACCTTTTTTAATCCATTTTTAATAGGCTTCCCGATTTTTAATAGCTTTAGAGATTTCTTTTCTCCTTCATGTCTATGTTGTTGATTGTAAGGCTGGCTTTTGGATGTCTCTTTTCTTTGATACCCCGCTTGCCTGGGTCGTCTTTGCACTTATCCTTTAAACATATTCGCAATGTACTTGGTTTACTTCATTGAGCATTTTTGAAAGCATTGCCTTTGCTTTTCCTCTCAACTCTGTTATCTGAATACATCTTAGGTAATTAATCAGCTCCCATTGATCTGAACATAAATTTCCAGATTTTTCAGACATTCATTACATGTGCTGAATAGAAGTGAGAGTGGCTGGATGAGAGAATTCATACCTGACAAACAGCCCATCCAGATCTGAGCTGTTCCTTCTCCTTGTGCTCTTCTCATTGAGTAGCTTGGGGAGGGGGGAGTGATGTTTTTCAGACAGCTGTGAGTGAGAAGTAAAAGCTCAGAATATAAATTCATTCTCTTAAGGGCTCTTCTCCCCAGTTCCTCTGGATCAGCAGCCATTTCTGAATTTAATACAACCAGGATTAACTGGTCCTAATAGGTGCTGTTTCATTCCTAAAGCCACTTTCTGCTGTAACACATTTGAATCCTGAAGCAGAGCATGGACATGGGAAGCTGGACCAGATGATCTCGAGCTCCTGTGGCCCTGCACAGATACATGTCTAGCTGAGCCCCAGTTACCTTCTTTCACCCTGAAACTCAACCTGCAGCTCTTTATCTGTGCCCCGGGAAGAACTGAGGACAGGTAATAAAAGAGAACATTGGATCCAAATTAGAGAACACAGATAGAGGAACAGGAAATCCTGTACTATCCTTGTCTCCATGTGCCCACTGTCATGGGGCTGCAAGGAAGGCTGCAGAGGAAGAGAAAACCTGCTATGATTTACCTTATCATGGGAGAAACAATGAGCAGCCACATAGCAGAGTCTGTACAACAGAGCATTAACATGAGGGGCTGAGTGACCATCTGTGTAGTCTCAGGGATCCCTGATGTAGGTGTTTCATTGAGTTATAACTTATATCAAGCTGCATAATATTGCCCTCCTTTCCACTCTCCTCAGTACCCCTGGAGGTACAGGATTTCCTAACACCTGGATTAAAAGGCAGCCCCAGGGCTCACTTGCCTGCTCACCCATCCCAGTGACACTGAAACCTTTGTCACTGGCACTTCACACAGCAGCTCCCAAGTAGTGAAGGTTACTCATTAGGGGAACATTTCCTGCATATTTAAAGAGCTTTGAGTCCTATGTGCATGTACCTCATTGGGCTTCATTGCCAAAAATGCAATTAATGGGTTTTGTACTGCAGTGCAGGGCAGAAATAGCACTGCCTGCCTCTCTGTGCTTTATGTACTCTCATGCTGCAAAGAAGGAGGGAAGTATTGGTAAGCAGAATGAAAAAATGTATGAATTGCACATCTTAGTGAGTGGCCATGAATGATGAAGGCCGTGGGCAGGGTATGGAACAGATAAACTGCAGCAACTCATCCTCATTTCCCTGGCAAATCACAGCAGA
This sequence comes from Sakesphorus luctuosus, assembly GCA_013396695.1. Taxonomy (NCBI): domain Eukaryota; kingdom Metazoa; phylum Chordata; class Aves; order Passeriformes; family Thamnophilidae; genus Sakesphorus; species Sakesphorus luctuosus. The sequence continues at coordinate 57,694 of VWZD01007926.1, read as the reverse complement.
AGGTGCTTGTAATGCAGAGCTCAATTTAATCAACTCTCTCCCTCTGTGTTTGTGTATATTTATATGGTCACTGGTTAGTTTATCCCTCCACTTCGGTTTCAGCAGGGAGATTTTTGGGGTAAGCTACGAAGCAGCATGAAAGAGGGTTCTTGAAACTTGCCCTGAATTAAAAAATAATTACTTCTATTAGGAAAACACAGTTCTGTATCAAAAGCAGCAAAACCACATCAGATCAGTCCAGGGTGGCCAGCACCACGTTTCAGAAGGATCATGTTTTTCAACATTTAGTTATTATTAAATGTATCTCTTATTCATAGTGTCTCTTGATCCTTTTTCCCTAAGCACAGAATTTGTTCATGCAGTACAGCAGTCTATCAGAAATCACTGTTGCAAACTGATTTCCAGTCACCAGGTTCAAAGATATTTTTATTTTAGCTAAATATCCCGTTCCACTAATTCAGTCAGCTCACCCGCGAAGTTTAACAACTAGTCCAAAGAATGTGCATGTGAATATGATTTGCCAGTATTCCTGCTTTGTGAGATGGGCTATGCCTGGTGTGTGCATGAGAATTATTTAATATTTAAAGGTACTGAGGAGGATTTGAGGAATCCTTATAGCTGGGGAAGTTTGTGAAAAATCTCCTTTCTAGTTAAAAATGGATCAGAAATATGGATTCTGTTTATTGCTGTGGACTCAGTTTCTCAGTGTTCAAACTTGGAGGCAGCCTAAGAAAAAGTTTTATTACCTCGTGCAGTATGGATCTAATCCTACAAGATCTTAAATAACCAGGAAAAGCCATTGAAAATAGTGGGATTGCTCCCATACATGGGAATAGTATGGTTGTACATGCCCTGGGATGCAGAGACCAGACTGTTCAACACAGAAAATCAAACCATACGTGTGAGCTGACAGAAAATGCTGTTCAGGAGTTAAAGGCAGGTTGTTGGTGGCTCTTGCTTCATTCCCATCTTCATCCCATCATCACCCAAAGGAGCCCTTCTTGCCCTCTGCAGAGTGGTGCCCCTGCCCCTGTGCCCAGCCCTGGCAGGCACAGCTGCAGTGCCATGTCCAGCTCTGGCTCCTCAGCACGGGACAGACACGGAGCTCCTGGAGCGGGTCCAGCACAGCCTGCGGAGATGCTGAAGGGCCTGGAGCATCTCTGGGAGCAGCAAAGGCTGAGGGAGCTGGGGCTGTTCAGCCTCCAGAGGAGACACTAGAGGGGACCTCCCCATGGCTGGCAGTGCCTGCAGGGAGGGGGCAGAGCAGGGACCGGCTCTGCTCGGGGGGGGCCCAGCCATGGCACAAGAGGAACGGGCAGGAACTGATGCCCAGCGAGTTCCACCTGAACATGGGGAAAAACTTCTTGGCTGTGCAGTGACCCAGCCCTGAACAGAGACCAGAGAGGGAGTGGAGTCTCCTCACTGGGGATATTCCAGAGCTGTCTGCACACAATCCCGTGCCGTGTGCTCTGGGATGACCCTGCTGGAGCAGCGAGGTGGGACCAGAAACCCCACTGTGGTCCCTTCCATTCTGAACCATTCTGGGACTCTGTGCTGAGGGTGGAAGGAGCTGAACATCCCTCTTCACCACACCAGAGTCTCCTTGCCCATCCCTCAGGAGCTCCCTTCTGCTCTGGCTCGGCACACGTGCAGAGTCTTATTCCCTGGTCTCCATGTCCTCTAATCAGCTTAGCCAAAGCCCTCCACTGCATACAGTTAGATTGCAGTGTTTGAATGCTTGGGCATGGGCAAATCAAACCCAATTTCCTGCAATACAAAGCCCTGCACTGCTCCCCAGTGAGGGCTATTTTCCTGCCAAATTGCATCTTTCAAACCACAGCCAATTCAGCTGTAGAGCTGCCAAGAAAAAAAGGTCAGAAAGACTTAAAAAAAAAAAAGATATTTTCCTCTTTACTGTATTCAAAAGTAGCTCTCTTAATTCTGTTCAAACTTTCAAAACAAGGGAGAAATCACCATGGCATAGGTGCTGATTATGGACAATTTCAGCCCAAAGGACAACATTTTGCAAGCTTATTAAGAGGACCTGAAAACAACAATTTCTAACATGGCCAGTGCTGGAAACACTTTCCATCTGCCCAGGTTTGTGTGAAGAGCTGCTCCAGTGTAGCCAGTGGAATTATACAGGTTTGGGACCTTCCTTACTGGAGTTATCACTGCTGCCTGTACAATATTTTATATAAATATGTTTTATTTGATGGACTCGACCATAAGCACCTGCTTAGCCACTTATCTTACTTTATGAGATAAATATGCAATAAAAGGAAAGATGGGAAAACCAACTTTCCTATATGGGAGAAAAAGACTGGACTGGGAGGTGATTTGAATAAACAATGAAATATGCAGAAGGAGCAGAGGAATGGAAGATTTTAAATACCCAAGCAGGGAGAAGAGGACATTAGGGAGAGAATGCTAGCTGGAAGTTTGTTTATGGGATTGGCATTAGATTGCATTTTAACTTACTCCATGGAGCAGCTGAAAAGGAAGAGCTGCACAACGTGTAGTAAGTGCTGCACTACATGGAAGGTGTTTGAAGACAAGCTGGACTCCAAGGAACATGTCCTGCCAAACATCCATCTCCACAGTGGAAGGCTCAGGATAAGGGAAGATTTTGAAGCAGGAAACTTGAAGAATTTTCAGCGTATCTTGACAGGTGCTCCAAGAGCCAGCACAGAAAGGCAGCACCGAATTCAGGGTCTGATGAAATCCTGTGTGAAGTTTCATAGTCCAAATCCCCCAAACAGCTGCAAACACCCAAATCAAACAGATCTTACTGGTGTGAAGGCAACCCCAGGGCATTCAGAGGTCAGGGCAGGTGAGGTAAGAACCTCTCCTCCTACAGAAAATGTGAACTTTATTGTTGGTTGAGGTGAGGGGGGGAAAAAAGACTTGTGAAAACCACTGAAAGCACAGCTGAGACAGCTCTGCAGGCAGGACGAAAGCAGAGAGGGTGATGGAGGAATCCATGTGGAAGGGGGTGAGACAGGAGATCACTGCTGCCACCTGGGATTTGCTGCTCCATATCGAGGGTTTTTCGTGTCACAATCCCAAACTCCCCTCCTTGCACCAGGTATTCGTTTCCCAAAGGGAGGAGCCTGAGGAAGGGGAGATTAAAGCATTAAAAGGCTTCACCACGGAGTGTGAGCAGGTAATTAGTGAAACTAAATGGGTACAAAGCATCTGGATTGCTGAAGGACATTGCCGAGTCCCCAGGCCAATGACAAGGGTGAGGGAGGAGCCACCAAGTCTGGTTTTTGGGCCGTATGTTATTTTGGTTCTAACAAATGCACAGGGTTGGTAGTTGATGTCCTGAGCTGATTGATGGAGGATCAGGGTGAGAAACACCAGGACTAGGAGTGGCACTTGGGGACAGGGATTAGTGGTGGGCTTGGCACTGCTTGGTCAATGGTTGGTCTCAATGATCTTGGGGGTCTTTTCCAACCTAAATGATTCTATAATTCTATGAATAATCCCCACTGTGCAGAAGGGCATCTGACCTTACAGCAGAGATCCACATGCTTGTGTCAAGGCTGGAAAACAGGAACCTCTCCCAACCATTGGTGGACCAAGGTCTGGAAAGTCTTCCCTTGGGGCTAATCTGTCCTCCAAACTCCTGCTGTCCTGAGCTGGGGAAGATGACAACAGTGGTTTGCAGCACAGGGCTGTGAGAGCCATGGAGGAGCCTCCAAGCACAGAGTGTCTGGCAGTGTGATGTTCCAAGACCCTGTTTCATTTCTTGTCTTTCTTGCTCCATTTCTAAGCTCACAAATTCTGTTTGCTCTTTGACAGATTCTGCACACCACATGGGCTTGGTGTTCTCATTGCATTTTCCCATCAGTGATGAGCTTTTCTTGGGCAGTTACAGTCAATTTAGAACCCATTAATGGCCATGAATAGTTCAGATTGTCCCTTCCAATTCCCACTACTTTGCCCTTTATGCACCAAATTTGTTCAGCCATTGCATTGCCCCATCATGGAACTCACAGAATTTCCTGACAGAGCTTTTAAGCCTTGACCATTACATGTAGTTTCATATTTATCCACAAATTTTCTTTTCACTGCTCATGTATTGAGATGAATACTCAGGCATCCAGGCTATTAATAAATACACTTGATAACAATGGTCCTCGTGTGAGCCATTAAGACACTGCAGTATTAATAGCCTTTCCTTTTGGAGAAGGACTATTTATTCTTCCCCTTTTCCTTTCTTCAGGCTGGAGCTGATCGAATTGTTCATTGTGAGTAATCTCCTTGGGGAATATAGTTCCTATTTCTCTATGAAAATCATTTATTAATTCATTCTGTGAACTTTATCCAAAAGACACTCAGCCTTCTGCTTTCACTCTTTGCTCCTCATTACTCACTTAGTCCTGGTTCACCTTTATGTTATAGCACATATTATTCTATGTAACTGGATGATGAAACCATTAAGCAAGGAGTGACCAGCAACCAATAGCCAAAATTTTATTCCTTCTGTGGCTGAATCAGCCTTTAGGAAGATGTAAACCCCTTGAACTTTGCTGTCAATGACCAAGCTGTCTGTTTGTCATGAGAAGCCACCACAGTAACTCCAGGGGCAAATCCTGAGCCTTCTTCTTTCCAAACCACAGCAGCCAAGTCCTCTCCTGGGCATGGAAACCTCTTGGGCAGTTCTCTTAATTGCAATCACACTTCTGGGTGATTTCACCATGAGGGAAGAGACCAGCAGTGTTGGTGACAGTGATCTTGGGAAACTATTTTGCCCCTTTTGCCCTCACTTCTTTACACATTCCCTACTTGTCACAGCCCGGGTAGAACCAGGAGCACCTTGACACCTCTGAGCATTCAAATCTGTGGTTAAAATGTTAAATGTTAAACTACAGCAGTTGCCATTCAAAGTCAGTGTCTGTTTATATTCATCTCCACAATGCCTGACATCCTCCCTTCCCAAAAATCCCACCTCAGTCACACTGCCTGTTGTTGGTAAACCCATCTGCTCCTTCTAACCTCATCTCTGCTGGTTACTGAGCATGTTTTGTGGGAAGGGGCTGGATGTCCCCAGCACACCAAGGGACTGGGAGCTCCAGATCTGTTGCAGTTCCTTTCTTGTGATAACTTACAGCACCACTTGGTAGGAATTTATTTGCAATCAATAAGCTATAATTTCCCAAACTGCCAAGAAAAGAAAGGTTAACAGCATCTCCTATTCACTTGGATTGTTGCTGTCTGAGACTCCACAAGGGAAATGACTAATAAAGGGATAACCTTAATTAATGGCAGGGTAAGCACCGGGCTTACAACCTCAAATTCCTACAGCTTTTCAGCTCACATTTTTACTAATTATTACATGTCTTTGCGCATAGATGGTGGTTTGGGATGATCAGTGTCTTGAGTTAAAGTGCTTTTGGGCTCACAGATCTCACATGAGCCAAGAGTGTGCCCAGGTGGCCAAGAAGGCCAATGGGATCCTGGCCTGGATCCAAAGTAGCGTGGCCAGCAGGCCCAGGGCAGTGAGCCTTCCCCTGGACTCTGCCTTGGGGAGGCCACACCTTGAGTGTTGTGTTCAGTTCTGGGCCCCTGAGTTGAGGCAAGAGATTGAGGGGCTGGAGCGGGGCCAGAGAAGAGCAACGAGGCTGGAGAAGGGAGTGGAGCACAAGTGCTGTGGGGAGAGGCTGAGGGAGCTGGGGGTGTTTGTGCTGGAGAAGAGGAGGCTGAGAGGTGACCTCAGCACTGTCTGGAACTGCCTGAAGGGAAGTTGTGGCCAGCTGGGGGTTGGTCTCTTCTCCCAGGCACTCAGCAATAGGACAAGGGGGCACGGGGGGCTCAAGCTCTGCCAGGGGAAATTGAAGTTGGAGAGCAGAAAAAACTTCTTTGCAGAGAGAGTGCTGAGGGATTGGAATGGGCTGCCCAGAGAGGGGGTGGATTCCCCATCCCTGGAGGTTTTTCAAGTGAGCTTGGCCGTGGCACTGAGTGCCATGATCTGGTGACGGGACTGGAGTTGGCCCAAGGGTTGGACTTGATGATCTGGGAGGTGTTTTCCAACCCAATCCATTCTATGATTCTATGACTGCTTTGGCCATAGTTCATAAAAACCAAAAATGAAATAAGTGGTACAGAAAGAGGAGGGAATACAAGCAAATGGTGTGACTTTCTTGGTTTAAGTGATGGCGGGTTTAATGTCCCCAGGACCTGTGAGTTGCTGCCAGGGGAAAGGAGAGTCTTCAGGATGGACTTACAGAATGATTTCAAGGTGCTTTTGAGGATATTTTTGAAGACATCTGCGTAAAGCAGAGAGGTCAGGTTAATTGTTGAGGTTTTCCTTTCCCTTGCCAGCTAAGGGTGCTCACAGTGTCCTGAGCTGGCCATGTCCAAACTCTGCATTTCCCCCAAAATGAGATGAATTTCAAGCGAGACCATCCGAGGTGGATGTGCAGGGCTTGTGTGGAAGGAAAGGCTGTACTGCTCTTTGTGGACAAGAAATAGCCAAAGAGGACATCTCCATGGAAATCCTGGGTGAGGACACCAGTTTTATGAGCAGCACCATGGAAGAGCAGTTGTAGAGCCAAGAGAAAATTCAGGAGAACAAGAAAAGGCAAAGAGACAAGACTTCAAGGATAGGAACTTGTTCCACCCTGATAAGAGAAGGGTGTGAGTCACCCAGAAGAGTAAAGGTGGTGTCCTGCATCAAAAGGAAGAGGTTCCCTGAGTTACTGGTAGGGTTTTTTTTTCTGATCAGAAAGGTCATCATTAATATTCCAATTATTTCTAACCTACAGCTTCCCCTTCTCATCTAACCCAAGCCTCCAGCACAGCCAACTACAACTCTCAATCTCAGCCAGCCCTGGACTTCTCTGCAGAAAAGGTTCTCATTCAGGCCAGAGACTCATGTGCAAGAGTGAATTTTGAGAGATTTAAAATGTGGAATCCACTTTCCTCTGGGCTCAAAAATCCCCTTCTCTGTGTTAAAAAAACTTCATACAGTCCTTCTAACCTTGCACTTTCAGGGACACCAAGTGCAGCTGGATCATTTTAGAATAGAAAAAAGCAAAGACAAGAGTGAACAGGAGCTGACTTACTATTTAAAGAACTTAATTTTCGTTTTAAGGAAAGTCTAAATTTGCTGTTATGTAACAAACTGCATTGAAAAGCAATTGCTTTTGAAAATACACTATTGAACTTCGAAATTACTGTGATAATACAGCTTTAGTCTGTGAATGCTCCAGTCTGGGAGGAAGCACAACAGCAGCCTTTGATGAGGACATGAATTTGTTATGACAGGTTAATTTTACAAATCCAAGGCTGCCTTACGGCAGAATTATAAAGATATATTAAAAAAAATAAAGAAGAAAAAGGAAAAAAAAAAGAAGAAAGCCCAAGAAGCAATAAAAGTATCATGTGTTGCTGCTGAGAAAATGTTCTTACAGAGTCAACTCCCACAGGTCAATTCAAGGTAGTATCCAGAATCCTTTGATAGCTCAGGAAGCAAAATATTATGTATATTGGGCATATTTAGACTGATGGGTGACTTCAGTTGTTTGATCCCTTTGTGTGTGTCTGGCTGTGCTGTGATATGAACTGCCTCATGTGAACAGCAAAACACAAATGTTTGGGAAAGAGCAACAAGGAAAAAACAAATCAATCTACCAGCCCTCCCCTTCAAATAAAATCTTGAACAACAGAAGTCATGCCTAGAACCTTCCTGGCTGTGCCTGAGCAGAGCTGACAGGGAGAGTTACCATCAGGATGGTCCAGGTGGTCTCCTAGAAATAGTCTCATTGCAGATATCCCTGCTGGTCCTCCAGTGGGAAGAGCTGGGAGGTTCTCTGGAAGGTGGTGGGAGAAATGTCTGCTGGAACTTGCAGATGGAGGAAATAGGGAGGTAGGGGAGGGTTTGGAACTGCAGCTTGGAGGTGCTGGGAGAAGATTGGATGCCTGGAGAAAGGGAGAATGGGAACCTGGATTGAATGGGCTGTGCAGGAATGAAGGCACAGCTGGGCTTGGGGTGACCACCTCAGCCAGAGTCACCAGGAGACGGCCCCTGAGTACCTCAAGGGTCTACAGGAAGGCTGGAGAGGGACTGTTTGCAAGGGCAGAGAGTGAGAGGACATGGGGGAATGGGTTTAAGCTGAAAGATTTACACTGGATATTAGGAAGGAATTCTTCCCTGTGAGGGTGGGCAGGCCCTGGCACAGGTTGCCCAGAGAAGCTGTGGCTGCCCCATATCTGGAAGTGTCCAAGGCCAGGTTGGACAGGGCTTGGAGCAACCTGGGCTGGTGGGAAGTGTCCATGCCCATGGCAGGGCGTGGGACTGGATGGTCTTTAAGGTCCCTTCCCACCCAAACCATTCTATGATCCTCTGAAACGTGAGGAGCACACAGGAGAGAGGAGAAATCATTGGGTGGGGACCTTATGGAGTGGTGCTTGCACCCATGAAGCCCCTGTGACCAAGGGCCCATCAAAACACCTCCCACATGGTTTGACAAAAAGACAAACAGAGCTTTGGGGTTAAAGAAATCCTCTGTGGACAGATGCCAAGATGCATTCAACTCTGCCACTAATTTTGTGTAGTGTCATATCAGACAGTGGCCAAAGGAGCCTGTTTTGTGCTCCTGACAAATGCTGAGAGGCTCCAACACTCTGCCAGTGACTGAGGGAGCTCTTACAAGAGCTCACATCTCAGTGTCACTGTGTAAATCTCTCCAGCCTGTCACTGATGGAAGGGTCTATGTGACAGGTGTCACCCATAAATCCCATTTAAATACATCCATTACCACACACTGTATCACTCACAATCACCCATGAAATGTCTCTTTGGAGTCAAGAATCAGACAGGGATGATTTAGGGCCCTTTTGCTGGTGTGATGGGATTAGCTGGATCTCACAGCTCTTTGGATGTCAGGCCCAACACTGGCCCCAGAAGGGATGAGGGAGAACAGGCAGAAACAGCTCCATTAGCAGGTTTCCAGCAGCCTTTCCCACACAGGCTGGAGCTGCTGCAAAATGAGGCTTTAAACTTGACCCCAGAGACTTCAAAACCCAGTTCCCAAGGGAATATGCATGAGAGTGCTGCAGGTGCCTTAAGTTTTAGACCAAGTGAGATCTAGCCCTGGTTTCTATTATGATTTCCACCTTGGCAAATGGAGTGCACACACTTCATGCACACACACACACGAGCACACAGAGTTCTTCACGGGTGTGAAAGACAAGACCTGGACAGACTGAGGCCTTTTGTCTTTCTAGTTTTTCCTCCAACAGGAGCTGGCAGTTTGAGAAATCAACTCGCTCCAAATAGAAAATCAGTGTCTCATTTAATTAAGAATAACATGAGAACATCTGCAAAATAAACAGGGCAATTTGGACAGGCAAATACTGATTGAGAGACATCAGTGATAGCTGCTGTTTAAGCCTGCACCAGACGAGAGCCTGAGAGCCTGAGAGCCATCCCAGCTGAGCAACCTTTTTTGATACTGCTGAGGAAAACTAGAAGAGGAGAAGTGCCCATACATCCTGTCTGTGAGCAATGTCTGGTAGGAGCAGGTTCAAAGGAAGAAGAGCTGAGGCAGTCCCAAAGAAAGGGAGAAAAACCAGTGTCTTCCTGGCCCTGATAAGAACCTTCTGCTCTGAGCTCTCTGCTGATGCTCCAACCCCAGCACCAGGAGAACTTCACTCCCCTGTAGTGGCTTTTCTCATTATCCACAGAAAGAAACATCGAGTCCCTTTTGTCACGATGGCCTTGATAACACCTCTGGCACTGAAATAAAATGAGGAGCATTCACATATGGGAGAGCAATTGGGTGCAGTGGGGTCTGAATTAGGATCACGGGTCCAAGCAGCACGAAGAGGCAGCCAGTGATGATCCAGAGTTTGTGGGCTCAGCTCTGCCTTAATTTGCCAGAAAGGGCAGGCAGGAAGAGTCATCATCACTTCCCTTGTCCGTGGAGCTCAGGATGAGCTGCTGCTGGAGAGGGATCAGATCCCTTAGTCAGAATCAGGAGGAGGTGAGAGGGAATGTCAAGCGAGTGCAGGGGGAGAGGGTGTGGGTGAAACAAGGAGCAGGAGCATTGTCACTTCTAATGAGCAGGGTGATTATGTACTGGCAGCTGTTTGCAGATTAGAGACTGAGGACTTGGTTGATCAGGGATAATTATCTCTCTCTGGAATTATGAGAGTTTTCTCTTTTCTGGCAGGGAGAGAAGTGCTGGGCAGCTCTGTGCCAGTGCCCAGAGTTGCAGCCCCAGCAGGGGAGGCCAGTGGTATCTCTCTCCCCCACCCCAGTGAAGGAGGAGTCCCGTCCTCAAATCAGCCCAGAAGGACTGGATTACAATCTGTGGATTAAGCCAGTGTCCTAGGGTGTCCTTAGCTCCTTAGCCCAGTGTGGAACAACTCTGGCTTCCAGTCAGCTCCCTGCAGGGTCCTGGGTTGGGTATTTTCCAGCCTAATAAAACGCTCTGAGGACAGTGGATATGGATGATCTGCTTTGTGAGCCAGTGAGGAGTGAGGGCAAACATCAAGCAATTCTGAAGCTGCACCCAAAGGCTATTGGTTCACCTCCCTTAATCTGTTAAATATGCAAAAATAAGCCTACTCTCTCCAGCTAACAAAAAAAAAAAAAGTGGTATCAGCAATAACGATTTGCTTTTCAAAATAAAATATTTATCTGCAAGAAATGTTTCTCCAAAGCACTGCCATTCCCTTCAGCTTTGCCAGCAATGCAAACTGACACAGCAATCATGGCACACTGAGAGCCTTTCAACCAGCTGTTACTGAAATCCCAGCCTGACTCCACAGGTAGCATTGAACTGTAGAATATGATCTTCCCAGGCTAAAAGTTCCAAATGTATCAGCCCATCTATTGCCAAAATAGTGACTAGAAGGCACCTTTTAAATATGCTTCCAAAGCAGGTGAGGGGTGCTATAAGATCCAACTTCCTCCACTTTAATTAAAGGATGTTAATTTCTTTATCAGGGAATACCCAGGGTGGTTTTCAGTATTTTTCCAGTGCTGAGTTGGATTTGGTCCCCCAGCCTGCAGTGTGGAAGTGGTAGAGGTGTTAGTGGGAACATTACCTACACATGACCTCTTTCACTCATCTCCTCTTGGCATGAATACATAAATTATACAAAGGTTGTAATGGTGATCTGCACAGAGGGGAGAACAGCCTGAGCCCAGTATTAATGCCTCTCTGGAAAATAAAGGTATTCATAGCAAAAGATATTGGCCCAGGAGGAATAAAACCTTCCTCAGGTTGGCTTGGAAAGGCTTGTGGTGAATCCAGGCTTTCTCCCAAGTGCCCTTGCTCTTGGTACAAGTTGAACACAGGAACCTGAGAACAAGAAAATACTTATTGGAACATCATTATGGATGTGCTGCACTTCCCCTGTTCTGGAAGGGCAAGTCCTCAGTGGTTAAAAGCAAGAGTCACACAGAATGGTCAGAAAGCCCAAAGTGGTGCCACCAGAGCTTCTGTGACAAGGGACAGTGGCCAGCACAGTGACCTGTCCCTCTTCTCTCTCTCCCATCAGGAACTACTTGAATGGAAAGTATTTTCTGTTAAGGAATTTTTTCCTCTAAAAGCACAGGAGGTGCTTGGGATGGACACCTTGAGGTAAAGAATGAATCAGGCAGAACTCAGGAGAGCAGGTGGCTTGGGATAGAGGTGATCTGGTGGGAGCTTGTCTTTGTATCCTTGTCCTCCCATGTCCCATGAAGTGCTCCCCAGGAGCAGAATGCTCTGCAGGCAGCAGCTTCATGCCAGGACCTGACTAAAAACCGGGGTAAAAATTATTCTGTGGTCAAAAAAAATTAACATCTTGGAAAAATAATCAGGATTTTCTGAAGTGAGTGGGATAATCATGAATTAGACTCCAATGGCAAGTGTTTCTTTCAGCACTGTGAGTCAGCCCTCGGGGGTTTCTCCCACCCAGATGCAGCAATACAGCTCCTGCTGCTCTCTGCCTGCTCTGCCTGTGCTCCACAGACCTGCACTGAGAGGCCAGGCTTGCCACAGGCAACCTCCTTGCATTTTAGAGGTGAGGGACCAGCCTCTGGTCCAGGCTGCAACCTCCTGCAAAAAGGCTCAGCAGATTTTATTCCCCTGCAATCCAGATTTCACCTATTAAATGGCAAAGGGGTGAAGGGAAGGGGTGAGAGGAGCAGTGAGCTGTGTGAGCTGGCCCTGAATCAGGCACCTGGCACAGGGTCACACAAGTTTCCCTTTTAGCCTAAAGTATGATACAGGACCAAAATCTAAAGAGTAGGGCTAGGAGGAACCTCCCAAAGTTGAGCTCCAATGCCTTTATGTTTATTCTTTCTGACAGGACCCTGTCTAACCTATTTCTTCTACAATTCAGTAACAGACTCTCCCAGCCACATCCTCTCTCTCACTCCCCAGAGCTTCACTATCCTCAAGGGTAAAAACCATTTTTCCTCATACCTTGTCTACTTTACTGACCCTTCCCAGGATGAAAGAAACCCATGGACTTCTGCCCTCTCCCCCACAAACATGGAGAGGAGATGGTCCCATTCCTCTTTACAACTCTTAGATAGGTTTAATCAGCTGCAGCTTCGTGGCTCACCAACAGTGCAGAAAACTGTAGAAAATGGTCTAAAAATAAAGGAGAAAACCCACTTGTAGAGTTCCTTTCCCTCTTTGGGATCCATTCCCATGTGGATGACAAGTTGTTAGTGCTGACATGTAGGAGGAATTGGCAATGCCTAATGAAAATGCTTTCAATTACCACTCTGAAATTATGATTTTGTAGAACAATAACATTTTGCTTGTCTAAAAGCTGAGTATTTATTATTCTCCAACTGTCAAATGTTAGTCTAAGCACAAGCAACACCCTTTGGATTTCTCTCAAAAGGCTTGGGTGATCCTTTGCTAGAGCCAGGCAGAGGGATACAGGTACAGAGGAAATAATCTCAGTTGTCACATCTTTTCCAGAGGTTTTTTTTTTTCATCTGTCCATTCCAGGTTCTCCAATCTGAGAACTCTTTGGAGTCTCTTCTCTCCTGGACTTTCCTGGACAACAAGGCACACCTGTGGATCCACCAACACTGAATCAAGTTGGGGAACTCCTCTTGTTTTTCCCAGGTGCTCTCCTGTTGTACAACTCCCAAATTTGCCTTCTTTGCACCAGCATCAAACCTCACCCTCCTGCAATCCACTGTTTCTTTGGTTCTTTACAGTTGCTTCTCATTTGGTATAAAAAATGAGGCTAAGGGGCACTGGATAAGACAAACTTTGCTTTTTGCAACCTGTCATAGGGATTTTTTGCATCTTCTCCAACCTAAAAGGTCAAGGTGTCACCACTGTTATCCCTGGCCTTTTAGAGCTGACTGATTGGAAAGAGAAACAGCCCCAAAACTTTGACAGAATGGAAGTGTTGAGACTGTGCTAGCAAGAGCAGTGGGGGCCAGGGAAGGTGTTGCATCTTTATGGTGTTTAAATCCTGGGATTTCTCCTTTTCTGGTGCCAACATCCACCTGCAGACCTCAAAGGAGCCTTTCCATATGAAATGGTCATGGCCCCAAGGCTGCCAGAGCTCCAGGAGTGTTTGGACAATGGATTCAGGGACAGGGTTTGTTGGGGTGTCTGTGCAGGGCCAGGAGTTGGACTGGATGATCCTTGGGGGTCCCTTCCAGCTCAGGATATTCTGTGATTCTGTAAATCTGTGAAGCAACCAACCTGCTTCTACGTGGCTCACATTGCTCTTGTCCCACCTCCAACCATTCTGGACACTCAGGCTGGGCCAGTGAGGAAAGCCAAGAATTTCCAGTCCAGCCCCAAACTGGTGAATTTGACTGATTTACTTCCTTTAGAGAACAAGGCAGATCTTTCATGACACAGAAACAGGGCAAGAGACAGTAAGATCACCACCACCTAGAACAGTACATTTTCTCTCCCACAACTCCACAGCTCAAGCTGCAAAAATAATTTGAGAAGAGAGAAATTAGCACACAATGTTACCTATGACAGTGCCTGATCTCAGAAGGGAAGGGTTTGGGAGAAAGTTTACATCTGATAGAATGCTGGGAGTGCAAAGCCCTCTTATGTTGAGTTAAATAAGCTCTTGGCCTCTTCAGTGGCTGACAAGAAATGCTCTGTCAGGAAACCCTGGATGTGTTTCTGCCCCTTTCACACGCACATGGACACAAAGGAGCTGCTTGTTTGCAGCATTTTCTCTGCATTTTGGTGTGTGAGTTTTGTGTTTTAGAGGAGAAGTGGTGCATCATCCTTTTTCTTCTACCCTTTAGCTACCAGGACAGCAAGCAAAGCTGAAGAGAGATTTACAGCCAGTATATACTGAGAGACATTAACCTCTTGTAAAAGTGACCTAAATTGCTGCTAATTGTAGTGGCAGGACTAAATAGTTGTCCTCAGTGTGTTTACAACTGGAGAAACAAACAGTTTGTTCTCAAGATAATGACAAACTGCTTATATTTGGTCTACAAAAGGACTGTTTGTTCCCTAAATACCTGCACCAGGAACTGTGTTTGTGAAAGAAAAACAAAATATCTTCATGAGCAGTCCCTTGCCTGGGACTCTGGGTCTGCTCACCCAGCTCTGGTCAAAGTAAAAAAACCCAGATTCAGTATTTTGCCAGGGAATGGGGAGTTGGGGACAAGACCTGGTCAGGCCAGAGGTGTAAATATGAAACCTCTTGGCTTCTTATTGATTTCTACCATTGCCACAAAATTCTCAAGGGCTGGCAACCTCCAAAGCCAGGTTCATCTGCCTCTGAGGTGTTGGCATCCCTGCAACAGGTCAGATAAAAACTACAGCCGTTCTGAGCAACATCTTTCATACTGTTTTCATCTCTGATGGCTTCTGAAAAATATTGCAAAATTAATTGTCCAGTAGGTGCCCTTTGAATTAAGAACCTCATGAAGATGAAAGAATGCATGAGATCCCACCATGTAACCTTTAACTGATCTGGAAATGCAGCCTCTACTCTGTTATCAAGCTGTCAATAAAATTCAATTGTGTTAAAAATTATTTTTAGACCATTCCTACAGATGTCTCTTTCAGAAACTGTTATTCCTTGGGTTTAAAGGTAGTTTGTGACCCAAATGCTGAGACTTTGCTGAAAACTCCAATGTGTGTCCACGTCTCCCCTTTCCTGGATTGCTACTGAACAGAAAACCAACAGCTCAGCAGAAAGAAAGATTTTCTGGACTGCAGTTCCTTAGACCTGTAATTCTTAACAGACTCAAAGCTGAATGTACTGACAGACATCTGTGTGTGTCTCTCAGACCTGTATCAGAGACTGGGCAATTTATTGCAGCAGCAAAACCACATCTGTTCTAATTAGATGGAATGAAACAATGCCACAGAGATGGAAGTGAGTCCTGAGGATCTTTACCAACATGGTTTGTAACCTCCTGCTCCCCCGTATGAATGCACAGGTGGGTATGAACTCCTCTGTGTTGGGCATGCAAATCCACTTCTGTCTCTCCAACACATCACCACTCATGGGCACAGTTTAAGTTCTTGCCTGTGAGTGGGCCCACCTGGCAGGTGAGCACTTGGAGCAGAGCTCAGAGCTGCCAGCTTCCAAATACCCTGAGATCCCTTTTTGTTGTGCTTATTTGGCAGGCTCCCAGGGCCACTTGGCACAATCTATGGAGAGCTGGAAGATGCTCCTCCAGGTCTGAGACTTGGCATTCAGGTGACTTCCTATCTCTAGGATGATGTGGAAGTCACAGGGTGGGACACTCTTCAAGTACTAAGATGCACATGGTGTGACAGCAGCTGCCCTTGGGCAGTTTTTGGTCTCCACCATTCCCATGATTCCAGGGAGCTGGAAGATGGACATGAACAGGGAAAAGGACAAGTCAGTAGGACCTATAAGATGCTGAGACATGGGAGATCACAGAATCACAGAATGGATTGGGTTGGAAAAGACCTCCGAGATCATCAAGTCCAACCCTTGGGCCAACTCCACTCCCTTTACCAGATCATGGCACTCAGTGCCACGGCCAAGCTCACTTGAAAAACCTCCAGGGATGGGGAATCCACCCCCTCTCTGAGCAGCCCATTCCAATGCCTGAGCACTCTCTCTGCAAAGAAGTTTTTTCTGCTCTCCAACTTCAATTTCCCCTGGCAGAGCTTGAGCCCCCCGTGCCCCCTTGTCCTATTGCTGAGTGCCTGGGAGAAGAGACCAACCCCCACCTGGCCACAACTTCCCTTCAGGCAGTTCCAGACAGTGCTGAGGTCACCTCTGAGCCTCCTCTTCTCCAGCACAAACACCCCCAGCTCCCTCAGCCTCTCCCCACAGCACTTGTGCTCCACTCCCTTCTCCAGCCTCGTTGCTCTTCTCTGGCCCCGCTCCAGCACAAGCAGCAGGAAGGTCTGTGAGACAAATGGCTCCTGTTCCCTGGATCTGCTTCCACCAAGGCTCTGCACTTGTCCTGTTCTTCACAGGGATTCACACACGGGATGATCCATGAAGATGAGCACCGGCAATATTATCCATCACCAGGCCAAGCTGCTCTGCTGAGCTCCATAAATGAGCAGCCCCCTCGCAGCTCTGCAGCCCTCAGCACTCAGCCTGCTGGAGGCTCTTTCTGCCAGAGGCCTTCAGGGCTTCCTCAGCATTAATTCCCTTTTTGAGAGTGGTTCACCTTGAACAGTGAATGTTTTCTCAAGTATCTCATTCTGATCAGAGTGTTCCCCCTGACCTTACAATCTGCAGCTCTTTTAATGCCTTAATGGCTCCTGGTTATTCTGACACAGTGGGACAGTGCTGGAATGACCTGCCAGCCAGCATTAGGAGCTCTTCTGGGCTTTCTGGGAAACCCTTGTTGCTGTTTGTAGAGCAGTGTGGTTTCTTTCTTCCTTCCTGCAAAGTACAGGCTTACAGACCCCTCACTACAGCCCATTAAAAAAAAAAAATCACTGTCTCGTTCAGGTCCAACTACTTAGACTTTTTATTTTGTTTCTTTTCTTTTTTTTATCTCCCTTCCAAAAGTGCCTCTTTTGCAGAAGAGGACATTGCTTTGCTCCCTTCTTCTGGGCTGCCTATATTCATCCCTCACAAGGCTGTTCAGGTGCATTCCTTCAAAACTGGCAAAAATTCAATACAAATAACCGCCATTTGCATCCCTACTGACACCTTCCTGGGCAAGAGGGGCTGAAAATGTTCTTGGTGCTGCTTCTCCTGGGACTGGCTTTGCAAAGCCACTTCAGTAGCCCAGATCACTGCAGCTTCCCAGCAGAGCTACTGCAGTATTTAGGTCTCAAGCCTCTAATGAGCAGCCAATATGTATTTAGGACCTGTCCTTTCATTTCCTGCCTTCTACAAGAATTTAGTGCACCTTGACCGTAAAAACCTTTCAAGTTTGTAGCTCTTACTGTGAAGAAGCACAAAGAAATGAGTGGGACCAGTTGAGTTTATCATTTCTCTCTCTGACTTTATCATTTGTTTTTCTGAGTCCTGTTTCCACTGTGGTCAACAGAAGCCCTTGAACTGGTTGGTTTTTTAAACATCAGGGACCTGCTGGCCTTGAAGACCCACATTTACCTTGGAGACCCAACTGTTGCAGAGTTTTCCCAGTTTTGCCCTCACCTCCTGACCTTCAGAAGAAGGATCCAAGAGCAATTCACAGATAACAAAGAGGGAAAGCAGGGAAGAGCTGCAGCCATCAGTGCCTGGACTGATGTGGTGGTGGGTGGCTCTCCAGGGCTTGCTTAGATCCTCCCTGGGACACTGCACTTGCATCTGTTCAACAAACCCCCATGATACTCCTTGGGAGTTTATAACATTCCTGCCTGGCAGCATTCACACACACAGGGAAACTGTGAATATCTGTGGCATTCAGCAGCACACACGCTCATGGGGAAGTGCAAATGCCTGTTACAAGGAGTATTGCAACCCAAGAATTTTTTCTGGAGTGTTGCAAAGAAGGAGTGAAGTCATATTTGACAAAGATATTCACTAGTTATATGCTATTATTATCTCTGGAAATATAAAGGTTTTCCATGCTTTTTCCAGGATGCATAAAGCAAATATATCAGAGAGGGTTTTTACACAAGGGCTTGGAGTGATAGGACAAGGGGGAACAGATTCAAACTGACATAGATGGGATATTAGGAAGAAATTATTCCCTGTGAGGGGACAGGGTGCCCAGAGAAGCTGTGGCTCCTCCATCCCTGGAAGTGTCCAAGGCCAGGCTGGACAGGGCTTGGAGCAACCTGGGCTGGTGGGAGGTGTCCCTGCCCACGGCAGGGGGTGGAATGAGATGGTCTTTAAGGTCCCTTCCAACCCAAAGCATTCTGGGATTCCGGGATTCCATGATTCTGTCTCCACCCCATCCTCCCCACTAATGGTGTATCACTCTGAGAAAGCAGATGGGGTTAAATCTCAAATGCACAGTCTGAAATGAGTATTTCTCATGTTTTTGAGCACAGGCCATTCTGCTCTCACTGCCTCCCAAACATCTTCAACTTGCAATTTCCAGTCCCTGCCACATTCTCTGGCAGGCCAGACACAGGTTCAGACAACATAATATGGCACAGGACATCATCTACTGGGC
The DNA here is from genome assembly GCA_013396695.1 of Sakesphorus luctuosus. Taxonomy (NCBI): domain Eukaryota; kingdom Metazoa; phylum Chordata; class Aves; order Passeriformes; family Thamnophilidae; genus Sakesphorus; species Sakesphorus luctuosus. The sequence continues at coordinate 39,159 of VWZD01007926.1, read as the reverse complement.
AGGAGTAGGAGGAATTGATTTCTGACTAATAAAGAAAATTCATTACCCAGACTGAATGAGTCACAAGGAAAGGAAGGCTGCTGTAAAGAGGGACGATGGACTCCTGCACCCTGTTGTTTCAGGTTTGCTTGCTTGCAGACGAGGTTTGCCTGTGCAGCATCTCCTCCTGCTCAGCCTTGCTCCATGTCCTGCAGAATCCTGCAGCTCCTGACTGCTGTTGTTACTCAGGAGAGAGAGCTTTGGTGTAGCCAGGACTTCAGCAGGATTTGTTCTCCCTTCAGTGAACTTGTTTTACACATCCCCACCCCTCTGGGAAGGCTGAGAGAAGGGTGTTGCTGTTGCCAGGCAGAGCCAGCACACACAGAGGACAAGGGCAGGCAGAAGGAGGTGAATCCTCATGGACAGAACACCTGCTGCTCCTCCACTCCAGAGTGAAGAAGACTTTTAGCAAGACAGAGCTCAGGTAAGTGAGACCAGAAGCTGACCCAAAGGGTTGCGACCATGCCTGGACTGGGTTCCTGGTGAGGTATTAATTCCCCAATCACTCTGCTTGGCTCAGTTCCTGGACTGGAGAGGAGATCAGATTGCCAGCCTGGAGGGATATGAAACCAGTACAGTGCAAGGCTGAGGGTGTTCAAGAACAAGAGTAACCCTGGGATTAGTCCTGATCAGCACTTCATGCTCTCTGCAGCAAGGGACTCTGCCCCCTTAGGACAACCCTGCAGGGAGCAGGAGGAGCAGAAAGCACGTGTGGCAGGGAGAAGATACTGCAGTGGCTGCAGCACAGGGACATCTGTGTCATCCAGGACAACCTGCAGTGCTGCCTGTGGGCCTGGAGCGGGACAGGGGCTGCTTCCATGCCCCAGCTCTGCAGGTGTCCCAGGCCCAGCCATGGAGGACAAAGAACGTGGTGATGGGCCACACTGGAGAACATCTGCTCCAGCCTCATGGAGAGTGGAGTTCAGCTGCTGAAGGCAGGAGAATATGCTGTGCTGCTCAGGCATCTGTGTTGTCACCTCTCACCCAGGCAAGAGAGGTTAAGCCTTGTCAAGAGGTCCTGGGATTTCTCACCAGAACCTTCCTTTCCATCATACTGAAGACACTCTCCTTGAAGGCATCTTCCCTGTCCCTCACTGTAATTCCCATCAGGACTGATGGCATCTTCTGTGGCAGGGAATGGCATCTTTGTTAGAAGCCTCCTTGTTTTGTCTTACAGCTGTCAATTAATCCCACATTTTTGCTATTCAGACTAGCTGGTGGGTAGCAACATTTCCTGCTGCCTGGAAAATTTGTTGTGAATAAGAGCTGGAAAGGGAAGAGCATTAATATTTGACAGCAGTTAGTGCTGAGGGAGTCTTCGCACTTCACAACCTGAGACCCACTGAGGTTTCTCCAACTAGCAGTAGTTTAACAGCATTTAAACAGGCTTTTGCCACACACAGCCCAGCTGGGGACTGCTGCTGGCCCAGGCACACTTGTGCCATCCCCAGCTCAGCTGCCCTTCCCAGCCTGGCCTTGTCCTTTAGATGAGAGATTTTGGAGTAAAGAAAGAATAAAAACAACTGATCATCAGGTAATGGAATAGTTTGGGTAGGAAGGCCCTGTTAAAGCTTATCCAGTCCCATCCCCTGCCATGGGCAGGGACACCTTCCACCAGCCCAGGTTGCTCCAAGCACTGTCCAACCTGGCCCTGTGGGGTTGGTGCTCAGCCTTGCAGCAAGCCTGTGTGGAAGTCATGGGATTATATAATCAGAGAATCCTTGACCGGCCTGGTTTCTCAGGGACCTTAAAAACAATCTTGTTCTACCCCCTGCCATGGGCAGAGACACCTTCCACCAGCCCAGGTTGCTCCAAGCCCTGTCCAACCTGGCCTTGGACACTTCCAGGGATGGAGCAGCCACAACTTCTCTGCCCAACCTGTGCCAGGGCCTCACAGGGAAAAATTTCTTCCTAATATCTAATCTAAAACTCATCTCTGACAGTTTGAAGGCATTCCCATTTGTCCTGTCACTCCAGACCCTTGTTCCAAGTCCCTCTCCAGCTCCCCTGGAGCCCCTTCAGGCACTGGAAGGGGCTCTCAGCTCTCCCCAGAGCCTTCCCTTCTCCAGGTGAACACCCCCAGCTCTCCCAGCCTGGCTCCAAGAGCAGAGGGACTCCAGCCCTTGGACCATATTTGTGGCCTCCTCTGGACTAATTCCAACAGATCCACATCTTTCTTATGTTGCGGGTCCCAGTGCAACAGGAGCTGCCCAACTTTGGGTCCTGGTGCCCTTGCACAGGTACCCACAGCCAGGAGTACATGGACAATGTCTTTCCACCTTGCAGGTGCCTCCCCACCAACATCCTGAACAGCCAGAAAGTCCCTGTGCCAGCAGACCCTGCTGCATGGCAGCTGGGATTCATGATCTAAGCCCCCCAGAGACATTTCAACCAGTAAATACAGGAAGAAATCTTTGTGGGGAAAACTGAATGCTTTGTTTGGCCCAAAATAGAGTTGTTCATTTCAAATTTTTCTTCTTTGTTTTTTGCAATGTTTTCAATAAAACTGCATTAACTTCAAATCATGAGAGGGATACGTTTGGTATTTTTCAGACATTGAAGCCTCTTACAGAACCATAATGAGCCTGAATGCATTTTGTGTTTTTAGATGCCTGCAATTTTTTCACCCAAATTAAGCTTTCTCTGAAACTGCTCCCCAGTGAGGCTGCTGACAAAGTGGTAATAATATTGAGAGAAAACGCACAAAATCCCCCAGCCAGCTACACGAACAGGGTAGTTACATCCAGGACACCCAGAAGAATGATCAAAACCATCACAGAGCCTGCAGCTGGCAGGTCCTCAAGGTCTGTGTGGGGCGATGCTTGTCTGCAGTCCCTTCACCCCAGCAATGCTCCCTCTCAGTTCTGTTTTGCCAACATGGAAAACTTCCTCCCAGACTTGTGTGGCTGTTATGGAGAAGCAGAACCTTGTGCTGCCTCCCCAGCCCTCGCCAGGCACCTCCACCACCCTCACACCCACGAGACAGGAGGCCCAAGGCGTTCAGACAACAGCGTGTGAGAACCCACCACCCTCCTACATCTCTGCTCCTCCTGGCAGAGATAAGGGCGCCTGAGGAGAGACCTTGGGAGACAAGCCACAGATTTATTTGGTCTTTCAGCTGCAAGAGGCTGTTGGCTGCTGTGTGATCTTTGATAAACTCAGGGATGCAGAGAGCTGCAAGTTTGCAGAAGTCCCTGCCAGCAGCTGACGCAGATGCTTTCTGGCACGGCACCAGGGAGCTGTGACACTCCTCTGATCATATGTTTACCCACATGTCCCACACACACTGATAGTCCCAGCCATAGCCTCTGGCTCTGCCCTCACAAGTGATGAGCACTGGATTTCTGTGCTTGCACGCAAGGTTTAGAAGTGATGGCACAACATTTTGCAGCTGGCTCCCTGCGTGGTGTGAGGACTTTGCAAATGTTGCTGGCGCCCAAGACATGGAGAATATAGGTCAGGTTTTGTCTCACTATGGTAGAAATCATGTCAAGTCTGCACTTTGGGACTGCATAGTCCAGATCTGCACCACAGCATCTCTCCCTGCTTGGCCAAACATTATTCTCCCCAGACACTCTGCAAGCCCTCCTGGCTGAGCAGTCTCACTGCTAAGCAGCCCCACCACGGTGCTCCTTCAGAGAACTGAGGTTGGCTCAGCTGGTCAGAGCATGGTGCTAAAAACACCAAGGCTATGGGTTTGATCCCTGTATGGGCCATTCACTTCAGAGCTGGGCTTGAGGATCCTTGTGGGTCCCTTCCAGAATATTCTCCCCAGAATACTCTGTGACTTTAACTGTTCCATGGCATGAAACCAAGACAGCAGTGACCTTCTGGGTTCAGAAGGACTTCTCCCATCATCCTAAGAGTGGTGGCATCAATTGCAGTGAGTCCTCTGCCCTGTGACTCCAACATGTTAAACTCTGGTCCCTCTGATTGTATTAACTCAGCTCCTCAGCTCTCTCTTTCCCCGTCCACCTCCCTCATCCTTCTGCAGAGACAGCCCATCCCAGCACTGCTCCAGCAGGGCTAGAGCTGGGGAGGAGCTCCAGGAGCATGTGTAGGGATGTCTGAGGGCACTGGGCATTAGACCCACAGGTGTTCTGGTGGTGGTTGTCTGTACATGCCCAGGGCTGGACTGTTTAGGGTTGCAGGTTGTAGTTGTGCTTTCCTTACCCCTGGCACCGTGTTCTCCTGGAGCAAACACGTGCTCTGCTCTGGATCAGTTGCATGACCAGCTTTGTTTTGTACCAGTTATGAATTATTGCTGGCCCCTGTGGCTCTTGTCGGTGTTTCTCTGAGTCTCACAGAGACATTGATTCATACACACATCAGAGTTTCCAGGATTAATTATGCTCATGATCCCTTCCTGACATTCTTCTCCCTGTGCTCAGAGGTGGCTGTCCAGCTTTGGGTTGGCTGTGGATGTCCCCTTCTCCACTGCTTTGTGCTTCCTTTGCTTTGATTCAGACTCCATCAAATTTCAAAATTCTCCATCCCACCTTGAAATGGATCCATCATCTTTCTTTCTCTGCAGTCCAGTGTGCTCAGGTTCTGTTCTCCTGGGCTCTGCTGTCCACCCAAGCCCAGGGCCTGTGTATGGCCCCATTGTCCAGGCTCCATCCACACTGGCCCTTTATCTCTGGACAGGATTATTCTCCAGTTTGCCTCCACCAGCCATAAAAAGCAGTATATCACCAGCAAATCTGAGATCAAAACTGACAAGCAAGCTTTTTAGATGAGCCTGTTCTGCTGTACGTAATTAATGTGCCTTGTTTTCTTCATTTATATTTTATTTATATGCTTTTATGTATTGTGAGAATCTCCGAGAGGGTTTTCTTTTTATGAATTACACTTTGTAAAACAGGAGAACTGATGTTGATGAAATAGTTATTATCAGCTAAAGACTGCACTCCCAGGCTGTGCCTCCCTTCCAACTGGCAATCTGTCACTCTTCAGAACGTGAAGCTCGTCGTGACCGACAGACAGACAGTCAGGCAGCTCTCAAAAAGGAACCAGGAGGAGAAGGATAGAGCAGAGATGATGATGAAGGTGATTAAAAATAGAGAAAGATTCCTTCGCCACAAATCACAGCGAGAAGTTTCGCAGAAGAAAATAGCAAACCTAAAAGATGTTGCCTAAGGGGGCTTTTACTGATTTTAGACTGTGCTGCTCAGATCAGTTCGCTCCAGTGAGTGGCTGTACCAGCTTTTTAGGATGGAAGAAATAATTGCCAGCATGCGGGCTGGGGGGAGGATTTTTTATTTTTAATCGAGTTTCCCTAAAAAGTCTTTCTTCATTTAAATCTTGGAAGCAGGAGTGTATCTGAGGGAGAAGCTGATTGAAAATGGATATTTAAAGCCTAGTCCCCTTCTTTGTGTTGATGAAGTGTTTGCCAAGCTACTGCCCCAGAGGAAATTTCGCTGTTTTTTATAATAAATCCCTGAAAAACTGGTTGCATTGGGACCACTGAGATGGCAATCAAAGCTTGAGCACTGGAATCAGGGAATAGGAGCACAGAGGCTTTTGTACATAATTCAGTCAAAGAAAATGGGAAACAACCCTCCAGTTCAGCAGCATCCTTCTTACTAAATACGTGGATTAACTGGGACATGCATTCTCTCAATGGAAAATCAAGGAGTTAGCACCAGAATTCAAGAGGGGTCCCCCCATCTCGGTGCTGGGGAACATGGATTGAGGCTGGGCTGTGCTGGGGCCCTGTCTGGAGCCTTCAGGGTGATAGCATGATGAACAGGGTGGTTTCTATCCATCCTCCCCAAGCACTCATGAAGTTCTCCACAGAATCATAGAATTGTTTGGGTGGGAAGGGATTTCAGACTCAATGATCTTTATGGGTCCCTTTCAACTCAGCATATTCTGTGATTCTGTAAAGACTGTCCAGGTCCAAGTGCCCCATCATGGGCAGGGACACCTCACACTAGACCAGGTTGCTCCAAGACCCATCCACCTTGCCCTTGAACTATTTTCCAGGGATGGAGCATCCATGAGCAGTTCCCAAAGTGTCTGGAGCTGTATCCAAGCTTCCCCAATGTGATGCAGCAGGCCAGGGTGTGGAAATGGTGAGAAGTCTCTGGAAACATCCCAGGGGAGATGCATGTGCTGTGAGTCAGGCTGAAACACCTCAGATTTCGGCACAGTTTGGTTTGTTGGGTGCCCTTTACTCCGTGTCTTCCGATGAGGCTCCTCACAAGTGATTTGGAGCCGCTGACAAGCTCCTTCAAGCCCCTGCCATTGCAGTCACTGGCTTGAATAATGCTCTAAATGTCACTGCTGGGGCAGGAAACCCAACCAGGTTGATACTCTTGCTTCTGTCCTGATGATTCATGTTGACATTTACATGACCAAGCACAGTGGGGGAAGCTGCATTGCAGTGCCTGTGGAACACTTCACAGCAATGTGATTCAAGCCAGCAGAGCCCCAAAACTCCCAGGGAATACCCACAAAAAGCCAGAGAACCTTGAGCAGGCTGGAGAGAGATGCATTCACTCCCAGCTCTGCTTCATGCTCATCCTGGATACTCCTTTGACAGGGATGTTGAGTGTTGGCACCCAGTCTCCAGGACCAGGAACAGCCCCATGGCCAAGCAAGTAATGAGGTGTGAGAGATCATACAGGGATGTGCAGCATGTGGGGTATCATCATTCAGCATGTGGGGACCTCAGCACTGTCTAGAACTGCCTGAAGGGAAGTTCTGGCCAGCTGGGGGTTGGTCTCTTCTCCCAGGCACTCAGCAATAGGACAAGGGGGCATGGACTCAAGCTCTGCCAGGGGAAATTGAAGTTGGAGAGCAGAAAGAAATTCTTTTCAGAGAGAGTGCTCAGGGATTGGAATGGGCTGCCCAGAGAGGGGGTGGATTCCCCATCCCTGGAG